>OX393559.1:18610671-19144527 GCA_947650365.1 Chamaelirium japonicum | reverse complement strand
ACACTAGATCGCGTGTTATTGAATCGTAGCAAGACTGGATACGTTGGGTGGGGCTCTGAGAGAGCTTTTCAACGAGCCTGAGCTAGGATCGATTTGACACCCAGGTGATGAGTTATTATTATTTTAAATTTTGGAGTATTTTCTTCTTTTTGGGAGATCTAAAAGTTAGAAAAATATATATCAAGCGCCGACGCGTTCATGTCGACGAGAGCTTTACAACGAATACTCTTAGGCCCAAATCTGGCATCCGATTTGTGAGTTATGGCTAATTATTTTTTTTAACCCGGTAGGTATACGAATCGCACCCGGGTTCCTACCGAGCTCACTTCAGGGCGCGGGACCAAGCCTGACCATCCCTAGGACATGTCCTCTAACCTTGTAGCTGGATTCAAGTTTCTTAGATCTCTCTCCTCTGAATTTAAAACTTTAATTTCGGATGGGGAGTAAAGAAAAGAATTATGGTGATAAAACCGGATCTTTTCTTCCTTTATTCCCTACTCTTTATTAAGAGTTAAAAGCCATTACAACCTGATAGCCTTAACAACCAGATCTCTCTCTCTGTGACTTAAAATTTTAATTTCGGATGGGAAGAAATAAAAGAGTTAAGATGATAAAACTGAATCTTTTATTCTTTTAGTTTATTCTCTTTATTAGGAGTTAAAAGTCTTAACAATCTGATAGCCTTAACAACATGATCTCTTCTTCCTTTATTCCTTCATCGTTATTATGAATTAAAGGGGTTAATAACCTGATCTCTCAACCCTCTTTATCACCATAACATCCCTTCCCCTTCTTTATGAAGAACCGAGAGATAGAGATAGAGAGAGAGAGCATACAGATTGAGAGAGAGAGAACTATAGAGAGAGAGAACTATAGAGAGAGAAGAAGCAGTCTCGCCTCCTCCCCCGACTCCGACGAGCACCGAACCAAGGTCAGCCCTTTTCCCTCTCCTCCTCCACATGACCCAACCCGTGCGGCCACCCCTTGTCTTCCCTCACCCGTGACCAATCCGGGTGGAGACATCACCGGAGGCCATCTTAGGCATCCCCGGCAACCTCACAGAAAACACCACCTCCATCACCACCCCCAAACCTGGATTGGGACCACACTGCGGCCATCTCCAATGCCACTCATAGCCTCGTTAATTGCAGGAGGTATAAATCCATGCACGTTCCCGGCAGCTCACGGTCGGAAAATAAGTGTCATGGAAATGGGTTCCAAGAGAATCCATTCCTCTGTTTTATGTTTGATGGAGAACAAAGGGACTTGGAAGGGAATTTTTGAATTGTTGTTAAGTTGGGATTATTTGAACCCAAACCCATTAACAACTTAAACCAAACCTGCAAACCAGCAGATTTTGGTTCGGCCACCATTTCTCCGTCCGAACTTGGAATCGGACGAAACTAGAGCCATTACGACCGGCTCGAAAAATCCTACCTATTGTCTATAATTGGATACAGTAATTATACTGTTTAGTATCCCATTTTACCTTTGAGTTCTATTAAGTCATGGCATCGTGGTTTGACTGCCATTTCTTTGTCCAAATTCGAAATTCGGACCAAACCTCGGCATCATACTCGGAATATCGAGACCTAAATGATGAACCTAGAGGGCAGTTTAAGAAACTATTTAACTATAGTGACCCAGTTATGTGACCGATTTCACCAGTTCTACGTGGCTTGACCCGAAACCCTCCAACCGATGTCGTACTCTAGCGAAATTGGATTCTTTGAATCCCTCTTCTCATAGCCAACCATTGAAAGATGAGTTTAGATAACAATTAACAATGATAACCTTCGCTTACATTGACCGTCTTGGCAGCTTGATCTTTCGGTGGAGCATCGAAACCATCGGCGAGACATTTGGGGATCACCGAGCGTAATCAAGGTGAACACGACTGACCCTACTCTAGTTAGGGTGAACTATGATCGTATGTGTAGTGTAGTAGATAACTAAATAAATAAAATAATACATGTTGTTATAGTATGCCCAATGCATGTAGGCGGGACGACCAGTACTGTATGTGGGAGGTGGGCATACTATCCCTTGCTTCTGAACAAACCCTAAAAATATATGCATTTTCTTTTATTGCATATGATACATGTGTAGTATTCTTTATAGCATCGAAAGTAGTCGGCTTCAATCTAGTTTTATAGTAGGATGCATACAAACCAGTAAATTCTTCATATATATATTATTGTAAATGTTGATGACTGAAACTGAATCCTAGTGACCATGGGACACATGGTGCAGCCGAGTTACCATAGAGTAACGAGGGCTGGCAGTCTCGGTAGAGAGACTGGTTGAGACATTGCCTTAGTTGAGGTCGTCTTCATAGAGGGAGGACCGACTACCCACGGGTATGGGTAGGGGACCTGTGTGCATAGGATGGGATGTGAACCACCGCCTGTGTACAATCCGAATAAAGTAGGTAGGGTCACTGGGTTGGACATGCGGTAAAGCCCGAGTGACCAAGTAGTCTACCCCTAGGTAATAACCCCGAAGAAGCAAGTTGGGCGGGAGTGCCCCATGGTGAAAGACCAAGCCCCCTTATGGCCATATGGGTATTTTCTGGTTGACCAGGTACACTGGGACCAGGTGTTTTTTGTTGGCAGAATCAGGTAGATAAAAAACTGTCAGTTCACCCTAGAAGTATATTAGATCTGACATGCATTATTCATGATCATGATTATAGATGTAACTATTAAATATTGTATCATTGTGACTTGTAGTTTGACATTGTAACCATATGCAGTAGTTTCTTGAGCTTGCTCTCCTGTTAATCTAAATTAAATAATATTATTTAAATTGATGTATAATGCTGCCCTCGTTAACCTCGAGATGGGCAGAATGCGGTTATAGTTTACCCTAGTTAGTTTAGGGTTAGCTGTTCACTGAGTTTACCTTTGTAAACTCATCCCGTTGTTGCACACTCTTTTTAGGTACTGTCGACCTTTCTCAGGTGCCTCCTCAAGGAGCATAGTTGTCTAGAGTGGACTCTAGAAGTTTTAGTTAGCTATCTTTATTTCCAGTTGATCATGTAATAAGTGGTCAGACTTGTTTGATGGTGTTAGATGCTCTGAATAAATGTCAGTACCATTTTTATCTTTTCGTTTGGTAGGTTTTTTTACAAAGCCTGGTAGGCTTTCCCTCAAAATCATTCTCCATCACATAGTAATTAGTTAATGATAATATAGTAATAAATTAAATGATAAAAACCACCTCAGAACCCTTTTGCTCTTTTGACTTACCCTTTTAACCCCCCTCACACCCCAGGGTTTAACTGGTTTACCCTTAGTGTCAGATCCGGGGCGTGACAGCTTAAGTCTATCCGGATTCTCTTATCCATTACAGCTCATCTCGACTACAAGATTTGACCAATGGATTTTAAGATGGAATTCTTGAATTGATATCTTTAAAAAGTATCTATATGGTGCAACCAGAAGGGTTCATAGCTAAAGGTCAGGAAAACGGAGTTTCAAGTTGTAAAAGTCTATATATGGACCTAAACAAACATTCCGAAGTTGGAATTTCTGATTTGATCAGGCAATCAAGCTTTTTGTTTTGATCAAAATCAATATAAGTCATGTATGTATAAGAAGAGTGAATGAATTGTAGTGAAGGACTTGAAAGAAACTAGCTACATTGTACGAATCAAGTTTTTGCGTAATAAAAAAAATAGAATGTTATACTTATCTCAATTTGTGTATATAGATCATATTCTAGCCATGCTTACTTTGCATAATTCTAAGAAAGGCTTATTGCCATTCAGAGATGAAATTGCTCTTTCTAATAATTAGAGACCTAAGACTCCCAAGGAGGAAGAACACATAATAGGTATTCCTAATGAGTCGACAGTATGAAGTATTATGTACGTATGCTATGCTTTCTACTACACCAAATGTCTTTATGCAATGAGCATGGTCAATAATATCATTATAATCTAGATGAAGAGCATTAGGTAGCAGTCAAGCATATTCTCAAATATTTGAGCAAAACGAGTGATCATGTTATAATTACCATAATAAGGACTTAGTTCTAGTGGGGTACACGGATTCAGATTTTCAAGTAATAAGATATTGTAGAAAGTCTACCTTTGGATATGGGTTCACTTTGGATGGAGGTGCAGTTAGCTAGAAGAGTGTCAGGTGGTCTTGTATTGCTGATTCTATCATTCATACAAGCTGAATTTGTTGTCATTTTAGAGGCAACTAAGGAAGCAGTCTGACTCAAGAAGTTCCTTTTGAAGCTTTGTGTGGTATCTTTAGTATAACCACCCATAGTTCTTTATTATGATAACAATGTAGTGATCGCACGGATAAAAAGAGCTAAGAAATCACAAGAAGGGAAAACATATAAAGCGCAAGTTTTTTCTCGTTCGAGATATATCTAACCATGGAGATATCGTTGTGACAAAGATAGCGTCAGTTGATAACCTTGCAAATCCTTTACGAAGGCTCCGACTAATAAGGTTTTTGAGTACCACGTGGAGGGCATGAGTATTAGAAAGGTATAGGTTGACATTGAGAACAAATGGAAGATTATTGAGATTTGACAATGTTCTATATGCCAATTATATATATATATATATATATATATATATATATATATATATATATATATATATATATATATATAATGACATAAGTAATATAATACATGTTTTTCTCGCATTAAATATAATTGCATTTGTATTTATATTACATATGATACATGCTAGTCCATCGAGTATAACTAAGGTAGCTTAGGTATGCTGATAAGATTCACATATAGAAGGTCTACGCGTACTAGTTTATTATACTTGATAAAATTCGATGTCAGTGATATGATTAAACATCTTATTTGTATGATTGTAATATTGTTGACTTTCACTTATCTAGATTATTTATCTTAACTATCAGAGTGGTGACTCTAAGCCAATTGTGTTGTCACGTTTGAAACATATTGAGCATAGATCGCTATGAGAACACATTATCTATATGATTGTCATATGTTAATGGTATTCTCATCTATTATTTTCAAAGTGTCTCAATCCTGAGGTATTTGTGAACTCAAGACTTAGAGTCTTTGTCACTTTGAGTTACAATTCAGTAAGATTGCACAACTGGTCAATAGCAAGTAATCTTGGGTGGTTGATGCTCGGTTCCTAGAAGAACATACATTGTCAAAGAATTCTAAACTCTCTACTGGAGAGAAGGTATTTCCTTAAGTACCTCTCATGTAAGATAATCGCTGGAACTGAATACTCAAGCTAATTATTTTTTATAAATGTTTATCAAATGATTTTAAATAAAATATTATTTCATGAATAAATATTTTAATATGAAAATAATTTTCATCAGTGATCATAAAGGAATGAGATTTTGAACTTAAGGACATGAGCTACAGTACTGTGATCCGGGTAGGGCAATTGCTCCTCCTAGCTACTACTTGTGGATATCGGATAATAAGGGGTCTATATACTAAATAATATAAAAGAGTATTTATGTAATTTCTAATTACCATAGGGTGCAATCATGATTAAATAGTGGTTCTAACCATGATTAGCTAAATAGGATGTAGTCATGTGATGTCACGAATCCTAGTCTAATTGGAGCTGAGATGTTGGAGTCTTAACGGATCCCAACTCCTAGTCTTTAGCCCATAAGCTGACAATACGTGTCCTGGTATGAGTGGGAGTGTCAGTCATGGTCTCATCCATGCTAAAAAGAGTTTTAATTCATGTTTGAATGACTTCCTAAAAGGTGGAGACTATCATGTTGACTAGAAATCCTAGTTTGACTAGGACTTTGAGTTTTCAACTTAGTGGGAGTCCAAAGTCTTCCTATTATTTCTCTATGTGACCTAATCTTAAAGGAGAATTAATTGACAAAAATTTAGAGCCCTATAAGGTTTGATAGATCGGCCATATGGAGTCCTAGATTTACTGGGAGTTTCATTAATGAGACCCTAGTGTACATAAGGATTGCATGACACCTGTTTGGGGGATTTTTCGCTGGTCCGTGCGGGCTGCCTGCAAGACAAAGAAAAGGCGTGAGAACGGCCGGCTCCCTTAGGAGCGCAGACCCTCCGACGCTCAAGTCAGTCACAGGTGCACAACGACGAGCTGTTGTATACCAAAGTGGTAGGGAAAAGGGTTTCGAACCTGTACTCTGGAGCCTGGGGGTGAGCATTTATAGACATCGGCAACCTACCGTTGCCCGACACGTGGAGATTCTTTCCAGAGCCTTTTAGACCCCCACGTTCTGGCTCGCGTGGGTCTCTGACGATCCTTGGAACTCGCGCCCCTGACATTCTTTGTCGTCGAGCCTGCCAGGCGGTTTGAGTGGGGGAGAGCATCTTTCTTGTCGCTGCCAGGTGGCTATTCTGGAATGTTTAAGTCTGGGAGATCTCCAAACTGACTCAGGCGGGCTTCCATGGACATTCGTCCACGTAGCCTCTGTGGGGTTTCGACACCTGGTAGCCCTTCAGGCATTGTGGGCGACCTCGGGTGGGAAGCCAGGGCGAGCTTGCCCTCCGTTGCTCCAGCTTCTCTTCCACATCTATCAAGAGTCGGACCTCACCGGAGCGACCTCTTCGATAGACAGGGGAGTTTTAGCGAGCTTGGGCGAGCTCCTGCGCGAGCATGGGCGAGCTCTTGCATGAGCATGGGCGAACTCCTGCGCGAGCTGGGGGCGTTTGTGGTGCTGGTATCTTTGTATGCATGACGGTCTAACTCCCGCTGCCACTACAGGCGAATTCTCGTGCAAGCTTGGCGAGCTCTTGCGCGAGTTTGGCGAGCTCCTGAGCGAGCTTAGGCGAGCTCGGCGAGCTTCTGAGCGAGCTTTAGGCGAGCTTCTGAGTGAGCTCTTAGCCTAAGGCCCCTCCAGCCCAATGTGGATCTCGCTCCCCGTCAAGATGATTTGGTGAGCACGGGGGGGGGGGGGGGGGGGGGGGGGGGGGGGGGGGGTGAGCTCCTGGGCGAGTTCCCCATCCCTTGGAATCCTGGGGTCTATGAGATCCGCAGTCAAAAGCGAACTGGTATCGAGCGAGTGGAGCTAGGGGCGGGCTCTGGGCGAGCTAGGAGGCGAGCTCATACGGGTAAGGGCCAACTCCTGGACGGATTTCAGCTACCCCCAATATTACCCCCTCCTGAGGGAGCGACCAAGGAGACTTTGACGCTTGCTCAGGAGACTTATTGCGCATGCTGGTCAAATTGGGAGCACCAGTCATTGGCGACCTCCACCTTGTGGGCTGTTTCGGGCGAGCTTGGGCGCCTGCCGTGGACGATCGGCGTTGAGAGTTTTGACTCCCAGTATTTCACAAACGCTGGGCGGGCCGCGAGCATCAGCCACGAGCGATCTCCTTCCGGTGCGAGCTTGTTACACGCGGCCAGGGTCTGCTTCGGGCGAGCTTGGGCGCCTGCCGTGGGCGATCTGTGTCGAGAGTTTTGACTCCCAGTATTTCGCAAATGCTGGGCGGGTCGCGAGCTTCAGCCATGAGCGATCTCCTTCCGGTGCGAGCTTGTCACACGCGGCCAGGGTCTGCTTCGGGCGAGCTTGGGCGCCTGCCGTGGGCGATCTTGTGACCGGGTATCGCCCTAAATCTCCAACGGTCACTTCATCTTAAATGCGGTGCGAGGCTCGATGTTGATACAATGAATCTCATCATGAGATCCCAATCGGCGCGAGACACGTGTCTCCTCCTTATTTGCTCCTCTTTCTGTCAGTAAATGATAGTGTCGGCGCCGGTGCAGCTTTTTCCACGAGTGGCCCATGTGGCACTTGACGATTGGAAAGAAGCGAGCTGTCGTTTCGACAACCATCACGTCGCCTCGTTGGGCGTGCTCGGGCATTAACTGCGGCCCGATTCACTTGCCTCTCGCCTGCCTATAAATAGAGGACGGGGGGCGATTTTCACCGCTGCATGAAAACAGCTCTCCCTTCTTTCTTCGCTTTTAGCTCGCCTTAGACGCTTTCAGCTCGCCCTAGACCTTTGCTTCCATGGCCTCTGTTGCTGCTTCCTCCTCTGTTGCTGCTGCTGCTGCATCCTCCCAGGGGGAACCTCTCGATGTTACCCCTATCTCGGTGTGCGAACCTGGCGCCGAGGAGGTTCCCTCAAGGGAGCCCGCCGTCGTCTGGTTCAACGATATCAGCGGCGCGCCGGTCCCTGCTAGCCTACGCTCCGCGGCGAACATCCCTCAGGAGCTCGCCATCCTGCCCTTCCCGCACTCGGGGAGGCCGCTCTCCGGCACGGCGGTCTCCGTGGGACAGGTTTGGTCGGGGCTTCGGCTTCCCCTGAACCACCTCGCCAGCGAGATACTGGAGCTGGCGGGCTTATGCCCTGCTCAGCTTCCAGGAAACTCGTGGGGGATCCTCTACGGGCTTTCTCGAATTGAGGAAGCCCTCAACGTGAGGATCCCCCTCACCTACCTCCTGAAGAAATGGTTCCTCAAGTCGGGGACCGCCTTCAGCGAGGTGGGCTGCGGCCAGTTTTACCTTACTGGCCGCACTGGCGAGCTGCTCCTGTTCTCCGCCGTGGAGAACAAGGACAGGTACTGGAAACAGTATCCGTTCGTGGTGGACGGCGACTGGCGGGGTCCCTGCGCCGGCGTCCCCGCTCTTCCCGGTAGGCCGCCCCTTCCCGTCTTCAAGGAGATTGCGGAGTACCGGGCGAAGGGGAAGAAGTGCATTACCGCGGCTCGAGAGACATCTCTCGACGACGCGATCTTACACTTCCTCGGGGGACGAACTCCCAAGAAAGTCCTCGCTCCGGACTTCTCCTTCCTCTAGAAGGATCTCCGGACTGGCGTCGTCACCACCCGGCAGAAGGTGATGCGCAAGAAGGCGGCGGTCTCCCACCGCGCTGGCTCGACCTCCGCGGCAGCCCCTGGGACCTCCGCGGCTGGGACCTCGGCGAAGAAGGGGAAGAAGAGGGCTTCCCCCATCAAGGTCGCGGACGAGGACACCCTCGAGATGCTTCACGAGGAGGACGTCGCCCCGCCTCCGCCACCAGCCCGCGAAGCAGCCCCAGGTCAGGCGACCTCCCTCTCTATTCTTCCTCCGAGGGTCCCAATCCCGGAGCCTCGACGTCGTCGTATCTCTTTCGTCGAGCCCGAGGATCCGCGTGTCGAGCTTCTTCTCAGTATGGCGGAAGTGGAATCCCCAATGGCTGAAGTGTTGATGCGCGGATTCCCAGGTGACCTCTCTAAGACTTTGTTTGTTGCGGTGATGAATCCAGAGGAGGGCGCCTCGCGAAAGAAGACGAAGAAGAAGAAGACTCCTTCAGCCCGCCCGTCGGGAGAGGACAACACTGTTCGGGAGGCTCGCGAAGCCTTCCAACAGGTCCTCGAGGAGCGGAGGAAGGCCGCCCTCGTGGAGGCGGGCTTGGGATCAGCCGATGATCTCAGCACGACCTCCAGCTCTGATGACGAGGAGCGGGCTTCGGGTGGCGAGCCCGCGCCTGCAACTGCGGGACTTCCCCCGCCCTTCGAGGGACCGGCGCCGCCGACCTCGGCCTCTCCTGCACCCGCTCCGAGCAAGACCCCGGCACCGGCTGTGCCTGCTCCCAGCGCGCCCACGCCCTCTGCCTCCGGCACGCCCGCGGCACGCCCGCGGCCTCTGCTCCCAGCCCGCCCGCGCCCGAGCCCGCGCCCGCTACTTCCAGCGCGCCCGAGCCCGCGGCTGCTGCTTCCAACGCGCCCGCACCCTAGTCCGCGGCTGCTGCTTTCAGCGTGCCCACGCCCTCTGCTCCCAGCGCGCCCGTGCCCTCTGCTCCCAGCGCGCCCGCGCCTGCCAGCGTGCCCGATGCTCCTAGCGCGCCCGCCGCTCCCAGCGAGCCCACAGCTCCTGGTGCGCCCGCGCCCGCACCCACGGCTCCCAACGCGCCCGCGCCCGCTGCTGCCAGCGCGCCTGCGCCCGCTGCTGCCAGCGCGCCTGCTCCCACGGCTCCCAGCGCGCCCGTGCCCGCTGCTACCAGCGCGCCTGTGCCCACGGCTCTCGTGGTTCCGGCCCTTCCGGAGGATCTGGGCGGGCTGGTCTACTGGTCCCCGGACCTGGGGACCATCCTGGACGATCTTCCGAGCTCCAGCTCGGAAGCCTCGAACCCTGGTCCCAGCGCCCAAGGGGTTGAGGCCGCTCCGGTCGTGGCCCCCGCGGTGCCTGAGCCCGCTGATGCTGCCGCCGCGGCGCCTCCTCCAGCCGCTCCGATCGAGGGAAGCCAGGCGGGCTCCTCCTCAGGCGGCCACGAGCGCGCCCCTTACTACACGCGGGAGATCTTGGGGCGCAACATTTTCGCCCGGACTCCCTACATCGTCCTCATCAACTGGCTCGTCGAGGTAAGATTACCTTCCCACTCCTTTGGCTTATATCCCTTTCCTGTTCTAATTTTCTTCTAACTCTTTTAACTGTTTTACCTTGCCATAGGTGGAGCGGGTCAGCCGGGCTCTCGCCGATGAGGTCGCTGGCGTGGCGGGGGATACTGATGCGATGCGGAATGCTTAAATTAATCCAAGTGCAGAATTTAGATAAAAAAATCAGATTTCAGCATGTATCAATAAATTTCAGCAAGACTTATAATCACGTTTCAGCACTCATTCATCACCAATCAGATTTAATTCAAAGAAGTGATAACAACTGACAAGACAATAATTAATTTCAGATTATAATAAACCAATCCAGCAATACCAATGATCACAATCTCAAGTAGAATAAGCCAATGTCTCAAGAACAAATAAAGAACTAAACGAATAAACCCTAATGGATGAGATCCGCAGAAAAACTAAATACTTAGGAAACCCTAATGGAAATTCAGCAATAAGGCCGGTTGGAAAAACAAGGTTATCACATGAAAATTACCGAGGATCGATCTCACCGTGCTTTGGCCAAGGCCGGCAGCTTTCTGATACTCCGTTGTTGCAGATGAAAGGCGCGGAAGGGAAGGCGTGGCTCAGAAGACAGGGTGAAGAAGCCGAGACGATGGATCTTGAAGATGAAGAACTTCACGTCGATCTTCCGTGAAGCCGAAGACGAGTAGTGGAGCGACAGGGTAGAAGCTTGCGAAGGAAGAACAGGATGAGAAGCAAGGAAGAATTCGTCGGAAAGGATAAACCGAACAAGCGAGCCGCTTCTCCGTTTCTAGGGTTTCAATTTCAATTTCATCTCCCCTTTGTGCGATTAGGGTTTTAGGCTTTATAGGGAAGCAACTAAAGAAAAAAAAAAAGGAAAGGAAGGGAGAGAGGGTCCGATCGGTAGAGAGAGAGAGAGGGACGCGGTAGAGAGAGGGGGTGCGGGCATGTTCGCGGGAGAGAGAGAGGGGGCCGGTCGGGTAGGGGCTAGGTTAGGGTTTTTAGGTTTTTAATCTCCCTTCGAATCTCATCCATTGAGATCTATTCTAACCTAACATCCTACGGCTAAAAAGTAAACACAGAAATGAGTCAGTTCGGCATCTGTGGCTCGAACCGGATGCGAACATGGCTCGCACCTACCCAAACCAGAAATAAAAACTGAAATAACTAACGATCCGCTGGTCGGATCGAAATAAAGTAAAAACCAAAACTGTGGGGCTTCGATTAAGCTTTCCACTGATGCAGACGGATCGACGATCGGGTTCCTGGATCTCCGGCACGGATGAAAATACGCCATCAGCTGTAGAAAAACTGCACGTAGTAGGCTCGTCTGCATCAGATACTATCGCCCTCTACGATGACACTCTCCATAGCTCGGAGAGGAGAGTAGACGAGCACATCCACCATCTTCACCAGGCGGACCACTCCGGCGAGCTCCGAGCTGAGGTGGACCGACTGCGCCAGCAGGCCGCCTCTGTTGATACGGAGGTTGCCCAGCTACGCCAGCGGGCTGCCACTCTCACCACGGGGCTAGCCTCGGTCGAGGACGCTCGTGCCCGCGCCCTTGCGGACCTACAAGAGGCGACCAAAGCCAAAGAGGCCACCCAAAAAGAGATTCTCGAGCTCCGCAGCCAGGTGGCGGCCTCCCGGGACGAGATCGCGGTGCTGAAGGAGGCACATCTCCGCGACCTCAACTCCCAGCGAGAGCGCCTCCAGTTGCAGCTGGGCGAGCTTCTCAAGAAGGGCGCGCTGGACGCCATTGAGAAGTATAAGACCGAAAGGTCAAAGAAGAGGAAGCGCGGCGACGACGAGGGCGCTGGCACGGGCACAGCCTAGGCTATATTTTTTTGTAACCCTGTTGTAGTTTTTTATGATAAATGCGATGAATAGAATATTTCTGAGTTCGCCTTTGTGTACTCTTCTGTGTTTCTTTTCTTTCTGCGAGTCCGCTCATGAGTCCGCTTTAGGACTTTCGCAGCGATCTCGAGAGTGATACCCCGGGCGAGGCAGCCAATTCGATTCAACCTTTTTATTTTAAAGTATATGCAAACGAAAAACTTGGCATGCTCGCTAAAACTCAATAAAGTCTCTGATCTTGGAAAACGATAAGCGAACCAAATGTCTTCAAAAACTTCCCTACACTCAGAGACTTAAAACCATTTTATTTTTGAAAGAAACTAATAAGTGCTAGCTACCCCCTGCCCGGTTAATTTCCCTCAATGATCCTGTTCAGCGGACTTGCCCTAGGAATCTCAAGGTCGCCCACTGGCCGCCTCTGAGGATCCCGATCTTGCTTTAAGTCCGAACAACGGCGGACTACCCCGGAAAGCTCAAGGTCGCCCACTGGCTGCCTCAAGGTCGCCCACTGGCTGCCTCTGAGGATCCCGGTTTTGCTTTAAGTCCGTACAACGGCGGACTGCCCCGGGAAGCTCAAGGTCGCCCACTGGCTGCCTCAAGGTCGCCCACTGGCTGCCTCTGAGGATCCCGGTCTTGCTTTAAGTCCGCACAACGGCGGACTGCCCCGGGAAGCTCAAGGTCGCCCACTGGCTGCCTCTGAGGATCCCGGTCTTGCTTTAAGTCCGCACAACGGCGAACTGCCCCGGGAAGCTCAAGGTCGCCCACTGGCTGCCTCTGAGGATTCTGGTCTTGCTTTAAGTCCACACAACAGCGGACTACACTTTATAGATCATGCGGGCTCTCGCTGCGCCGAGCTTCCGAGTTAAATTCTTTGTTGAAACCTCCATCGTTCATTCATAACTTCTTTAGAAGATGATTTATAAAATTCCTTGGTCTTATGCATAAAACTTGCGAAGGTGCAAAGCATTCCAAGGTCGCTCTAACAGGTCACCTTCGGCGGTCATCAACCGGTAAGCCCCGGAGCTTCCTGCTTCGTGAACTATGTAGGGGCCTTCCCAGTTCGCCGCGAGCTTTCCTGCATTAGGCTCTTGCGTGTTTGCGAACACCTTTCTCATTACCATGTCACCAGCCTTGAATGCCCGATGTCGGACTCTTTTGTCATATGCGCGCTTCATTTCTTGTCTGTATCCGGTGAGGTATAGATTTGCGCGCTCTTGTCTTTCTTTGAGCTGATCGAGGGAGCCAGCGAGCAGTTTGTCGTTGTCGACCTCCTCCGACGCAAGCCTTCTTTCAGTGGGCAGCTCAGCTTCTATTGGTAGCACGGCTTCGCAACCAAAAGTGAGACTGAAAGGGGACTCATTAGTTGAGCGACGTGGAGTAGTGCGATAGGCCCACAAGACTCCATCGAGCTCCTGCTCCCACAATCCTTTTTTCACTTCTAGCCTTTTCTTGAGGTTATCTAGGATTACATGATTCGTAGCTTCGGCCTGCCCGTTGCTTTGAGGGTACCTTGGGGACGAGAACCTTAGGTCGACCCCATATTCAATGCAAAAGCTTCTGATCAAGCGATTGTCGAACTGGCGACCATTGTCGGTGATGAGTACTCGGGGCAGCCCGAAACGACAGAAAATATTCTTCCAAAGGAAGTCTCTCACTTGCTTCTCACCTATCTTAGCTAGCGGGACCGCTTCTACCCTTTTGGTGAAGTAGTCCGTAGCCACTAAGATAAACTTCCTTTGCCGGGCTGATATGGGGAAAGGTCCCACAATATCTAGCCCCCATTGTTGAAACGGCCAGGGGCTCGCCAGAGGATGAAGTTCCTCTGCGGGCATATGATTTGTCGTGGCGTGCTTCTGGCATTGGATGCAGCTTTGTGCGACCTTCAAGGCGTCTTGCTCCAGAGTGGGCCACCAGTATCCTTGCCTCCGTACTTTCGCAGCTAGAGATCGCCCACCAGCGTGGTTTCCTAGCTCGCTAGAGTGAAGGCAATTCAAAACTTCTTCGGTCTCCGGGCTCTCGATGCAATGAAGATTTGGCCCGCCAAAAGATCTTCGAAAGAGGCGATCCCAGCGAATGAGATAGCGACCAGCGCATTTCTCCACTCGTCGGGCTTCCTCTCTATCCTCTGGAAGCTCGCCCTTCTGGAAAAAACGAAGAATGGGAGCTATCCACCCGCCGGGCGATACGTCGGCAGAGACTTGGTTAACAGCGGGCTTTACCAATCGGAGTCGAGACTGATTTTGGACCTCGATGAGAATCTGGCGAGCTTCTGATGTTCCCAGCAGGGAGGCGGCGTTTGCCAAAGCATCAGCTCGCCTATTATCGGCTCGAGGAATTTGCTCGAAGGATATCTTTTTGAACTCTGCGGCCTTTTCTTTTACCAAATCCACGTAGCCCGCCATTCGTGCATCCCGGGAGGCATAGTCCTCGTTGATTTGATAAATGATCAACAAAAAATTGCTGAAAACCTTTAACCGTTTGGCGCCTACTTCTTGGGCGAGCTCTAGTCCGGCGAGCAGTGCCTCATATTCTGCCTCGTTGTTGGTTGCAGTAAAATCCAGCCGGACTGATTTCTCAAGAAGTATCGACTGGGCGATCAGTGCAACCCCGATCCCGGCCCCCAAAGCGTTGGAGGATCCGTCGATGAATAATTCCCAGCCCGCCATCTCTGAATGCTTAGTTGGAGGAAGCTCACCTTGGTTGTCCAAGAACCTCGCCTTCCCAGGGTGTGCCTCAGTTGGCTCATCCTCCTGGTACTGGACCGGTTCTTCTATGGGGAAGTCCGCCAAGAAATCGGCGAGAGCCTGCCCTTTGACAGCAACTCGAGGGACATACTCCAAACCATAGGCGGCGAGCTCGGCAGACCATCGATAGAGCCTACCGGCTACCGAGGGTCTGGAGAGCGCGCTCTTCAGAGGGTGCTCCGTGATGACTTTGACGGTGTGCGCCGAGAAGTAGGGGTGAAGCTTTCTCGCGGTAAGGACCAAGGCCAATGCGACCTTCTCGATTGGTCGATACCGGAGCTCGGCGGGAAGCATTGTGTGGCTTACAAAGTAGACAGGCCGTTCCACCTTTGCTTCTTCTACAACAAGGACCCCGCTTATCGCATTCTCTGTGACCGTGAGATATACGCCAAGCTCGGCGCCATCTTTGGGTGCCGCTAGGATTGGCGGGCTCGCTAGATAGTCTTTGATCTTTTGAAAAGCGAGCTCGCACTTTTCATCCCAACAAATGCTCGCTCCTTTTCGTAGTAGCTCAAAAAAAGGTCGGCAATTGTCTGAGGATTTGGAGATGAACCGATTGAGCGCGGCGATTCGCCCGCTCAACCTTTGGACCTCCTACCGGGTTCTTGGCACGGGCATTTCGACAAGTGCTCGGATTTGCCCAGGGTCGGCCTTGATCCCCCTGTGGGTGACCAGGTACCCTAGGAATTTCCCAGAAGTCACCCCGAATGCGCACTTTGCCAGGTTTAGCCTCATTTGGTACTTTCTCAACACTTCGAAGGTTTCGCGGAGATCGGCGACATGCCCCTCTCGCTTTCGACTTTTCACTAGGAGGTCGTCTACATAGACTTCGACATTTTTGCCGATCTGATCTTTAAACATCTGAGTGACTAACCTTTGGTAGGTCGCTCCAGCGTTCTTTAGTCCAAAAGGCATCACTCGATAGCAGAATAACTTCTGGTAGCCCGCCCCAGAATAGAAGGCGGTCTTCTCTTGGTCGTCGACGTGGAGAGGTATCTGGTTATACCCAGAATATCCATCCATGAAGGACAGGGCCTGGAACCCGACAGCTCCGTCGACCAGCGCGCTTATCCGTGGAAGAGGAAAACCGTCCTTCGGGCATGCTTTATTGAGGTCGGAGAAGTCAATGCACACTCTGACCGCCCCGCACTTCTTGGGCACCGCCACAATATTGGAGATCCACTCGGGGAAGTGCGCCTCGCGTATAAAGCCAGCTCGCTCTAGCTTGTCTATCTCCGCCGCCACTGCAATTGACTTCGCAGCAGGTATGTGCCGAGCTTTTTGCTTGACCGACGGAAATTCTTTCATGGTGTGCAGATGATGACAGGTGACCTCCGGGTCAATCCCTGGCATGTCCGCGAAGCTCCAGGCGAATACGTCACGGTATTCATTGAGTATGTCGATCAAAGCCAAGACCTCGCCCTTGGTTAGCGAGGTTCCGAGATGGATGATCTTCAGTCCGTCCTCGCCACCGATGTTGTCATTACAAATATACAATTTTTTCGTTCATTTGCAATGCATTATCGACCACAAATCACAAACATCCTTTGATTTATACATAAATGACATTGCGAAATACAAATTCATGTGATGTTAACAATATACTGCATCATATTGCATATTTATGTCATAATTCAGTTTTACAAAGGATAATTGATTTCTTTATGCATAAAAATCCTAAAATAGATTATTATCGATCTTCTACATAAAACCTTCACATTACACAGCCCTCATAGGCATGAATGGTCAATTATCAAAGAGGAACTGACATGCATCATTTTGTGTATGTTTCACAGTAAATGGGATTCGCATCACGTGTAGCTACAGTGGAGCGCGGCTATACATTCGTCATCATCACAATACGTCGGTAGCAACAATAGGCGCACGTGGAGGAAATAGCATAAAGGAGATGCACCCGAACTCGGAATACACCCGGACCTGCCACCTTTTCTCTCTCCTCTATTTCTTTTCTTCCTTTCTTTTCTCTTTCTCTAGGATCATTCTATACATGCAGACCCTCTACCCAAGCAGCCCATATAGACTAATCACAGCCATCCGGGCAACAACCCATACATGCATACATCCCGGCCATTGATCTCATTTCTTTCCTAACTAATCACAGCCACCCGTTCCACATCTCCACTCATGCATGCATTTCTGTGTGTAACCCCGATTCCAGCTGGAACCTGACGTCCGTCCGGGACCTCATCACAGCCGTTCCTTTCCCTCATGCATGGCACCCTTTAAACCTCATCACAGCCGTTCATTTCCCATCCGGGTACACCCATCACACCCGCCCAACTTGGCAATCCAAAACACAGCGGTCCACCAAGCCCATGCTATGATCCCATGCATGCAGTGCCCCTCTCTCTCTAAAATCTGAAGCGAAAATATCTTTCCAAAACAAATACAGCCGTCCGATACAGCCGTCCGATTCACTCTCTCTCTGTCCGATTCACTCTCTCTATCTCTTACCGTCTCTCTCTATCCCCCATTAATCACAGCCGTCGGATTCAACAACCCATGCATGCAGCCCTTGAATCCCGATCGGTCCCAGCAGCACGAGCCCCCTCTCATAACTGAACTTCTCTCTCTATTCCTCCTTGATTTTCTCTCTCTAATTTCTTCTCTTTCCTTAACCGCCCAACCACACGTTGCTCTCTCTCCTACCCGATCTTCTTTCTCTCTCTAGCGCCCAAATTGGCAACCTGATCATAACCGGTCCTTTCCCTTGCATGAGACCAGCAAACCGAGTCCCCCACACCCTCCGATCCACTCTTTTCCATCCGGAGAGCTCATACCCACCACCCAGATTTCTCCTCTCCCATGCAACCTAATCCACCCGTCCGTTTTCCTTACTTTCTCTCTCTAAGATCGCGACACCCAGCTGTAATCGAGCCTCCCATTCCTGATTTCTCTCTCTAACCCCATGATTCTCTCAACCGACCATCACAGCTGTCCTTCACAAACACCGGCCCTCTCTTCCTATCTTCATTATTTATTCCCCAGTTAATGCCTTATTTACTCTTCTTAATTGTCATGCAAATCCCATATCCCCCATCTTTCCTTCCGATCGCTCAACTCTCTCTCTCTACCATATGTAAAACTCCATCACAGCCCTCCATTGCATCAAGCCATGCATGCGATCTTCTCCTCATCAATTTTCTCTCTCTCTCTCTGGTCCGACCCTAGCTCTCTCTCTCATTCTCCCTCAAAACATTCCCCTTTTATTTTTTTTCTTTATTTCATACCAATGGAAGGCCATTTACAAAATCGGGTGCCTTGGGGAGCAAGCTTGAAGACCCTATAAGTAGGGGGACATGGGCATGAAGAAAAAGGGGGGAGGATCATCAACATCATCATCATCATCCAAGTTTTCCATTGAGCTATCTTCAATTGTTGTTTGTAGAGCGGGTGCGAAGTAAGAGCATAGATGTATTGTAATTTCTGAAGAAGTTTTCAAGTAGCGGGTGTAACTTTTCTTCGATTCAATATAATAGTATTTTATTAACATTTTCTTGCACTCTTCTCCTTCTGCAATGTTTAGCTTTATTAATTTTTCTGTTAGCATTCAAACCATGGCCGGCTAAACTCCCTCCCGCCAGGGAGAGGGGTTCAATGCTATGGTAAATAGTTAGTTCTCATCTTGCACTTTACTCTTGATCGTGCTTAACGTCTATGCATCTTTCTTAATTGAATTCTTAAGTGAGAACGAAGCTCACCCGTGTTTCCATTCAATTGGGATTCGGGTGATACTTCAACACTCAAATATTAAATCATTAACTAAGATAGCTAAGATTTTTATCATTATTTTTATCTAATTTTATTATATAAATTTTCGCAATTGAATTAGTTTTACTTCTTCACTATAAGAAGAATTCTATTCGTAATATTGTGAGAATATTATATAATAAAATTATATAAAGGGGGCTTTCACTCGATATTTTCCACTTGAGTCGGTAAAACTTCCGCTCTCAAGTGTGGACAGAAAAGAGTAACATTGCAAGAGAAATTTACTCAATACCATGGCTAACAAACCCCTCTCCTGGGTGGATTTTTCTTCTGACAATCCTTTTATTTAAGTCTCTAGTTTGCGTTTTGCTTCTTAAAACAAAGAATCTTCAAAAATAAAAAAATAATAAAATCCAAACTCCCTTCAATTCAAAGTAGTTTTATTTGTGATCTCTTTTCTCTAGGCATCTAATTACGTATGGTTCGATCCTTACTTGCCCTTTACTTTTAAAGTTCTCTAAGTTATATATGCAGGTATTGAAAATTTTTGAAAATTACTTCACTCCAACGACATAACAAAGAAGTAGCTATCAGGGACCCTGGTAGGCGACCTTTCTCCTCTAGCTCAAGATCCACGCCGCTCCCACCCGGGGGTGAAGTGGGGGATCTAAGCGAGGCGACCTCTCTCGGGCTTTGAGGGAGCCCGCCCGAGGTGGACATTAACTGCTAGGAGGGCGCTGGCCTCTTGGCCTCAGCGACCTCAACGTCTGCGAGGTGAAAGACGTCCTGCTCGCACCTGGTAGCCGCGACCTGGTCTCCTCGAATGACCACGACCCCTCCGTTGGTGGGAAACTTGAGGGCCTGGTGGTTAGGCGAGGACACCGCTTTCATCTGCCTCAACCAAGGTCGCTCTAGGATGGCATTGAAAGCGGACTGCCCATCCACCACCGCAAAACGGACTTGACGTACCTCCGGGCCCGCCGTTACGGTGAGGGTTATCTCCCCTACCACCTTAGCGACCTCGCCAGTGAAACCGGTGAGCGAGCCCGTTGAGGGAGACAAATCGATTTGTCTCAACCCCATTCGTTGGAAGGCCGACAAGAACAGGATGTCTACGGCACTTCCTGGGTCAACCAGGACCCGCCTTACTTTGATGTTCGCCATCATAAGGCGTATGACGAGGGGATCATTGTGGGGGGTAACAACCCCGGCCATGTCCTCCTCCGAGAACCAAATAAAATCTCGGGCTTCTACCCTCGGTGTTTGGAGCAATACAGGGGTTAGAGAAACGGAGAATACCTTCTGAGCCCGCTCCATCTCTCTAACTTGTCGCCAAATCTCGTTGCTGGATCTTGGGCCGTTCAGGCGCCCGCTGATGGTGTGACAGACCGCCGGCCCTCCCGGGGGAGGTGGAGGCAAAGCGGGCTCAGCGGGCCCCGGGCGATCTCCCTCCCGGGGAGCCCACGCCAGTATCACCTTGAATCTCCTTGGGGGCGAAATGAACTGCTCCCAATGACCTTGGGCGACCAAGTCCTCGAGGTGGTTCTTCAGAGCCCGGCATCTGTTGGTGTGATGCCCGGGGCTGCGATGAAAAGCGCACCACCACGAATTGTCGGTTGAGCCGGGCTCCCCGACCTGCAGGGGGGGTGGATATTGAAAGAAAGGCTCATTCCTGATTTGGTGAAAGACTTGTCCTGGCGAGTGGGTTAGCACGGTGAAGTCCCACTCCCCGGGTCCCGGAGGCAGGCGCCAGTTCACCGGCCTTCCAGCGACCACCGCGGGGGCTTCAGCGGGCTGTACGGCAGGAGCTGCGGGCGGTCCGGGAAAAGGTACCGCCGGTGGCACCTCCCGCCTTTCCACGGCCTTAACGACGAGAGGTCACAGAGCCGGGGGAGGTCGCTACTCGACTGCCTTTCCCTTCCGGTCTAACACCGCATCTTCGAGCTTGATGTGCTGCTGGACAAGGGCGAAGAGCTTGACCATCGTGCGAGGATCTTTGATCACCAGCGCGTCATGAAGTTTGCTCCCCTCGGGGAGGGCGTTCCGGAAAGCGCTCACCGTTGTGCGATCTTGGCCGACAGCGTCCTCCAGAGCGAGGTAGGTGCTTCGAAAGCGCGTCGCGAAGCTTCGAAGGGTTTCGCAGGCTCCCATGGCCAAGGTGAAGAGAGACTCAATCCTCTTCGGGGGCTGCCTGTTGCAGCGGTATTGCTCCAGAAATAGTCTGGAGAGAGTAGGGAAGTCTGGAATGGTGCCCGATGGTAGTTTGTGAAACCAATTTAGCGCGGAGCCCATCAAGCTACTCGGGAAAGCCCGGCACAAGACATGGTCTTGGTCCCGAAAAAATAACAGCTTTCGGTAAGCCAATAAATGGTCGACTGGATCTTGCGATCCATCGAACAGTACAAACTTAGGCGGGGTCCAATGATGAGGGAAACCTCTTTGGTGCACCTCGCTCGTGAAGGGCGAGCTACCCCCGTGGGCGGCGAGGTCCTCCAGCAGGTCCACCGTCGCGTTAGGTGGCTGCCAGTGCCCGGGGATAACTCCCAGAGGCTGCTGCGCAGGTCCTAGGCGGTCGTGCGTGCTCCCACGAGGGGGGTTCGGATCCACCCCACGGCGACCTTCGGGGGCTACCGCTCGGCGGCCTCCTCGCTGTTCGCCCGCGGATTCCTTCAGCGTGGCGGTTGGTCTGTGGGAGGCCGCTGCCTCTCGAGATTCGGAAGGTATAGCCACCGCGGGCTCTTTCCCTCATCGCCGATGGCGCGGGTCGCGATCCCGCTCTAGAGACCTTGCCTCCGACTCGTCAGAATCGGCGCTCCGGCTACGGCGGCGAGGGACGGTCGCCCGCGAGGTCGCCTGGTTGCTAGACCGTTGGGTTACTAGCTTCTGCAACCTCGTAAGCGGGGTTTTCGGCACCCCGCGCCCGGCCGCTCTCTCGACCGGGGGTTCCAGATGGAAAACCTGCCGAGCCGGAATGGTCGTGGGCGGGCGCGACGTTAAAGCTGGTGGTCTTGCCGGAGATCCAGTCTTCGCCGGCCCAGACCGTCGGCTGGCTGCTGGAACCTGACGCAGTCGTGTCAGTTCCTCCATCATGGCCCGCTGAGTGGCCAACATCTCCAACAGGAGCTGGTCACTGAGCGGGACATGAGGCTGGGGGGTCTCAACAGGAGGTTCGCTGTGCACAGACCTCGCACGAGTCCTTGGTCGCCTGCGTCCCCTTGTCGCCGGAGCCATCTTTGGGTTACGAGAGCCCCCGGCGTTTATCCGTATGGTCGTGGGCGTTCTCACAGGACCCAGTCGAAGGATCCCACAGACGGCGCCAAATGTTTGGGGGATTTTTCGCTGGTCCGTGCGGGCTGCCTGCAAGACAAAGAAAATGCGTGAGAACGGCCGGCTCCCTTAGGAGCGCAGACCCTCCGACGCTCAAGTCAGTCACAGGTGCACAACGGCGAGCTATTGTATACCAAAGTGGTAGGGAAAAGGGTTTCGAACCTGTACTCTGGAGCCTGGGGGTGAGCATTTATAGACATCGGCGACCTACCGTTGCCCGACACGTGGAGATTCTTTCCAGAGCCTTCTAGACCCCCACGTTCTGGCTCGCGTGGGTCTCTGACGATCCTTGGAACTCGCACCCCTGACATTCTTTGTCGTCGAGCCTGCCAGGCAGTTTGAGTGGGGGAGAGCATCTTTCTTGTCGCTGCCAGGTGGCTATTCTGGAATGTTTAAGTCTGGGAGATCTCCAAACTGACTCAGGCGGGCTTCCATGGACGTTCGTCCATGTAGCCTCTGTGGGGTTTCGACACCTGGTAGCCCTTCAGGCATTGTGGGCGACCTCCGGTGGGAAGCCAGGGCGAGCTTGCCCTCCGTTGCTCCAGCTTCTCTTCCACATCTATCAAGAGTCGGACCTCACCGGAGCGACCTCTTCGATAGACAGGGGAGTTTTAGCGAGCTTGGGCGAGCTCCTGCGCGAGCATGGGCGAGCTCTTGCGCGAGCATGGGCGAACTCCTGCGCGAGCTGGGGGCGTTTGTGGTGCTGGTATCTTTGTATGCATAACGGTCTAACTCTCGCTGCCACTACAGGCGAATTCTCGTGCAAGCTTGGCGAGCTCTTGCGCGAGTTTGGCGAGCTCCTGAGCGAGCTTAGGCGAGCTCCTGAGCGAGCTTAGGCGAGCTCGGCGAGCTCCTGAGCGAGCTTTAGGCGAGCTTCTGAGTGAGCTCTTAGCCTAAGGCCCCTCCAGCCCAATGTGGATCTCGCTCCCCGTCAAGATGATTTGGTGAGCACGGGGGGGGGGGGCGAGCTCCTGGGCGAGTTCCCCATCCCTTGGAATCTTGGGGTCTATGAGATCCGCAGTCAAAAGCGAACTGGTGTCGAGCGAGTGGAGCTAGGGG
The DNA here is from genome assembly GCA_947650365.1 of Chamaelirium japonicum. Taxonomy (NCBI): domain Eukaryota; kingdom Viridiplantae; phylum Streptophyta; class Magnoliopsida; order Liliales; family Melanthiaceae; genus Chamaelirium; species Chamaelirium japonicum. Next base: position 19,121,484 of record OX393559.1, on the reverse strand, counting down.
CGGGCTCTGGGCGAGCTAGGAGGCGAGCTCATACGGGTAAGGGCCAACTCCTGGACGGATTTCAGCTACCCCCAACAACACCCACATAGGAAACCTTCACCGGCAACTTGCAAACCCAATAAGGGCCCAACCAAAAAATATTGTTTACATCCTCTTGGGCACCCTAGAAAAGTAAGCACACATCAAAGAAAGAGGGGGGACATCCATAGAGGAGGGAGAGAAAGAGAAGGAAAAAAAGAGGAAGAATCAGGAGCTCGTACATAGGTTTCAATCAACATGCTTTGCATGAAGGAATAGGAGTTGCATTCCCATGGTCGCATCGAATCTCCCTCAATGCATCTTCTCCACATGTGGCTTTTTAAATCTTGTGAGGTATCATCTCCCATAATCCATAGTTGGTGATGATAAATTTTTATTTCATATAGCTCTCATCCTTTGTTCTTATTGAAAACGTATGAACGATTTTTGTCTGTCATTGTGCATGAGAATCTTTACAAAATTCAAAAATCATGCCTTTAATATACTTTCATGTACAATTAGCCTTGAAATTTGTTAATAAACTTATAGATACATTCATATATTGTGAAAATTGTGCTTATTGTATTGTTCACATGCATAATGGACAAAAGTATATATAGCGTCTATAGTCGTTCAATAAATTTTGAGAGAGAGCTGTGGGTTTTTTTAATGATTGTGAATAGAATGTGGATGCTTATCCGACATCTATTTCAACTTCAATCGATGTTTTTTTATTTTTCCAGAGAAATCCCTCTCATTGAATTGGGAGGGGGGTCGGCTTAATCGATGACATTTTACAAATTATATCCTTATAATCCCTGCCTTCTTGGTAGATCTTTGAGTGGTTCAGGCTCATCATGTGAATTTTTTGAAGAAGAGAGGCTATCTTGCACTCACCCATCCTTCCCTCTCTCCAAACTCGGCATCCAGCTGCTTCCATAGATGGATACATAGTTGTATAGTGCAATCCCTGAGTGGTTACATAATAAAGGGAAGCCAAGTCATTCCATTTTACAAGATTTGAATTGGGAGTAAATTCGGGATCATCAAGTTACATCTTTTTTTTTTTAAAGATTGGCGAGTGTCCCGAAACCTTGAAGCAAGAGCACACTTCGGGTTCAGACTAATCCTTCCGGGAGTGAAGACTGACCCACTTGGAAATTTTCACTACACTCCTAGGTAAATTGAGGGTGGGAGGAGTCGAACACACAACCATCTCACCCAAGCATCGGTTGCTTGCCAACTCTCCTATCCCCTGGTGGGTGTACAAGTTTTTTTTTTGTATGAAGATCTGGTGGGTAGCTTCGAATCGTCCAATAATGGATGATCATTTGGATGTTGTCCAAACACTGTTCATGCAAATTTGCAATGTTTTTTTTTTGTGCATGTTTGTCTAAAATTATTTTAAATCTACATGTGCGGACACTTGCGCATCATAGAAGGTCATAGAGAGAGAATATCATATGAAGAGTATATTTTAGAGAGAGAATATTGTCGAGACAGAATGTGGAGAGCTGTTGATTAGAGTTAAGGAGAGTGAATTATGATCATATAACATCCCTGCGATTATGGACTCGCTGAAGGGGAGCTGCCGTCATACGAGCCGACCTTGTTCTCCACCGCCGGGGAATTGAGCTTGCGTCGGTGACCTGCAAGACAACAAAATAGGTCAGAGATGGCCGGCTCGATCCCTTCTGGAGCACAGGCCCTCCGATACCTAAATCATCGTCGATGCAGTGAGGGTGGCGAGTAGTAGTAGGGGAGAGAGATGGTACCTCCCTGGGTTCCAACACCTGCTCAGTGCCCGGGGGAGATTTTATAGGAGCACGGGAGAAGGGGATGTCGACACGGATCCAACCACATGGCTGCCAGGTGGCGACGACTGGTTGACGTAGACAACCACTTTCTTTTTTTTTTTCCACTGATGCAATGCGACTCCTAAACTTAACCTATGCTTTGATACCAAAAATGATGCAAGACACGTACAACCTGGACTATCATGCGATTAGAAATAAGCCTGGGAATTAGAGATTAATTTTCGCACTTATAATTTGTTGACAACTGGTGGTACAGACCGTTGTGGCCGTTGGTGCAGTCGGGGTTTGTCGAGGATGGGGGCAGGAGCCGGTGCCGAGGTCGCCGAAAACACCAAACGAGAGAGAAGAGCTTGCTAATGAGATCACAACGTAACATAGGTTAGATCTGAAGATATGATGCTTTCTCTCCTCGAGTAATGTTCTCCTCCGAGGCACAAACCAGAAATTTTATTCATCAAACACTCCCCTCTAACAAAGGAATGAACAAAGAAAAAGTCCGAACTCACCGGTCTTACATGCCAAGCAGAAAATAAGCAATAAATCATTCCAAAAATAGCCAATAAATCACCAATGCATCGACGGGGCCCCAAGTAAAGCCGCTGTCACTTAGCCATAATCCAAGCTCGTAAGCCGTCCGCCTCCTCCGACGAGTATGGTCGAACTGGTGTCACCCCCACCCTGTCACGAAACCGAGGACACGTGATAAAAAAAAAGGGGTTAATGTGTGAGACCTCCAAAACAACAGATGCCATGAGTATGACACCTGAAAGTTTTATTTAGCCTAAGGTCCATGCCTTTTTTGGTAAATCCAAAACTACCCTCGATTTCTTCTCCCGTCTCTTCCGATCAGCTCCGGCGACGGTTGTAGCAGAGGTGACGAGAGTAGCGGCCAGCAGCTTTGGCGGTGGCAGTGAGCAACTCCGGCAGCGATTCAGGGTTTGGTTGAGGACCCTAGGTCTAGGGTTCATCCCATAGCCAGTAGATCTTAGGGTTAGGGTTAGGGCTAGGTTTAGGTTCGGTTCGGTGGCAATGACGGCTGCGGTGAATAGATCCGACGGCGATGTTCGGTTCAATGGCGGCGAGCAGCTTCGGCGGGCTCCTACAGGTTCACTGGTTCGATGGTATGGCTAAAAAAAATTTAAAATGCTATGAAGTGCATTTTCATCCACGAGCATTTCAAACTCTTTAGGCTAAATCAATCTCTTTATCAGGGCCGGCTCGCTAAGTCCCCCTATAAAAAAAATCCCATGCCATCAAAATCCTCTTAAGGACACCCCCACAGGTCCAGTTATTTTCCAAGGGCACCCCTGGGTGCCCGGCTGTCTAGATCTATTACATATACCCTTGGTTGCGAGCTGCTGTTGCTGTCACCATGGTTGCCCAGAGTTACTAAGATCACTCCCCTACGAAACTATTGTTTTCCTAGGGCACCCACAGACCTCGTGAAAGTCTTTGTTGCTGTTTTTTTTTTAGCTAGATCGAAGCCGTTCTTTCCTAGGAGACCTACCTCGTGGTTCGCTTATTTGCTCAAGAATTAATTAAAGTGAATCATCTTACTTGGTTTAAGCTTTTATTTGTCATGACCCAAGTATTTATTATTTGATTTTTGAGGGACCCCTATCCGTACCCCCATCAGATGGCAGCACACTTTTCTTTTTCTCCCTAAGGCACAACCAAAATGCCTAACTTAACATACCTTTCAACATCCCACAAAAGATGATACTAAGGTCCATGTACCTCATATAACATAAAACTCACACACCTTATACACAAAGTAGAGAGCATTTTTGCTGCCTGATAGATTTGATGCAATTGCTTACGGCTCAATCGTGGTCTGCCACGTCGTCCAAAAGTAAGGGCATAATGGGCAAGTGCAGGCCGGTACCAAACGTAGTCCCCATTATACCCTTACTTTTGGACGATGTGGTAGATCACGATTGGGCCGTAAGCAAGTGCAGCAAATCAATCGAGCAACAAAAATGTTCTCCACAAATAGGGCTAGCAACGGTGCTGTTTCGGTACGGTTTTGGGCAACACCAAAACTGCACCGCAACATCGAAACCGCACCTCACCGCAATAGTGTACCATTATGTAAAACCAAAACCGCACAATGCGGTGCGATGTGGTGCAATGCACCGCGGTTTATCATTATAATGGTCTAAACCGTGTGGTTTTATGCGGTTTTGAGCAAAACCGCGCACCCTGACGGTTTTATATTTTGGTAAACCATACGGTGTGGTTTACCACAGTTTTCAATTTTAAACCGCACCGCTGCCATCCCTATCCACAAAGTACCTCAAAACCTAAAATATGACATTGACATCCCAAACCAAGTACAGAGCAAAAACTAAAAGATGATACCCACATCTCAGAACAAGTACAGAGCAAAATCTAATGACATTCACATTTCAACTTAAGCTCAACCAAAAGACCAAAGTTAAAGATATCTTGAACCACCCACATCGACAATACAAAAGGCCTATATACCTCCGAAACCTCAACACGCATTTGTATATGCAAATTACCTCCCAAAACGCAACTTCGACTTCTATTGGCCACTCTGCATCTAGAAAAATATGACAAGAATTAGCTCGACAACTCAGCAAATAACTAATCAAATTTGCTAAGGTTCAGAATTGATTAAACATGCAAAAAAAAATAGACAATCATGAATGGCGTCACGAACAGAGAAAACTCCATGCACTATGTGTATCTCCCACAATTATTAATTCAAAAATCATAACTCATGTTAATCTAAAGGCATTGAAAATCCATGATTGAAACTTGAGCTGGTCCCAAAAGATGAAAACAAGTAGATACACATACAGACTTCAGCTAATACCTATTAATCACAAAAATCTTGAGTCAGATCACATATAAGATCATTTCAGATCGAATCTTATCAGATTAGCCAAATAGCTTTCATGTCTGAACAATCATTGCAAAGCATATGCACATTCATGCGAGAGACGATAAATCCTATTAGAGCACCACAAATTTACAAGAATGATTACCGAAGATGGATTTAGAGTCTCTATCCTAAATAGATAAATTAAGCCTAAATGGATACAGTTGTAATTGACATATAGATGGTACTTAAATTGTATATGGCATAAGATTACATACAGAAATATATTGCATATTATTTGTTGAATTTTATTTCTATTTTTAATTAATAAATTTAAGTTTAACCTTTTCTTCTTGGTTGCATAAGTTTTTATTGTGTCTTCAATAAGGTAGGTCGTCTACCTACCTTCCAACTGGCCTCCTACTCTTCTTGGTATGCCCCTCTCATGTCAAGCTATCATGGTCAGGTTCCGGGTATCACCCTCAGAGGGTTGAGGCCAGCTGATAGTCGGTCGGAAAAATCTTGTAAATCTTCCTTATAGCCCGAACACATCCTAATGGACAAAAACTTGGAGGATGATGATGATCACGAAAAGTAAAAGATAAAAATCAGAGTTTTCAGATATCAAATCAAGCTAAATCAATAAATCAGATTTGCATAACCTTTAACACAAGTGACCATGCATTTGCAAAACTTAATTCATCTATCAATTAGAATGTATTCATTTGTATAATTAATTCAAGAAGATAAAGACTCATTGAGGGCATCTCTTGAACTTTGACTACTGTCAGGTCTAGTTTTCATACGTGTATTCAACAACTTTGCCTTTAAATACTTTGTTGAAGTTCAAAGATTTTATAATTTGACAACTTTCTTCATAACCCAGACATCCTTTTCCACATGTTCCTACTCATCAATTAAAAACAAATTATCCACAAATAATGTTAATCATGTTCCTTGCTTAAAATTATTAATAATCATCCGTATCAAATATAACGGGATTAGTAATATAAACCATGTTAATGCATTTAGAGCCGTAGTGTGTTTTGGCACATTTTGGTTGATTGGTCAACTTGGACAAAGTATCAAGTTGAAAGTGGAGTCTTGAGTCCTAGTCCCGAAGTGTCATTGAACAAGTCCAAGGTGAAGACTCAGAGAGGGTCACAGTTGAAAGAACTCATGCTCAGCTTATCTATGCTCATCAGAATATCCATAAGACAAAGGTAAAGAACTTAGTGACTTGAGATAGCCCTATGATGCATTAGTTGCATATAGGCATTAGGGCTAACCGAAACAAGATATATTATTTGCCCTGCCTCGAACCATCCTGAGCTATGCACATAGGGGTCAGGCTCCCTGGTTAGCTTGCCGGAGGGGGGGGGGGGGGGGTCCAGGGGGCAGCGCCACCTGGTGGGGGTTCGGGAGCAACACCTCCGAAACCTAATTTGGTTTTAGGTTTCGCACTTGCATGGCTTTGTCGAATGCACATTCATCTGTTTGTGTCAATCACACTTGCATGGCTTTGTCGAATGCACATTCATCTGTTTGTGTCAATCCCATTTTTATCGTGATTCGTGCATGTCAAAGTTCGGAATTATACCAAGCATATACTTAAATTTTTTTCTAAGTGTGAGCGTGCCTATTCTCACTATGAGATCCAGACCCCCCCCCCCCCCCCTTCAATGAGACGATTCTGGCTCCTTCTGTGAGGTCCCGACCCCAGTCCAGACCCTCTCAGCTCAGGCAGTTCGGACCCCTCAACTTGAGGGTCTGGTCCCTGGTCTAGAGTCGGACCCCCTCATTAAAGGGTTCGAACCTCTGCTACAGAACTGACGGGTTTTGAGCAGATTCTTGGAATTTTCTTCATTACTGTGTGATTCAATGACTATCAATGGAGGGTGACTATCCTATATAAATGCCCTTATTTCCATATTAGAGCACTCACTTTGGCAACCACCAAAGGATTCGTGTAGAGAGATTCATCTAGGTGATTTTTCTATTGCATCCATTGAATTTTCACGTTTAGAAAACCCTAGAATTCATCACCCATTACCATCTTCTTCATTTAAGGGTGTTCGGCCGCTTGGAGGGCGGAGCCTCCTTCGAGGGGGAAATCGAGCCATCGGGCTCATGCAATTCGACCCGTGTGTAGAATTGGATTAAGGTCGAGCAACCAGAGTCTTCTTCGTGGTGAGGAGGCGAGAGCGACTCAAGGTGCAAATGGTCGACACACGGTCAACTCGGTACAACTCACTAGGTATCAACATTACCTAGTTGTACCGAGTTGACCAATGGCTTCATGGGAAGCAACCAGCTGACTAGGTATCAACATCCTATGTCTAAAAATAGCCTAGGTGCCATTGGTCAACTCAGTACAGCTAGATGGATCCATTTTCAACTACAAATCAACCAAGAGGCCATGGGAACAACATTACCCAGAGGAGCCATCAATATCAAGTCTAAATGGAGCTTAGCCGATTAGCTTAGAATAAAATTTTCCTTTCTTGCATTTTTAGATTAGGGGTAAAAATTGAGTCTGTTAGATAGAAATAAGATTTTTATCATGGTTTGTCCATTGTGATAGTTTAATTGGAGTAGGATTTTGTTTGAAAGATTACATTTGGAAAAGAAAAGGTCGTTGGATCAATATATGATAAAGCCAACCAGTTGCTGTCCTTGCGGAAACTTGAGAGTGATATATATGGCCTTTGTATCCTTTTTCATACTATGTTGAATCAAACTTTTTCAACTTTCTTGTATTTTTGTTAGTGAAAATGAGCTTCATGTATTTGCATGAGTAGCTAAGAATTTTGCTCCTTCATAAAATATGACGCCAAGGCCCTTAGAGCATCTCTAACGGCAAACATGAGACTCACTATGCAAACCCACTAGCTATACATGCCACATCAGTGAGAGTTGATCGTTCCAACCCACCCTTTATCCCACTAACCATTTTACTCAAAAAAATCCAATCATTATCTCAAATCCACCTTTCAAATTTTGGGCTGTAGTGCTTGGGGGCCCACAGTAGCGGTACTTGGCTGGCTAAATTTGCCCAGCAAAAAAGCACTAGGCAAATATGCCTAGTGGGATGCCTTGTGGGTTGGAGAGGGTTTTGAGGGGTGGACTGGCTATTAATGCCTAGGGAAGCCTATATGCCGAGTGGGTTGGAGATGCTCTTACTGGGCCACATCTCCACTTTTATACCATTTCACCTTTTATTTCCTTAATTTTATTTTCTATCTCCAGAGTCCTTAACCCCACAAGGGGACATCAACTTGACTAGAGATCATCAAATTATTTCAAATGAACCTGCATAGAACAAACTTTTTTGACAAGGGACTAGAATGCATAGATTTGAACCGAGCCTAAATTACCTACCTTGCAGTGATTTGGTACATATTCATAGTTAGGGGTGGTAGTGGGGCCTGCAAACCCAGAAACCCAACTCAAACCCATAGTTACCAAGTTGGAAAACGGGAAAAAAACGGCAAGGAAAAAAATCGGAAAGATACGATGAAAATGGAAAAAACCGGAAAACATCGGAAAAACAAAAAAAATCTTAAAAATTATACCAAGTATGTATATATGTCATTTTCCAACATTGAGTAATCAAAAGTTCAAAATATATAGCATATGCATTTATTAAGCACGAACAAAATAAAACACGAACTCAATTTAAATCTGAGCCAAACCCAATGTGTTTTATACGTGTTTTTTCCGTTTTAAACGCGTATAAAACGTGTATTGATGTTTTTTTCAAAAAAACGAGTTTTTTTCCTGTTTGCTATGACTTCGGATCGATACACATTTTATACGCGTTTTTTTTCAAAAAAACGCCTGATTTGGTAACTATGCTCAAACCTATTCCGCAACTTCGGGTATGGGTATAAATTTTGTACCTGAAACAAGATTTGGCTAAGGTATGGGAATAGGAACTCTATCCAATCAACTTGTGGGGATGGGTATGGTCGTATGGGTACCTAAATACCATACCCCAAACTTGAAACCTGATTGTCACTCTAACTTGTGTATATTAGATAATATGGTTGAACTCCAAACTCGTTGTAATATACGTAAATGCAAACCGAACTCATACCACTATCCAGATTATATCAAATACCATATCCAACTAAAACCAACATAATAAGAAACTATAAATGCTTCTTAAGATTTCATTGTAATACATGTTTTCCTCAAACAAATGCATATATGGTGGAGGAAAAAGAGACAGGTATACCAAATTCATTTCCAAAACCCAGTTCTAAATTCGAAACCCTCATGGGTATGGATCGGGTATGAAACCTCTTATACCCGAATGTGTATGGGTCCGATATGGATACTGTCATACCCAAATGGTTATGGTGTGGATAGGAGTAGAGTCCGACCCGTTCCCATCCCAATTCATAGTCATACGTTATTACACGTCAAAATTGTTTCTCATGTACTATTTTTTAAAAATTCAACCAGCCTATCATGCTAATCTACCCCCTTGTGCTATGAAGCATGGGTACTCCGAACAGATACCGTACCAGTACCGGGTACTTACGGGTACGGGTACGGCATAATCCGTACCCGGTACGCCAAACAGTCTTCGGTACGGCAGACAGTTTTCGGTACGGCTACGGTATGGCAGACAGTCTTTGGAGGGTGCCGATTTACTTGAAATTGCAAACCTATCACTTGATTAGCCCGACTTGGAGGTCGTGCTATTCGGAGATGATGATGATAATGAACTTTGCTATGCATTTTGTTTTGTATTGCTACTTTGCTTGGTTTGGTTCTAATGTAATGGACCGTATCGTCGTATAGCTCATGCTTAAAAATTACTATACATGAGATTACAATGTATTTCTCGCATGAATGCATTACCATATCGTCGTATGGCTCGCATCGAATAATCTTGTTTTTATGGTTTTGAAACTTTGAAGCTAGAGCTTTAATGATGAAGAAATTATGGTTGCATTTGGATCTGATTCATATCTATAACGATATTATACTAAAAGTACATATATATATATATATATATATATATATATATATATATATATATATATATATATATATATATATATATATATATATATATATATATATATATATATATATATATCTCGCCGTACCCGTACCCTAGTTTTTTAAGATTTTGTCGTATCCGCGTACTCGTATCGTACCCGTACACGTACCCGTACTAGTACCCGTGCTTCATAGCCCTTGTGTAACCCTTCGTATTGCGCCAAAAACCATACAAAGGCAACTTGGCAAAACAGGAGCATGCTAAGAATCTTAAAAGGTTAGTTGGCAAGTAGGAGTCCTACCTTATTGGTTACATAGCTTAAGCTCATTCAACCTAGGAGCAATCATTCAACCCCCCCCCCCCCCCCCCCCACACACACACACACAAACACACCCACCCACACCCTACTCCTCCCGAGTAGGAAAGAGTTTACATGAAGAGGATAAATGGAATGATTAACTATAGGAGATTGCATTCATATATGTGGGGCACAATATAAGACAAAGAACTGAAATGAAGCAACATTTCCACTCAATAAAGAATCGAATGAAGAGAAATAAAAAGTTCAACATTCTCCTTGAGGATGCAGGATCTGAAAAGGGAGTAAAGGGAAGAGGCTAAACACAACTATATCAATATCATGTGATTCGTTCTTACTACGCCTAGAAGATAATTAGAGATACAATCATAACTTCCACACCTACACCAAGAATGGAGTTAGAATTCACAATTTGACCATTGGGGGGTAGGGTTGTATGCCTATGGCCTTCAAGCAAAACATCGATCGATCGAAATTAATGATGAAACAACATATGCATCACTGTAAGTAGCGTGGGTTGACAATTTTGCAATCAATCCACCGTTCGAATCCAATCAAGAATGTTACTATGGCTTTCCGCTTAGTGTTCTAAGTTACAATTTGTCGATGAAAAAGTTAACTGCTTTCAACGATGTATCAAAGATTTGAAGCGAAGCAGCCAAATCTAAAGGGACCGGGCTCTAGTCGTGATTCACCAGCCTACTCACTTCTATGATACACTGAAAAAAAATAAACATGGACATTTTGAGGTAGAGAGAAGGGGCCTGCTATCCAACCTGATTCATGGTTCTTGATGGCTCGTCCTCAGGACCGAAGAGTAGTAATGGGTCTCCAGTTCCATGAGGCTGGCCGCTGCCTGCTCCCCGATCCTCTCGAGTAGCCGGTCGGTCGCCTCCGCCTGCTGGTTGAACGCCGCGATCCTCCGGTCGACGTTCTCGTTCAGCGACGCGAACCCCGAGAAGATGGCCGTCTGCTTCAGCTCCGACACCAACTTTAGCAGCGAATCCGTTGCCTGAACCTGCTCGTACATAAAGCATTAGGGTTTGGTGGATTTGCTTCGAAGCGGGAGGGAATGCTTGATCGCGTCGTACCATCCTCACCGAGCGCATCTCCATCTGGAACGCCTCTTGCGAGTTGCGGACGGGGGTATCGCTCACCTGCCATGAAATCGCCATGGATCAAGATTGTAAACGGTCTAATTTCTTAAGAGAAAGGGGGGCTCTCCGGGGCCTGGTTGGGATCATGGAGAGGGCAGCTGGGGACGAACCCTAGAGACGCTGACGAGGAGGCCGAAGCTTTCGATGATGTTCGCCACGTCGGCGTCGACCCTCTGCATCAAGGACTTCTGCTTCTGCACCGCCGCGGCTGCGGCCGCGGCCGTCGGGCCGCCCCCCGCGCCGCCAGCTCCAGGTTTGCTCATCCTTTCGGGATATTTTCTGAGGCGGAGACGGTTGTTTAGACTCTTTAGAGAGATGCTTGACTAACCCGTACCCGCCGGCGCCGATGTACTGATGCACGTGACCCGACCCGACCTGACCCGACCCGACCCGACCCGACCCAACGTAAAGATGCGAGTGTGAGTATATAAAGGCCCATGTCAGTCCGGCTGTTACCTTTGGGAGCACAGGTCCTCAGTTCGAATCCGGCCGGCCGTGAGAGCTGGGGTTTTGCTGCCTTTGCAGTTTGCAGGCGTGGCCACGCCAGAAGAAAAGATGCAGTTAAATTCAGGAAGGATATTTCACGGCCGAAAGAGAGAGAGAGAGAGAGAGAGAGAGAGAGAGAGAGAGAGGAACTGCCTTCGGGACACCTACCCATCCCTAAACAGATATAGCTCTTTTTATGATTCTTTTTTATAGAAGAAGGTCTATTGTTTTGTTTCGGTTTCATAATTTTTTTGGTTTTATTTTTATTTGTTTGCATTACGATAGAGCTTGAAAATGGATGCTGCTGCCGAATGTGGGCACCACCTAACTAATTTTGCCGCCCCCGCTGAATGTGGGCGCTGACGAATAAATTTTGAGGCACCTCAGCGACAGTGGGTGCTCCTGTAGAGCTGGCTCAACCATAAGGCCAGTAAGACGGTCTCCTAAGGCTCCACGTGAACAAAAGGCCTTCAAGATCCAAAATTATTTAAACACCTTAAAGATCCTGTATAAAAAGAAAGCCCCAAACCCACTTAAATTGCCTAAAACCATATATAAAAGAAAACTTTAAGGCTCCAATTAAAATAAAAACTTCTACTATATAGTAAACCAATTGATATTATTTATATTTATTTAGAGCTTCCACCTGTTTTTTTTTTTTTGTAGGAACTATGGGGGTTCTATTCATGGCGCCCCAGCTTTGAAAAATCTAGCAAAATCATTATTGGGTACTTTTATGAAGAAACAAGCAAAGAAATACAATTAGGTACCGAAGCCGACGAAAAGGCTGATCGCTTCTGAAGAGTGAACTTGACCAGAGCATCAACGCAGAAACTAAGATCCCTCTTCACATAGGAGAAAGTACATGAGGTAAAGTCCTGAGTAATACTCATGTAGTCTGATACAAGGTTCTGTATTCATCATGGTGGAGAGAGACCTCCATCCGACAGGAGGTGAATAAGGACTTGATTGTCCCCTTCCACGATGACTGTAGAAGCGGCAATTGTTTTTAGTGCTCTCAGCCCTTGAAAGATTGCTCGAGCTTCAATTTCTAAGACTTCGCACGCCACAAAAATAACCTCTTTTGAAAGGATATGGAAGCCATAGCTATCCCGAATAATTACTCCAGTAGCCGATAGCGTGCTGCTCAATGCCCCATCAACATTCACTTTGAACATACCAAAGTCCGGTGGCAACCAATGGGAAGGATGGGCCTCAGGACCTTTCTTATGGACGGATGAAAGATCTCTGAAGAGGGCATTAGAAGCCAGAATGACCGATTCTGAGCTAGTTCACGTCCTATCGAAAATCCACCGGTTTCTGGCCTTCCATAAATTCCACAGGATAATGGATCTGTAACTGAAAGAAGATCGATCCTCTATTTTGAGGCTCAGAAGCTGACATATCCATTGATTCAAGATTTTGAAATCTCCGTCCACACGAAGATGAAGTTGAGACCCAAACCAGACTGCACGGCAAAGGAGCAGTAGAATAGTACATGCTCGATTGTTTCATCCCATTACATAAGGAACAAGTCCTATCCACATAGGGGAGCCAAGAAGCTTCTCTTTGCGAGGTGGGAATGCATCCATGCAATGCTCGCCAAACAAATCTTTGAGCCTTCGGAACAACATCTTTGATCTTCCACAATTTCTTCCAATTAAAATCTATACTGCACGATGAGGAGGAGGCTCCATAGTTCTCTGCAAATAGTGCCCAATAAACCGATTTGAGAGTAAAATAATCATTAGTAGAAGATGTCCAAACCCAAGCATCCAAAGCAAGAGTTGAGGTCGGATCAACATCTTTGATCTTCCACAATTTCTTCCAATTAAAATCTATACTACTCGATGAGGAGGAGGCTCCATAGTTCTCTGCAAATAAGGCCCAATAAGCCGATTTGAGGGTAAAATGATCATTAGTAGAAGGGGTCCAAACCCAAGCATCCAAAGCAGGAGTTGAGGTAAGATGGATCTTCAAAATACCATTCGTCTCTGCTTGGTTCAATCCGAGTCTTGCCATCCGGTCCACTCTCCAAGTTCTAGTATGGGGATCAATAAGCGCTGCCACAATCATATTAATCCCCTCCGGGATAGAACTTTCAATCGCATAGCCAGAAAGCTTTGGGATTCATTGGTCGCCTACTTGAATAGACGTGCCATCTCCTACTCTTTATCAAACAAAGGGGCAAATAAGATCCCAACCCTTCATAAGACTTTGCCAAATTGGGGATGCACCGGACTTCGGGGAGAGCTGCCAAAAATTGGAATGAGACCCATACTTCTTAGTAAGCACTTGAACCCACCAGAGATTTTGATTCTTCAAAAATAGCCAAGCCAGCTTCATAAGTAAATCTTGATTGTTATTGCAAGGTCTCGGAAACCTAAACCACCCTCAAGTTTCGGTGTGTAGAATTGTTTCCAACCTAGCAAATATAGATGCTTCTTGTTGGACTCGACACCCCACCAGAAATCATGCTGGATAGCATTTAATCTGTCAGTAACAACTTTTGGGATTATCATGGTGGATATAAAGTATGTGGGGATGGAGGATAAACAAAATTTCATGAGAATCGTTCTTCCTACATGCGAAAGGGTCTTCGATTTCCACCCTTTGAGTTTAGACTTCAATTTATCTTCAAGGAAAGAGAAGGCTTTAGTCTTTGATCTGCCATAGAATAGAGGGGAGCCTAAATAAAGTTCATCTTGCTTCATGATTAACACCCCAAGGTTAACTGCGATAACTCCTTGCTGAACCTGGGGCACATTCCTGGAAAAGGTAATCTTTGATTTGGTAAAATTGACTTGCTGACCAGACCAACCACGGTAAAGTTGGAGGAGGGCATTAATAGACTCGATTTCCGATACACCGCTCTGCCAAAGATGAAGATATCGTCAGCATAAAAAAAGGTGAGAGACTAAGGCACCGGCCTGCTTACCGATCCGAATGTCGTGGATGATTTTTCTGTCTTCGTAGGTAGAAATCACCAGAGGGAGGGCTTCGGAGTAAATCAGAAATAAGTAGGGAGAGAGTGGGCAACCTTGTCTTATGCCCCTTTGGGCTCTAATGTAACTTTCTGGTGAGCCATTGATAAGGACAACAAATGAAACGTTAGACAAGAAAGCATAGACAAGGGAGATGAACCCTTTGGAAAAGCCCAGGGCCTCAAGCGCTTGCATGATAAAAATCCACTCTACTCGATCGTAGGCCTTGACCATATCTAGCTTGAGGGCATAATAGCCCCTGCGACCGGTGGTATGTTTGATGGTAGCCAAGACTTCCTGGGCGAAAATCGTGTTGTCTCCGATATTTCTACCTGTAAGGAAGGCATTTTGGGACTTGGCAATGCATTTGCCAAGGAGAGGTTTGAGCCGGTTTTCGATGATCTTAGAGCACAGCTTGTAGGCCACATTGTAAAGGCTGATTGGGCGGTAGTCACTGGGAGTCTCTGCTAATTTCTTTTTCAGAATGAGAGCCATGAAGGTATCATTGAGTTGGGGGGCATGAATTTTGAGGCGAAGAAATATTGAACTACTCTCACCAGGTCATCTTTAAGCACCGACCATCCTCCTTTATAGAATCCTGCAGTCATCCCATCTAGGCTTGGGGACTTTAAATTATTCATAGCAAAGAGTACTTTTGACCTCCTCAAAGTCAGGTATCCGAGTAAGCAAAGCATTCTTATTGGGTGTGATCACATGAATGAAACCAAAATCAGTGAGATTAGCATTGGCTGGGTGGGAAGAAGTGAATAGATTAGTGAAATAGAGTTCATACGTTTCAATAATTTCCTTGTTGTCAGAGCACCATAGGTTTACCTGATTCTTAATGCCAAAAATGTGGTTCCTCCTCTTGCAATTAAACACTACCATATAGTGATATCTAGTGTTGTGATCCCCTTTGGTGAGCCAAAGGGACTTAGATCGTTGGCGCCAGTATATAGCCTCTAAATTAAGAAGAAGTTGATATTGCGTGGAGATGAGATTCCGTCACAAACCTTGCCGGAGAGAGGCTGAGAAGATGGATCTTAGCAATAGAGGTCTTGACCAAGTCCATTTTGGCTTTAATGGACCCAAAAGTTTTACTACTCCAGCTGCTCAAATATTTCCTCACCACTTCACACTTCTTATCTAGATACAGAAGGCTGGGGTTGGTGGGATCTTGTGTCCAAGCCTTATTGACCACCTCGAGAAACGTCGGATTGCTTTTTCAAAATTTCTCAAAACACTTTGGATTGCACACAACCAACACGTGGCAAAAGGGGATTAAATGAGCCTACCGACTTAACATTTCCAGTATGTTCTAGATTGAGTCATGTGCACAACTTTAATGTTGTATGCACGACTTTCCATGTATCATCGTGCCATAGGACCGTCTCATGTGGGGCAAAAGGTGGACATCAAATAGTGTGTTGTCGACTAGGATCGTGCGCACGACTTGGAAAAGTCATGTGCACGACTTTAGTCTGGGCACACACCATTCTATGTGTATAAAAAACTAAAGTAAAGTCATGCACACAATCAGCTTAGTGCACACACACTAAGGTTAGGGCATCAACCCTTAGTTCCAAGCGATTAAGTGATGAAACCAAACATGCATATGTGATCATTCTAAACATATTAAGACTCCCATAAGTCAAAAGAGTGAATTGTACGAATAAAATACGTATGCAAAAGGAATCAATCAGAAACGATAAAGTGTGAGTATGTGTGTGAAGACTAATCATACACCCTAAAACCCTACACAATAGAGCAAAGTTTATTCCCAAAGAGTTGTACTTTTCATGCCTAAGCATGGTGAGAGAGGGTGATAGAAGTGGATTTGGCCGCAACGGTACATCTGTACTGTGAATGAGCCAGACCTAACTCTACTCTCCCGACATTGGCTCGCAAATATTCACTATACCGGAAAAGTAAGTTTGTTTAAGTCGCTAAAAACTAATGGCAATATAAGGAGACCTAATAACATATACTCAAACCCTAACCCCTTCCTCCTTTATCAACCGCTCCAACGAGGTCCTTTCCCTTCTTCGCCCTTCCTCGAGCTCATCTCCTCCCCAAGCTCCCCCACCCAATTACCGTGGGTTCCTCCCCTCGCCTATTTTCTCTCCGTCGTCGTCTACCGACATCCAAACCCTAAGTTCGACCGACTAGAATTAAACATGGTACAGTACGTTCGATCGACCATGGCTGAACATAGTACAATATGTTTGATCACCCGAACATAGTATAATATGTTCAATTGTGGTCGGCCGAGCATATTGTACAATGTTCAGTTCTGGTCGGATGAATAGACTGTACCTTGTTCGGCTTTGGTCGGTCAAACATGTCTTAAACAAAAAAAAAAAAAAGAGGATTGTATGCGTAGAAAAAGATCCGATTCGTCTTTATTGCAAACACACGAAGATTACAGATGCCGGGACCCGGGGACTCGGGGGTGGTGAGCCGGGTGTGGCGAATATTGATCAGGAGATTGTGGGAGAGATCCTCTGGAGGATCTCTTTGATCCGCATCTCCACGTGGTATTCGTGCGAGAGCTCTGAATGGGTTGCCCGGGATAGAGGTCTTTACAGGGTGAGGGTTCTTTGAGAGGCTAAGGAATATCCGCTGTTGCTTTTGTCCCTTCCGTGCTTCGTACTTTCTCAGCTAGGGGTTTTCGGCTTCGTTCCTCGGTCATCGTGTCTTCCTCGATCCTTACTAGACCCAGCGTCCTTGATCGTCGGTTCGCGACGTCGATCGTGCTTTCGGCGTCGGCTTTGGCGTGGCTCTGGCTTTTACTTTGCTTTGGGGCTTGCGCTTGAACGTAGACGGGTAGAGGCTTGCGATGCTTTAGTTCTTTCAGACTTCGTGTTGTATCGGCTAAAACATGCGGTGCTTTGCTCGTGACCAGCGTAGTTGCTTGACTTTGACACTTGCGTTGCTTTGGCACGGGCTTTACCGAGGCTTTTGATTTGGCTTCCTACGTCGGCTTTTGCTTCAGCGTTGACTCGTTCTTCTTCTCGAACTGCGGTGGCTACTTCTTCAAGACTTCTTTGTTCTTCTGGCTTCCACGACGGTTATGGCATCGGTTTGACTTCTCTTCTTCTCCGAGCTTCTTTGGCGTGATCGAAATCGAAGGCTTCTTTTGAAGACGGCGGGGGTAGCACTGATCTCCGTGCGACGGTTGTAGCGTCGGCTTTGCTTTGAAGATGACGGGTGTAGCGCTGCCTTTGCTTTGAAGACGATGGGTGTTGTGTCGGCTTTGCTTTGAAGACGACGGGTGTAGCGCCTGCTTTGCTTTGAAGACGACGGGTGTCGCGACACTTCGGGTGTTCCTCTCCAAGCTTTCTTCTTCGTGGATGGAGCAGACGTTTGTCGAAGGCGACGTGGTGATGACGCTTCGGTCTTCTTCTTTGGGCTTTTGGGCTTGATCGGAGTTGAAGGCTTGTTGGAGCCGACGGGGTAGTGTCGCTCCGATCTTCTTTTCCGGCCTTTGCTCCTGGCGTCTTCGGAGTCGAAGGATTCTTCTTCTCTGAGCTTTCTTCTTCGTGTACGGAGTTGAAGGCTTGATCTTCTCGTGCAAGGGTCTTTACTTTAATGAGGGCTTTCAATGGACTAAGGCGGTCCCAAAGGGATAGGCTTGCCGGTGCCTTGTGAAGTCTTGGGTCGATGAAGAGTGCGTCTCCTCTTCTGCAGAGCTCTTCCACTTTGTCTTCATCTTCGACCTTCTTGAGCCTTCCCCCTCCCCCTCTATTTATAGGTGAAGGAGGGGAGGGGAGAGATATGAGAATATTTATTTGAATCCCTTTAATATCTCTCCCATAACCAACCAAGATTTATTTATCCATTGATGAGGGGAATAAGCCTTTATTTGCCTTCCTTTTCTGGCGGAGTAGTTATGGCTCAATCCTTTTTGAATTTATTTTGAATCTTGCACATAAAGTCAATGGCGACCCGGCTTCGTTTCTTGTCCGTCGGATCGAGGGATCGGCGCAGATCCACGCTTATGTAGACGTCATATGCAACCTCCCCCCGCATGACGGTATTTGTTTCATTTTTCTTCTTTTCTTTCCTTTTCTTTTCTTTCCTTTCTTTCTTCCTTTTCCTTCTTTTCTTTTCTTTTATATTTTCCTTGTATGGCCGGCCACCCCCCTAAAGGGGTTCGGATTTCTATAGGGGGGCCGGGTGGGCCCCACTTGGGGATGGGCCCACCCGGCCCCTTGTTTGGCGCGGGTCGGGTCCGGTTTGCGTGTCGGGTCTCCCTCTGCATTGGTGCATGCGAGTCGGGTCCCGGTCCGGGTGTGTGTCGGGTCTCCCTCCGCATTGGTGCATGCGAGTCGGGTCCGGAGCCGAGTGCGTGTCGGGTTTGCCTCCGCATTGGTGCATGCGAGTCGGGTCTGGGTCCGAGTGCGCGTCGGGTTGGCCTCCGCATTTGTGCATGCGAGTCGGGTCCGAGTTAGACACAATTTGTGTGTCTACAAGGATATTTTTATCAATTTACTTGGGGTTAATTTTACAATAAAAATAATTTCAAACGGTGTTTGGAGAGCAAATGTTGGTGTGCCAATATAATTTTCCTACGGGGTGCTATACCTTCGTGATTACAAACCTGGGTGTTGTATATATTTACTGAAACACCATCCACCCACCACAGGCCATGTATCCCACTGTTCCATTCTACCCACCACCAAGTGCCCCCCCCCCCACCCCCCCCCCCCCCCCCCCCTCTCTCTCTCTCTCTCTCTCTCTCTCTCTCTCTCTCTCTCTCTCTCTCTCTAAGGAGCCGTTGGTGAGGGGCACGTCTTCCTTTTCGAAATATTTAAGATTGAAAACGAAAAAAAATCCCAGGCTCCAGCAACGCGCTTTTCTTCATGCAAAGCATGAAATAGGAGAAAAAACAATGAAAAAAAAAAAAAACAAATCTCCTCCGGTCAGGACCCCATTGGTGGGCCCAGCACGTATCACAGCCACACGATGGCTGGTGACCAAAAGTCAATCGCACTCCAGCCGATCGATTGCGACTGTGACAGGTGTCGGGCCCACCGACCGGGGCCGACCCTATTGGAGGAGATTTCAACTCTAAAAAAAATAGTTGCCAAGGCAGTCTGGAACCTATAAATGTCCATCCTTGGCCGCCCCTTCAGGTCATCACCAGCCTAATCAATTCCAGTCATCTTCAACCTCTGGAGTTTCAGCTCAGCATGGGGAACCTGCAAGCTCTCCTTCTGGCCCTCGTCTCGCTAATGGCATTGGACCAAGGTCTGGTGGTTCGAGCCAGCAGCTTCTACGAGGACACTGTGTTCAACTGGGGACCCCAAAACACGGGAATCTGGGGCAATGGCAACAACCTTGCGCTTTTCCTCAACAAAGTCTCAGGTTTTTAAGCTTTCTCGTGCTAGTCCCGTGCAATGCACCAACGATTACGATGCTGCTTGCTCGATCGGATCTCACATCCTGCACCGCATCCCCATTGTGTGTGTGGGGAGAGAGAGAGAGAGAGAGAGAGAGAGAGAGAGAGAGAGAGAGAATGGGGAGGCTGCTACATGGCACCAAAGGCCTCAGCTTTATAAGAGTAGTATAGATATATAGATAGATCAAGTATATTCACACCCGGCTCTCGCAGGTTTCCTCTCCCTTTCCTTCACATACTCAATTTCTTATGGGTGGCAAAATATGCCCTCCACTTCCCCCACACCTCCAGCCCTTACCCCCATGTAATATACCCCACCAGCCTCTCCCTCCCTCCCCCCCCCCCCCCTTATTGGAGCCAACACCATCACCCCTCTTCCTCCTTCCCCATTGTCATCACTTCCACTTTTCTCGCCGGTGGTGACGAGGGAAGAGGAGGGAAGGGAAGATGACAATGGCTCCGGCAAAAGGAAAAGAGGAGGAGGAAGGAAGGGAAGGCGACAATGGCTCCTGCTAAAGGAGGGGGGAAACCATGGGGCAACGGGAAATGGGTAAGCTCATCAATTTTGGGGTGTGAATAAAATTTCCCTACTAGGATAGCAGATCCAACTAATGCCAAACTCAATGATAAACACAACTAGTATAATCTCCGCGCCATATTAGGTTGGGCTAGCCTTAGGGTTTTTCCGATCTCCATAGCAACACAACTCCCACATCAGGGCGAATCAGGTGCAGCTTGCATCGATCCGCCTCGCAGCCTCGATTCCACTCATCTTCTCATTTCGGGCATGCGCTTGCTATCCTTCCAGGTTCCGGGATTCAGACGAAAAACCAATTTCTCTTCGGGAGCATAGAGATGCAGATCAAACTGGTTTCCGGGAACTCCGCGGGCACCGTCACAGCCTACTATGTAAGTGCAATTGAAATAAAAGCTGCATTTTCGAGTGACATGTCAGGATCTAATTCTCTTCTTCTCTTCGTCGTGCAGATGTCGGCCTTGGGGAGCAGGCACGACGAGATAGACTTTGAATTCCTGGGAAACGTATCCGGGCAGCCTTACATCATTCACACAAATGTGTTCACCCAAGGTGTAGGGAACAGAGAGGAGCAGTTCTACCCGTGGTTCGACCCCACTGCCGATTTCCACAACTACACCATACATTGGAACCCGAGTCAGATCGTGTAAGATGAACTCGAACGATGACAGCACCGTTCTCCGAAATTCCTTTTCATAACTTACTCACACATTTATTCCCATGGTTTGAGAATGTTTCTCCATTTCATCATCATCATCATCATCATCATCATCAACACCACTATGGACAATAGTCTCATACTTTGGCTGCTGCAGGTGGTTTGTCGATGGGCTACCGATCAGAGTTTTCAGAAACCACGAGAACATCGGGGTTCCGTACCCCAACCAGCAACCGATGAGACTTTTTTCCAGCATATGGGATGCCGACAACTGGGCAACGAGGGGCGGGCTGGAGAAGATAGACTGGAACAAAGCACCCTTCGTGGCTCGATACCGTGGGCTTCAACTCAGGGCCTGCAAGTGGAAAGGGCAGATCAGCATCAGCGAGTGCGCATCGAATACCCCGGCCAACTGGTGGGTCTCCCCTTCATACCGCAAGCTGAGCTATGCTCAGATGGGTCAGATGGCATGGGTGAGAAACAATTACATGATCTATGACTACTGCAAAGATACCAAGAGATTCAGGGGACGACTACCCCCTGAGTGTTACCAACAGCCTTACTGATAGAAAAGTTGGGGGGTTTTGTCGCGAATGTCCGGAGTTTGCTGTTTTGGTACCTGTGCGAAGTGGCCAATAAGCCTGCTGAGGCTTCGGTTTCTTTCATTCTTTCGGCTTGAAATTCAGAATAATTTTGCATGATTTAAGGCCTCGGGCCAGCTTGTATCCAATTTGTTGATTGTCGCAAGAGAATAGGGGTTGCATCGGGTTTTTTCTTTTCGTTTGTTGTGTTCTCGTGGTATATAAAATAAAATGTAACAAAGAAAAAGATTCTTGAATGATGTACAATTTTTCAAAGCGTATGAAACTACGAGAATTCACATTTATCTTAGAAACAAGGAAAACAAAATAAATCAGAGTTCATTTGCATGTGACAATCTGAATCCACAGTTAAAATTACTAAAACAATAAAGAAATCTCTCACTCTAAATCTGATGCAGAACGATCGAGACGATAGCGTAGGGGAGGGGATGAAAGGGAGAAAGGGGTTGTCGGCCTCGCACCGACGGTAATCCGACCTCACGCCGGCGAGCCTCTCGCTCTTCGATCCTCTCTCAGGAACGCAATACGAAACCTCTCACAGGAATCAAAGCAAATAATTGCAATTTTTTTCATTCATCATTCAATCAATACCATTACAATGGGGGGCTTCATGGCCTTTAAATAAAAAAAAACTCTAACAGATAAGATAATAAGAGATAAGCTCATATGATTTAACAGAATAACAAAAATAACAACTTCCTAAAATAAAGAGATAAAGATGATAACCACTGATGAGATAAAGATCTCACCTAATTAACTTCCTAATCCATCATATTCTTATCTTTAAAATTATCCATAAATAAAGATAACTACTACCAAATTTAAAATACCTAAATCCATCCAAATCTTTCCTAACAGATATTTTTAAAACTACCATATTTAATAAATCCAAAAATAACATATTTTCGGATTAAAATAATAATTTCGGAATAAAATAATTATTCTATTCCAAATTTTATATTTTATTCCGAAAATACTATTTTTAAGAATTATTAAATCCGAAAATAATTATATTATTCTTATTCAAGCCTCGAAACACGTGCTTGTCGAATCTGCTCGCGCATCAAAATCTCTCTATGCATGTTTATTACGCAGAAATCAGAAAACTAATACAAACAGATCCAATCGGATATATTATTAGTCCATTCCACCACTCAAATCGTTCTATATATCCGGCTCTCCCCATCCGTTTCAAAATCGCTGGATCTCTCTCTATATCCTTGTTTATCTCATAATGGGTCAAGAGCACTTAGCTGAGTTGGCAAGAGCGTTGATATCGGGTGGGGTGGGTGGTGGGATAGGGTTGAAATCTTTGCCCTATCAACGCTCAACAATACAAAAAGGAACTCACAATGAACGAAAACAAATAAAAAAGATCCACCTCCATATGTAGGATCAAGATCTGACAGTCCATTCCACCTACTAAATCCTTTTCCATCTATCCGTGATTCCGTTCTTAAACGGAAAGTAGATAACGAAATCGATCATTGTATTCATTTCTCGGACCTCTTATGCATCGTTGTCAGTTATAATCTAATTTTCACTACAAGCTGATGAAAAACATGGAGCAGGATGAAGACGAGACTCCTTAAAATACCACATTTTGTTAGAATTAGATTCCTACTCAAAATAGAACTCATAAAATAGGATTCTCGGATAAGTTAGGATTCCTACTCGACGTGGGATTCCTTAATGAATTGGTGTTGTGACTGCTAATTCATTGAGCGGATGGCGTGAAGAACTAAGTGATGATTCCTTAGCCAAATTGCTATCTTTTTTCTTTTTTTTTTCTTCTAGTGAACAAAACTTTCACAAAAGTTCAAAAAAAAATCTGCATATTATTTTCTTAATCATGTAATTTGCTTTGTTATTACTTACCTTTTTATTCAATCATTTGTTTTACGATAAAACTTTACCCCAATTTCACAAAAGAGAGCCCCTAAATTCCAAATGTTTTCTAGCAGAAGTTCAATCCAGCACCATAGTTTTTCTTCGAGTCCATATCTTGCTTTCAGATAAACAACCTTCTTTCAGTTGATCCCTACTAAATAGTCAATACCCATCCTTTAGAATCATGGCAACCTCCGTCCAACTACTCTCACAATTCAATTTAAGATATGGTCTAGAAATTTGATGGTTTGATTAGACTTGAATTTCATTGCTATTTGCGCTTGTCATCATTAACCTTTTATGCCTCATTCGCATACATCAGTATGGTAGCTCTATCTATCTCTTTAGTTATTAATCATTCGATTGGTATTAAGGCTTCGAGTTAGGCGGTTACCCATCATGTTCTTCTATAACGTCTGGCCCCTTTCGTAGAGAAAGTCAACAAGACAAAGTCCTCACTAAAACTTTGTGGAAGTTGATGGATTAGACAATTCGATGACTACTTTGAAAACCCAATGAGGCCAATTCTTCAAGCCACCAGAGATCCGATAACAAGGAAATTGGGGAGAGTTCATACATAGTGGACGTGGATGATGAAAATCAAGGCTACTTCAATTAGGATTCCTAATTCAGATAGGATCACTAGTTCAAAAGAGAATTCTTGGTTATAATTATATTACTACTCAAACTGGAACCCCTACCCAAAATAGCATTCCTTGATGAATTCGGACTTTTACTCAGAGTGAGTCCCAAATGAGAATGTTGTTTCATTTCAACTTTCTGGGTTGTAACTTAAACAATAGAGATGAATCATGAATGAACTTCCCTAAATCAAACCTTGCTTCTACCCTATTTATCTAAAATCTTTCCTAGTTTAGGGAACCTTGGAGAGTTACTACCTGGTTGCATGAGCTTAAATTGCATAATCAACAAGGTAGGTCTTCCTATTCGCTAATTAGCCTATTACTCTATTAGACTTCTCGGCATGCCCTTCTTTTGCTACGTTCCTTGGTGGTTTTCGGCACCACTCGTAGAAGGTTGGCGTCAAGTTGATAGTGAGTCTGAAAAATTCTTGCCAATCTTCCATATAGTCGATCTTCCAGATAGAGTCCCTAATTAATAAAGGATACCTTGATGAATGAAAATTGAGTAAAAGATTGGAGTTGTTATTGGTTTCCAAGTATTGTTGTAATAACCAGACTTTATTATTTATTTTGAAGTGACTTTAGAAGTTGTATCTGAGTTAGAAAAGCCCTTGATATTCAAATGTAAATGGAGTATCGAATTGACATGGATGTATTAAAAAAATTCAGATATCTTTCTCTTATGAAGTGTTGATACTTTCTTCTCAGTGATGTCCCACCAAATCGCCAAAGCAATGATGAAGGCAGTCACACCCAATCACCATTTATTTGTGTTGAGACTATGAAGATTTGGCCAGAATCTCTTACCACATTTGGAGGATTATGAGCGGAATTTTATGGACCAATCTTTATGGCAATATAAAACAAGTTGCACACTAACATAAGAAGCACACAAGAAAATAACAATCTTTTCTAGCCAACATCTCCAACTTGTTGCATCTTCTTTTTGGACCGATCTTTATGGCAATATAAAACAAGTTGTACACTAAGATAAGAAGCGCACAAGAAAATAATGATCTTTTCTAGTCAAATTCTCCAACTTGTTGCATCTTCTTTCTGGACGATCTTTTCTGACACAATAAAATTTGTTATTTTATGGATCGATCTTTATGGCTGACGAGGTGATGTAAAACGTGATGGACGAGAAGATGACTATTAGGTTATGGTCCAAGTTGTAGACGTTGAACATGATAAAGATCAGTGATGAAAGCATTCGGGTGTTGTAGAATCGATGCATCTTCTTTTATTTGAGAGGCTTTTTATCGTGTCCCACGTCTCCAACTTGGACCATAACCTAACAATCATCTCCTCGTCCATCGCGTTGTACATCATGTCATTAGCCAAATACATCAGAATTATATCCAAGACCTTCATATCTTACTCATCCCAGTCTTCATAGCTCATCGTTCTTGGCTTTTTGGATTTCCAAAGCAATGCCTTATGGAGGCATTGTTGAACCAAAATGACCTTCAACCTTCTTTACCATAATCGAAATTTACTTTACCATCAAACTTCTCCATCTCGAAATTGGACACCATTGAGGGCTTCAACATCTTGCTTGTATCGCCTCCTAAAACTTATATACTAGATATAATGAAATCGACCGATCCGACAACGAATTTTATGGACCGATCTTTATTTCATTACAAAACAAGATGCACACTAAGATGGGAAGCACATTAAAAAAAAATAAAATAAAATAAAGAGAAGCAATTTATGAGTTTCACCCAAAATCGAGCTACATCCACTGTAGAAGCAAGAGATATGTTGTTATTAATCACATATAGTACAAGACATCAGGGGTTCAACCACTAGCAACAAATAAGAAAGATATCACCTTCTTCCTGCTAGCAAGCCCTTCGACAAGGTTTCCCACAGCTTTGGCACACAAAAGATCCGTATGAGAGACTGATAATAAGAAACCCATAACAAGAAAACCAAGAATCACCAAGAAAATACCCAAAAAGACCGGAGACAAACCTGGTGAGAAACACATTCTCTCCCCACTTCCTCTATTCTCTCTTCTGTTTATAACATCTTTTCATTATTATTCGGTCATACACCTTGAATTTCACGATAAGGATTTGGGTTATGTTTTCCCCCAAACTTCGCTCAATTTACGGTTCCCCAAAATTTTTCACACAAGGAATTTGAAATAAAAGGGGATTAGGGGTTTCCCAATTTTCATAATTTCTAGTTTCTCCCCAAAATTTGAGCAAAGGACCAAGGACAAAGGGTCAGTATAGCCTCTATCATAATTACTATTATCACCATGATCTAAAGTTTGAACTTGGGGGAATTTTAGTTGCCATTTCGAAATTTACTCGGTTTCATTCAAATTTACTATGATGAACAGTGACTGAAATTTTGAGGGATATATGTTGGTATAACCAGAACAAGGTTTAAGTCCAAACAGAAAAAAAGGCTTAAATTCCAATGAAGACACAGAATTTCCACAAAGAAAGGAAAACCCACCATCGATCACCTCAAGTAACACAGATCCAAACGCCCAGGACGATAAGAGCAGTACCCAGCAGAGCGCGCCCCACCTGCATCTCCTCTCCGAGGAGCATGGCGGAGACGGCGGTTGCGGCGAAGGTGGTGGCGTTGGTCACCGGCACCGCGACGGAGATCGGGGAGCCTCCCAGTATGTAGAAGAAGGCGGCGGAGGCCGACAGGTTTATGAGGAAAGGCATCGAGTACTGCCAGATAAGAAGGAGGTCGATCCATCCCCGAACGTTCCCGATGAGCCGCCGGCGTAGCGGGAGGGGAGGGCCCGGGCGGCGGTGGCCCGGCGGAGCCGACCGGAGCTTCTGGTCCCACAGCAGCGCACCGCGGCGCATGATGGCGTTGGTCGCGCCCCACACGAGCCCCACGCCGATCATCTTCTCCACGTCGCCACCCATCTCTCCACGTTTTTCTGCTTGAGCTCCGCTCGGCCAAAAACTTGTTGGGTCCGTGTCTTAGCACCCAGGAAATTAGTGATGGCACCCAAGTTAGGCGACTTAGGTCTATACACCCAACCCATTTTAACTATTCGACGGTTTTGAGGAAACTGAAAGACCAATCTGATTCCATCCTCCCTAACACCATTTATTCTCGGAGAAATGCTATTCAGCCCGAAGGTTTTTCTAATTTCACCGGCCCGATTGACATGGCAGCGTGCAACAGATAGCTGAAACCTACTAGCGACATTTAAGTCTTTCACACCACCAATTGCACACTATCACGTCGATCAGGCTTAGAGGAATCGGGAAAACCTTTGGGATGAATAACATTGCTCATATTCTCGAGCAAACCCTAGAACAGTAGACCAGGTGAGTTTATCGTTGATTTGAGTATTTTTTTTTCTTTTTGATTTTATCCTATTTCGTGATTCTTATTATCTATGCGGTGGCTTATTATGGTACTACTAGAAACCCCGTGCCCGAAGGGCATGAAAAAGATTTCAAAGACAACAAAAACATTTTGAGGGCGGTAATAATATTTTTAGAGGGTGGCGACAATATTTCGAGGACGGCAATAACAATTCATAGACAACGATATTATTTCTAGCGGGAGGGGTTCATAAGATTTCTAGAGTAGCAACGAAACATTTCAAGAGCAGTAACAATATTATTAGGGGATCCAATAATTCAAGGGTGGCAATAATATTTTAAAGGTGGCAATAGAACCTGACGGTTGCCGACCTCACTCAGCCCGATTGGCATGCAAACTAACGATTGTGGTGAGGTTTTAACTCAGAACCCCCCTCCCTCCAGGTTGCTCCCTCTCCCTCTCTCCCTCTCTCTCTATCTCTCTCTCTCTCTCTCTCTCTCTCTCTCTCTCTCTCTCTCTCTCTCTCTCTCTCTCTCTCTCTCTCCCACCAGAGGGGACAACCCCTAAACAAACCGATCCAAATTAAAGCCTCACCCATGCCACAGTGGCATTCGACAACAGCCTGCTGATTTTCAGCCCCGATTGACATGCAAACGAATAACTGTTTGTAAAGGTACAACCTGACCCAAGGCCTTACACATGCTTTGGTGGCATTTGACGGCTGTAGGCTGATTTTAATCCCGATCGGCATTCAAACGAATGACTGTGAGGAGACAACCTCAAGACGACCCAACCCAAGGCCTTACCGTTGTTTCGGTTGGCATGCAAATGAATTGTTCAGTGTCACTCTTTTCTCTCTCTTAGTGGTGAGGTGGTGACCGGAGGTTGGGATGATAGTGATGTTGCTGTCTGGAAGAGAGAGGAGGGCGGAAATGGGTGCTCGTGGTGGAGTCAGCACGGAGTCGGAGTGGGTGAGGAAGAAGGAATGGAGGAGAAGGTCATGCTGATCACCGGCCAGCTTCAATTCCCTATCTTTCTCTCTCTACCCCTCTCTCTCCTCCCTGTACATGTATATCTTGGCATCTAAATCGATCATGGAATTAAAGAGAACCATCCGATCGCATCGGAGAGGAGACTGAGAGAGAGAGAGTGAGTGAGAGAGAGAGAGAGAGAGTGAGAGATAGAGAGTGACGGGGTGGGTGCAGGAGAGAGATAGAAAGGCCGGTCGGAGTCGTTAGGGTTCGAGGTCAGTGTCGGAAGGGATCACCTACGGTGTCGGGCGTTCGAGGTCGGCATCAGAGGGGATCACCTACGGAGTCGTGCGTTAGAGGTCAGCGTCGGTGGGGATCATCATTCGAGGCTGGTCGGAATCGTCAATGTTTGAGTCGGATGCCGAGGTTGGCGTCAGAGGCCGATCGGGTGAGGGAGGGGGAGAGAGGGGGGGGGGGGAGGGAGGGACCACCTGCTGAGTAGTGTGGCGTCAGAGGCCGGTCAGCAAAGGCCAAGCAACGTCCGTACAAACGGAGGAGGTGGGAGAGGGCGTCAGAGGCCGATCGGTAGAGACCGGGCGGCGTCCGCACAGGCAGGGGAGGCGAAGATGGGGGAGGTCGGGGTGGGAAACCATGAGAGATCAACAGAGAGAGAGAGAGAGAGAGCGGGAGAGGGAGGGAGAGATCAAGAGAGAGAGAGAGAGAGAGAGAGAGCGCGGGAGAAGGAGGGAGAGATTGTGGGTGCAAATTTTGGCAGAAGTTTACCAACTACCACGGGACCCACCGCCCCTGCCTGGTGGGCCCACAAGGACTACCACGGGACCCACCGGCCCTGCCTGGTGGGCCCACGAGGACCACCGTGGGACCCACCGGCCCTGCCTGGTGGGCCCACAAGGACTACCACGGGACCCACCGGCCCTGCCTGGTGGGCCCACGAGGACCACCACGGGACCCACCGGCCCTGCCTGGTGGGCCCACGAGGACCACCGCGGGACCCACCGGCCCTGCCCGGTGGGCCCACGAGGACCACCGCGGGACTCACCGGCCCTGCTTGGTGGGCCCACGAGGACTATCGCGGGACCCATCGGCCCTGCCTGGTGGGACCAAGAGCCTATGGAATCCCCCAGAAGACGGTAGCGGGGCCCGCCAGCTTTACCTGGAGGATCCTCAGATGCTGCAGCAGAAACCGCCATTTACCACCAGAGAATCCTATAAATAGCAGAGCCTTCGAATGTAAAAGGATCCGAAAATTCTGATTTCCACTCTGAGATCTGATTTTCAGAACCCAGAGCTCTGGAATCTCCCAGCTTTCCATCTTCCACCTCTCTTTGATCTTCTTCTCTCCTTCGAAGAGATCAGAGTGTTTTCAGTGATACTCGGCCTGTCGAGATCACTTCGATACAAGTGTTAGTGAATTCGGGTTGCTCCCTATAGCACGGAGACGTAGGCTTCGGCTGAACTCCGAGATCACATCTCTCGTGTCCACTCTCTGATTGCATT
The DNA here is from genome assembly GCA_947650365.1 of Chamaelirium japonicum. Lineage (NCBI taxonomy): Eukaryota > Viridiplantae > Streptophyta > Magnoliopsida > Liliales > Melanthiaceae > Chamaelirium > Chamaelirium japonicum. Next base: position 19,091,298 of record OX393559.1, on the reverse strand, counting down.
TTGTGAGCTCCAACTCCAATCGATAGATCGAGCAACGCTCTCTTCGACTTCAACTTCAATTGACTGGTGAGGCGAGGTCTTCGGGTCGGCACGAAGATTTTCCCCCACAGTTTGGCGCCGTCTGTGGGATCCGAGCAAAAAGTCGAGCTCTCTCCACTACTATTAGATCAGTCGAACCTACAACCGATCTTTGATAGCTAAACTTCCTCGCCCCCTCGGTTGATCAGACAACCGTTTGGACATCGGCATTCTTGTTGCACCCTTCGCTCTCTGAATGGCGAGGACGAAGCACCAGGGTCAACCAGAGGGAAGTAACACTCAACAACAAGCTCGTCCTGAGACTCGATCAATGAGTCAAAGGCTCAACTTCGGACAGCCCCTTGCTGTCCCCGAGATGGGGGTTCGTTCAGGGAGTGGGAGATCTGTCGATCGACCAATCGCCCATCCTGCAAGACAATCAATTGGGCAAACAGTCCCCGCTCCTGCTGAAGACCCTCCATCGACCTACCAAATTTCTGCGGTCGACTTCCAACTGCTCCAATTGGCAAAGCAAAATGCCACCCTCACCGCTGAGAGGGATGCTCTTAAGAAAGCAGCTTCCGAGGCTGGGATCGCTCTACCTATCCCCTCTGCAAGTGAGAGGGTCGATCTTCCTCGACATTCAATCCACTCCGAGCAACGGAGGTCAATGGGCACTACTGCCCTCGAGAGGATTCGACGCGAACCAACTCCCTCTGCTCCCCCATGGAAGCAGAGTGTTTGGGACCGCCTCGACGACGAGTCCTCCCAATCATCTTCTGGCCGCAATTGCGACAAGAGGGCACCTTCAAAGCTCGATATACCAAGGAGGCACCAAATGAAAGGGGCTCCTTCAAAGAGTAGAGTCTCCCCTTCCATTCCACTTCAACGCGGACTTGGATCGGACCTTCGACACCGACTTTAACCGGCAAATACTTCAATGCCTGAGCAAGACCTTGCGATCTTGCCTCTTGACCCACCTATAGGTCGAGGACACGGTCGTAGGGACGGATACTCCTCTGCCGGGCCTCTACATCGAAGCCTCTTCGAGTCAACTTTCCCGAGGGGATGGAGAACTCCTATCCTCCCCAAATTCAACTACATCAAAGGAGATCCGACTCTCCATATACTTGCCTTCAAGCAAGCTTTGACTCCGCACGAAGAAGAGAACCACGTGCTTTGTCGCACTTTCGCCGAAAGTCTCGACGAGCCCTCACTTTATTGGTATCACAATCTCCGAGCTGGGTCCATCACCCAGTTCGGTATTTTGGCTAACCTCTTTGTGCAGCACTATCAACTCAATCTAAAGCCAGAGAAGAAGCTCGACTCCCTCTATCGGCTAAGGATGGGTGCTGATGAGACTCTCCGCAATTTCACAAGGAGATTCCGCAACGAGCACGCTGCCCTCTCCGGGAGACATCTGGATGATGAAGCTATCATGTTAGCTTTCCAGAACGCCCTCCGTTTCGATCTACATATCTACAACGACTTCATTCGCAATCCCCCTCCTTCCCTGGGTTCAATGTTTGATCGAATTCAGAGGGAGATTGAGGTTGAAGATGATCAAGTGGCCCGAAAGGGACGAGAGTCAAAACGAAGGCCTGCGGAGAGAGAAGCTCCGAAATATGCTGCCAAAGCTCACAATACTGAGGCAGCAGTCCCCCCTACCAATAAACGATCGAAGAACGATGGAAGACGATCTCCTACGAAGACCACTTTCACCGAGTGGAATTTACCGATCGAACAGATCCTCGACCGAATTCAACATGAAGAGTTCCTCCGATGGCCTAATCCACTGCAGCCTGACACCAAGTTCACTGCAGATAAAACAGTCTACTGTGATTTCCATCGCAGTTATGGACATTCTACCGATCAATGCCACCGACTAAAGTATCATTTGGAAGATCTGCTACGTGTAGGACATCTCCAAGAATTTGTCAAAGGCAGGCAAGATCATTCCGTCAAGCATAGACAGTAAAGATCTCCATCGAGATCGAAAGATCTAGGGGTTGGAGATGGTCAACTTTCAAGTAACTATTTGCATTGCCAGAGAACACCAGAGAACACAGCAGCAGGAAACTAGCTCCCAACTGGGAAAGCCTGTACATAGTCAAATCAGGGGGAAGCAAAGGATCCTATCGATTGCCACGAACTTGGAAAGCTAGACATCTCAACATGCTCTATCCTTGATGTAAATTCCAAGCTGGATAAAGATTGCTTTCAAATGTTCATCTTATCGATTCAAATTCTGGAGCAGTTTCAAGTTATCTACATTCAAATTCAAAGCTATCTGCATTCAAATTGCCAGGTCGTTTAACAAGTTTGGGTGATTGAGTTGCGACTCAACCCCTTACAGGCAAATATTAAACGGTTTCGGGTTGTGCTACAACACAACCTTCAAGTCACTGGTCATTTAACGAGTTTGGGAGTTTGTGTTGCGATACTACCCCTTACGTGCAAACGTTAAATGACTTTCAATTTCAATATCGTCTAACAAGTTTGGGTGCTTGAGTTGCGACTCAACCCCTCACATACAAATGTTAACGATTTCAAGTTGTGCTACAACACAACCTTCAATTTCAATATCGTCTAACAAGTTTGGGTGCTTGAGTTGCGACTCAACCCCTCACATACAAATGTTAACGATTTCAAGTTGTGCTACAACAAAGTTCAAATTTCAAGTTACTCAACAGTTTGGGTGATTAAGTTGCGACTCATCCTTTTACATTCAAGTGTGTATATGTATTCAAATATTTCAATACCATCCAGAACACAGCATTCAAAGAATTCAATACCAGAGACATTCAATTTTCAAACACAAAAAGTTATCTTCTATTATCAAAATTTGCCAAGTACAATGTCGAGCTGCTACATATCAAAAGTTTACAAGTGTAAACAACAAAGAAAAAGGTAGAAATACATCAGGGCTTGGCTACGCTTGGAGCGCGTGACCTCTCTCCTTCAGATCCGCCACGAGCCTTGCTCGCAGCCGAAGCTTTAGAAGATCGGACACTGCTGACATGTACCCTGAGTGCCTCTACCGCTTTCTCGGCCGTTTCCTTGTAGCTCTTGCATTCAGACAGCGCATGCTCCAGTTCCTTTTTGGAGGTTTCTTCTCTGGCAGTAAAGGCAGCATGCTGGGCAGCAAGTCGTTCTTTCAACTCCTTGATCTCGGTTGCGCGATCACAGGACACGTTCTCAATCTTGATGAGCCGATTCTTCAAGGATTCAAGTTCGTGACTCTGCGCCTCGCAACGGTTCTGCAACCCCTTGCTCTCCAGTTTCTCTTTGCGAAGCTCTTCGATTTTGGCCTTGAGAAACTCCTTCTTTGAGGACAGCACCTCCCTCAGCTTGTCCTTCTCCTCACGGGCAGCCTTTAGTTCAGCCGTCAAGCGGGATACTTCAGCTGAAGCTTCTTTTGCTCCCGCCTTCTTGGAGAGCTTGGTTGCGACATTCAAAACTGCTGAGTTCTGCAAAAGAACAAAAGAGTTAGAATAATTTTGAAAATGCAACTCAAATGATCGATCAAGCAGATGCACCTACCACCAGTTCAAGCCTGTCGAAGGCTTCATCCAGAGTAGCCCCCGGTAGGTTGCAGAGTTTCCGGATTACAACCGTGGGGTGGTTGATATCAACATCACCCAAACTCCTTATCTTCTGAGCCATGCCAGCAGGTGCACCTGCAATCCATGCAGAAGTTCAAAGTGTTAGAATATTTTCAAGCTTCAAAGACAAGACAATCAAGGCAAGTTAGTACAATTACCTGAGGCATCAACTTGAGGGGCCTTTCCTTTCCCGCGGTCGGAGCTCTTACCCCGAGGGGTCGACTTCTCCTTGGTAGGAATCGATTCTGACTGGGGTTGGGGAGCCCCATCACCCACACGGCTCTCCCTCTCTATGTGAATAGGAGAAGGAGCACCCTGGGAGGTGAGACTCTCCCTTCATCCTGGTGCTCACCTGGCTGATCAAGTCCCGCCATGAGGGCAGCCACTTCCTCAGCCAGAGAGTGCGATGGGGGTGGAGGTTGCTCAACCTCCAAACCCCCACTTGTAGTCGCCATTTCGAAACGAGGAACCTCGGGAGGTATCTGATCAAGGGGTGTGGGGTTGCTTCCAACCCCACCACTCCCCGATAGCTTGATCTTGAAGCGCAGTGGGTTCTTCTTCAAATCCCCAAAGTGATAAGCAGGAACCACTTTAGGGCCATCGCCCGTTGCATCCATAACTCCCTCCATCTTGCGAGCCCTAGCCTCGTCTATGAGGATCGACTGTGAATCCTCATCAACACCACCAGTGGGGGTGGGAGGAATTTCTTCCTCACCACCCCCATATCCTTTGTTGCCATCAGTGGGGGTGGGAGGAATTTCTTCCTCGCCACCCCCATGACCTTTGCTGCCATCAGTGGGGGTGGGAGGAGTATTCCCACCACCCCCATCTTCATCATCTTCATTACTTCCACCATTTCCATTCCCCCCTTCGCTGCTGCTATTGTTGTCGTCACCCACATCCTCTTCATCTTCATCTTCACCTCCACCTTCCTCCTCTCTCTCTACTTCCTCTTCTTCATCTTCCTCATCCCTTTTCTTCTCATCCTCCTCCTGCTTGATGGGGATTTTCCTTTTTTTCTTCGCTGGGCCCCTCGGAATCACCAATTTCTCCTCCGTGGGCAAGCTGCGCCTGGCTCCGTAAGCCTTCTTCTCAAATCGAAGTTTTCTAACAATTTTGCCTGACTGAGGGTCCTCCTCATAATCCGAGTAGATGACCTCGTTATCTTCATAGCGAGTCTTCGATCGGTGGAGGAGGTTGGCGTTGCCGTGTCGAACTGGGCAATTCGAGAATTGCTTCCATGATCGAGTCCCGCATGTCAACTCCAAGAAGAGATTGTCGACAGCTCCCACTCGCTTCGAAGACCACGAAAGGGCTCCTCCTGCACAGTACATGTCGATCTCTTTGTGCACCTTGTATCGGGGAACCTCAGGTACTGACAGAGGAGTCCATGCACCAGACACCGACAGCAGCCAGTCAGTGTAGAGCTTGTCGGAGCCGATGGTGTCAATGATCGGCCGAAGAGCGGAGACACCCGTCAGATTGAAGAATGGGCTATCTTTCCTCCAGGCCCATTGATAGTGATAGAAGAAATACCCCAGCTCGATCCGGGCTTCTTCACCATCAGGGAGGCTGGAGTAGCATTCCCTGAGTTCCTTCTGGAAGTCCGACTCTACGCGACAGAAAGCGTAGATGATCCTCCAGGCGTTTCCAGTAACCTGCCCGGGACAAAGACCGGAGGTGTTCAGCAACCTCGCGGCAAAAGGCAGCAATGGAAGGCGCAGTCCACAGTTGAGCTGGCCAATCGTGACGATGGTTCCCATCACTTGCTCCTTGCTCGCGTACGAGACGAAGATTGTCCGCCTGTCGACGCCAAAAGCGGATAGAACCCCCGGAAGCGCTGGGCGAGCCTTTCCCTCTGTGAAACTTGCCAGCAACTCCTGCAGCTTCTCCCTCTTCACGTCTGTAAGTTTACTGCCAATATTATATCCAAACTCAAGTTCCGCCTCCAAAGGTAGCTGCGGGCAGAGGACAAATCTCGCTTTGGGGATGTGCTCTGGCCTTGACGGTGCTGAAGCAAATCCCACTCCCTGGTGCCTTTTTCCCAACTGGCCAAGCTCGATAAGCTCCGCCCTACCCTTACCACGGCCCTTCGGAGCAGAAGAAACTTCGATAATTTCCTTGCCCTTCCTCTTAGAGGAACTGCCCTCTTCTTCGAACTGCCCGAAGACGCCATTTGACCGATCGAAAGGAAGCAGAGAACGGGAGATCGGAAGCAAAAAAGCTCTGGACTTCGAAAATTTTCTGAAAGCGTGAGGCGAAAATGACAGCCAGAGAAGCTTAAGTATTCTGAGAAAATTAGACACACAAATCGAGATGACACGTGTCATCACCATATCAAATCGCATGTTTTTGCAGATACACGTGGCATCCATCCGTAGCAAGCGCAAAACCAGGCGAACAGTCGGGACCAGACGAAGCGTCAAGCCACCGGTCCAAGCAAACCACCGGTCCGAGTGAACCGGATCGCCGGTTCAAAGCCACATTCAGGCAAACCGAAGATTCAAAACAGAAAAATCGAACTCCATCGATATTCAAGGCTCTGCCAAAGATCAAAGGAGGAGAACAAGCTATACCACTTCCTCAAAAATGCAGGTTCAAGACTTTGACCTGACCGACTGATTTTAACCGATCGATCAGAATCAACTGATCGGTCGATTTTCTACTGGATCTCGCAAAAAACTTTGGTTTTTTGCCGATCACCCAAACCTTGACCGGCTGATTTTAGCCAATCGGTCAAAATCAACCGATCGGTCGATTTTCTACTGGATCTGGCAAAAACTTAGGGTTTTTGCCGATCATCCAAACCTTGACCGGTTGATTTTAGCCGATCGGTCAAACTTGACCGATCGGTCAAAATCAACCGATCGGTCGATTTTCTACAGGATCTGGCAAAAACTTAGGGTTTTTGCCGATCACCCAAACCTTGACCGGCTGATTTTAGCCGATCGGTCAAACTTGACCGATCGGTCAAAATCAACCGATCGGTCGATTTTCTACTGGATCTGGCAAAAAACTTTGGTTTTTTGCCGATCACTCAAACCTTGACCGGCTGATTTTAGCCGATCGGTCAAACTTGACCAATCGGTCAAAATCAACCGATCGGTCGATTTTCTACTAGATCTGGCAAAAAACTTTGGTTTTTTACCGATCACCCAAACCTTGACCGGCTGATTTTAGCCGATCGGTCAAAATCAACCGATCGGTCAATTTTCTACTAGATCTGGCAAAAACTTAGGGTTTTTGCCGATCACCCAAACCTTGACCGACTGATTTTAGCCGATCGGTCAAACTTGACCGATCAGTCAAAATCAACCGATCGGTCGATTTTCTACTGGATCTGGCAAAAACTTAGGGTTTTTGCCGATCACCTAAACCTTGACCGGCTGATTTTAGCCGATCGGTCAAACTTGACCGATCGGTCAAAATCAACCGATCGATCGATTTTCTACTAGATCTGGCAAAAAACTTTGGTTTTTGCCGATCACCCAAACCTTGACCGGCCGATTTTAGCCGATCGGTCAAACTTGACCGATCGGTCAAAATCAACCGATCGGTCGATTTTCGACTGGATCTGGCAAAAACTTAGGGTTTTTGCCGATCACCCAAACCTTGACCGGCTGATTTTAGCCGATCGGTCAAACTTGACCGATCGGTCAAAATCAACCGATCGGTCGATTTTCTACTAGATCTTGCAAAAAACTTTGGTTTTTTGCCGATCACCCAAACCTTGACCGGCTGATTCTAGCCGATCGGTCAAAATCAACCGATCGATCAATTTTCTACTGGATCGGTCAAAAAACCATGTTTTTCGACCGATCACCCAATCCTTGATCGGTCAAACTTGACCGATCGGTCAAACTTGACCGATCGGCCAAAATTGACCGATCGGTCAAAATTGACCGATCAGTCTTTTTTATGCTAACATTCGACAAGCTTCTTCGTGCCTTTTGCGACAGGGGGTTGCTGTTTTTTGCACCAAATCCAAGCCAGCCAGAACGAACTCTAGCTAACGTGGAGGGGGTAACTGTGGGTGCAAATTTTGGCAGAAGTTTACCAACTACCACGGGACCCACCGGCCCTGCCTGGTGGCCCACAAGGACTACCACGGGACCCACCGGCCCTGCCTGGTGGGCCCACGAGGACCACCGCTGGACCCACCGGCCCTGCCTGGTGGGCCCACAAGGACTACCACGGGACCCACCGGCCCTGCCTGGTGGGCCCACGAGGACCACCAAGGGACCCACCGGCCCTGCCTGGTGGGCCCACGAGGACCACCGCGGGACCCACCGGCCCTGCCTGGTGGGCCCACGAGGACCACCGCGGGACTCACCGGCCCTGCCTGGTGGGCCCACGAGGACTATCGCGGGACCCATCGGCCCTGCCTGGTGGGACCAAGAGCCTGTGGAATCCCCCAGAAGACGATAGCGGGGCCCGCCAGCTTTACCTGGAGGATCCCCAGATGCTGCAACAGAAACCGCCATTTACCACCAGAGAATCCTATAAATAGCAAAGCCTTCGAATGTAAAAGGATCCGAAAATTCTGATTTCCACTCTGAAATCTGATTTTCAGAACCCAGAGCTCTGGAATCTCCCAGCTTTCCATCTTCCACCTCTCTTTGATCTTCTTCTCTCCTTCGAAGAGATCAGAGTGTTTTCAGTGATACTCGGCCTGTCGAGATCACTTCAATACAAGTGTTAGTGAATTCGGGTTGCTCCCTATAGCACGGAGACGTAGGCTTCGGTTGAACTCCAATCGATAGATCGAGCAACGCTCTCTTCGACTTCAACTTCAATTGACTGGTGAGGCGAGGTCTTCGGGTCGGCACGAAGATTTTCCCCCACAGAGATCAAGAGCGAGAGATAGAGAGTCAGAGAGGATAGGAGAGAAGGGGAGGAGAATCACATGGTGGGTTGGGGGGCGTGCGATTCTCATCTGCGGAATCGTGCGTTCGAGGTCGGCGTCGGAGGGGATCACCGTTTGAGGCCCCTCCGACGCCGACCTTAACCTTAACCTAAACCCCCTCCGATGCCGACCTCGAACGGTGATCCCCTCCAGTCACAAAGGTCTCCAAATTTAGTTAGGAAAAATTTGGCTATTAACCTTAACCTTCGACGCCGACCTAAACGCCCTCCAACGCCGACCTCCAAATTTCTCCTAACCTTAACCAGTCACAAAGGTCTCCAAATTTCTCAAAAAATCTTCGAATATTCACCTAACCTTAACCTAAACCCTAAATCTAAACCTAACCCTAACACTAATCCTAACCTAAACCCTAAACCTAATCCTAACCTAAACCCTAAACCTAATCTAAATCCTAACCTAAACCCTAAACCTAACTCTAACCCTAACGCTGGCCTAAACCCAAAACCCTAAACCTAAACCCTAACCCTAACCTAAACCCTAAACCTAAACCTAAACACTAAACCTAACCCTAACCCTAATCCTAAACCTAAACCTAAACCCTAACCCTAAACCTAAGCTAAACCCTAACCTAAACCCTAAATCTAAACCTAAACACTAAACCTAACCCTAATCCTAAACCTAAACCCTAAACCTAACCTAAACCCTAACGAACATATACACTTTCTGAAGGCAAATGTATACTCTTTCTAAAACAAATTTATATATTTCTGAAGACGAATATAATTCTGAAGACGAATGTATACTTGTAGAGACCTTAGCTTAGTTAGCTAATATAGCAAATTATGGTGTCCGAAGGCTAATATAGCAAATTATGGTGTCCTTGGGCTAATATAGCAAATTAGTCACCCCGAACCACAATATCCACCGTGGTTCGGGGTCCGGGGTCGACACCTGTTATTTCGGCCGGCATGGACGTAGAGACGGAACTACATAGATACCAAGGGGAGCCATGCCCCCTCCTAAATTTTTGATTGGGTAAATAACACTTTGCCCCACTGAAGTTTAGCTCAAAAACACAAACCCCCTATGTTTTAAAAACTACATTTTGCCCCCTGAAATTCAATTTTAATCAGATAAAAATGATCAAATGAGGAAATTAAGTAGTTGACAAAATGATTATTGTGCTAACATTTCAAACTTTAGCCTGTGATTTGGAACAAAATAAATTTGCCCCCTGCAATTCAGTTTTAATAAGAGAAATGATCAAATGAGGAAATTAAGTAGTTGACAAAAGGGGTATTGTGCTAACCTTTCAAAATTTAGTCTGCGATTTGGAATAAAATAAATTTGCCCTTGCAATTCAGTTTTAATCAGATAAAAATAATCAAATAAGGAAATTAAGTACTTGACAAAAGGGGTATTGTGTTAATATTTCAAACTTTAGGGTGCGATTTAGAACAAAATTAACTAAAGGAGGAGGAGAAGGCAGGAACTCACCGGAGAGGGAGAGGAGGAGGAGGAGCGGGTGGCGCCGGCGAATCGAGGCCGGATGCGTAGGTGGCACCGACGGATCGAGGCCAGAGGCATAGGCAGCGCAGGAGCGGGGGGGGGGGGGGGGGGGGGGGGGGGGGGGGAGGCGGGAAGTGCGCAGGGGGGGAGGGAGATCAGTATACAAGCCGGGGGGGTCGAGATCGATCCCTAAATAATAGAGAATTTATACTGACAGATATATATTATTATCCGTCGGTATAATATAGTTTTAGCGACGATTAGAATATAATCCATTGATGTAAATCAATGTTTAATACCGACGAATCTATATTAACCGTCGGTAAACAAATTAAAAAAACTAGAAATTTTTTTAAAAAATATTACCGACAGACTTTGTAAAACCTGTTGGTAATATAGTCTTCTCCTGACGGTAAATATTATTATTGTTGGTATATTATTTATGCTGACGGATATTATTAACCCGTCGGTATAAAATATCCAGAAAATAAGTAAAAAATTAAAGCTTTTATACCGACGGCTATAAATATGTCCGTCGGTATTAATTGTCTTTATACCGACGGTAAATAATATTACCGTATGTAATTAACATCTTCTTGTAGTGATACAACTCTCGACCTCTACACAGCTGACGACTGCTTCAACTCCCGCTCCTAGTACTCTAGCATGCCAAGCTCCACGAGAGCTCCAGCCTTTACGGAACACTGTTGCTCCAGCTGCAACTCACCATCATTTCGCTCCTACTTCGTGCTAATGAACCTCGATAACTGAATTTGATATATGATCATTCTCAAAACCTGAGTCATTTCAAAAAGAAACGAAGTGACCCAACGATCACCCCTAAAAATATCTCATATTCTTATAAGAATACTCTTGGTGATTAGGAAACACGCTCCCCAACCAAACAAGAACATGAGACATACTTCTTTGTCACGCACGTGTATTACCAAAAATACGATGCAACACTGGTAATAAAAATATTTAAACAATCAATTTAGAATATATGATTATTATGTTCATGCAAAGCCATAATGTCTACGTATAATTATCATTATTCATTTCTACTCTTCGATTTCATCTTATGTTCACTAACTAGTATTGTTCAACTCTTTTTCATAATGTACAACCTCAATACATCAATCCTTTAATATTCTTTGCAACGCCAACTATTATTATCACTATTAGTAATAGTCCACAATATGCGACTCAAGGTCATTTGCATACAATTGAGATCACTATGTGTTGCTCTCACTCAGCAACACTTAACCATAATTAGTTCAATCATTGTTAAGCTTACAATATTTGTCACAAAACCCAACTGCTTCAACACAATTTGAAACTCCATGATGTAATCCATGATTATCAGTCCACGGCGAACATCATTTTGACTCATCTTAGAATCAATAATGCATACCATAATTAGTCATGGTCGATGCTACCAGAACTTACTGTACTAACGCACTTAGGGTAAGGACTTTGCTGAAGCCACAGAAACACAAAAGATAGGGCACACCCTTTCTTTCCTTCGTGCCCATCGACCCAGAAAAATCGCGATGGTGCACACTCTTGAGCACTCGCGCCCTCACAACCACGGTCCGGTAGCGGCGGCGTACAGACCAGGCCTCGCTTCTCAATGTCTCGTTGGACCACTACTCCTAGCGACATGCCTGATCAAGGCATTCGCTATCTCCGGACTTTCTTGTATCCGAAAAGGCATGCCTCTCAGGTAAAACAGCTAAACTTCCTCAAGCACCATGCCTAGGATTCACAGGTTCCCAAGACTCAGTACCGCAGTAGTAGCCTACTAGTGTCAATGATGCTCTGCTATGGCTTCACAATTCCTTATACTAAGAATAGGTGCAAGATCCCGACTTGATATTAAATGGCCTATTACCATCTAAGCGATACTGGAATTCTAACGATACAGTATAACACAAAAGTGTACGCTAGGTGACTTATTGTCACCTAGGAAATATTAGAATCCTAGCAGGCATAATATAATCATACAGAGAGCCAAATATATATATACACATGTACAAACATATATACATGGGTACACTACATACATACAAGGGTATAACACACACAGGTCATGGTCCGTACTAATCCTATCATTAAGTACCGATCAACTTATCCTTTATATCTCTTAGATGTTGGAAGTTAATCCAGGTCAGAGGCTCGCAGCGGAAGCGATTTGGCGGTCGAAAGACCGTTCATGGTGCACGTTACACTATTTAAACTTTCATAGAAACTAATCTACATATGTGTGCATGTGTATGCACGAGAATCAAAAACCCCTAACGGCAATCTAGCGTAATGATTAACTAGTATGCATGCAAATCATAATGCTCGCTAGATCTACATGTTAGATTACACATACCTTTCGTACGGATCTTTTAACCATGGAGAATTGTCTTCTTTGTCGATGGAGACGGAAGATCATTCGCGAAGATGCCGATGGTACGAATGGAGATGTTGCCTTCTTGTTCACCCGATCTCACACGATGCACGGAACGTCGCTCTCGGATCTCTGAGTGCCTCCGAAGAACGACCCTTCTCCTTCTTCAGAACTCCGCGCGAGGAAGACGAAGTATCAAGCGGGAAATGGGAGATTGATTAGAGAGAGAACTAGAGAGATGATTGGAGAGGGGGGTTCGGTTTTTGCCTCATGGGGCCGGCGCCCCATAGGTCCTTTTATAGGGCCGGCCTACCCCCTTGGAAAAGGATCCAAGGGGATAAAGACCTCCCACAATTATCTCTCCATTATCTCCTTTTTATCTCTCCACGTATATATCCGTTTTCCCACTTTTTAGGGCTCGATTTTATCCTTTTTATCGCCCTATCCCTATCTATATGGCCGGCCCTATAGATGAGGGATTCTTATCCCTACATCATAGGGCCGGCCCTAGCAAGGTGTCACACCACTAGGGTCGGCCAACAGTGAGGTCCGGCAGAGTGAGGTTTTTACCAAAACGCCCCGACGCCTCATTTTGACCATTTCTAGCGTGCGATACCTAGCAGCCACCTCTTAAGTGATTTCTACTAGTTACTTACTATTAACTGAGGCTACCGGAGGGTGCCTCTAGCAAAGTCAACTAGTCAACTCACAACATACCCTGGTACATCGCACCTATGCAGCGAAGTTCACTTATGGCTAGGGATTACTACATACGACTCTGTACTAGTCTCGGGCACAACCCTTAGTACTCGTATGTAGTTACGCATCTACCGTGCTCTAGTGCCAAGCACACACGGAGCGTATACTTCTTTCTTCCTCCTAATGCTTATGGTGTTCCGAGGAGACGGTTCAAGAACCGTACATAATGTTGATAAGGTGGAACCATCAGGGACCAGGGTTCATGGCCTCCAACTTAAGCTCGATCGACACACTACCTGAGTGTACCATCGATCCTCTGAGCTCGAGTTAACCTGCGTAGCCACCCAGAGTGCGACGCAGGCTGCACTCCAATTCACCCAGACTTACTATGTTCTCCATCATACCCCTGCTCTCCGCTTAGTTGTGGTAAACCCGCTGCCCCTCCACTTGATGCCATGATTCACTTCGAGCGGTGAAGACTACCGTCAGACTCGAATGATCATATGACTTGGTTCCTTCCAGGTTGATCTATACATCGTACCTCTGATTACCCCGTCGAGTAATCGAACCCGGTCAACAGTCAAACTGATGACCACCAGGCCTGGGTTTGGTACAGTATAAGTCACACCAAGGAACGCACCTCCCTTCAGGGGTGTGGATGGCCTTCAGGAGTGACACGCTAATGCAACGCCAGCCGGGTAACCCAAAACACCATGGTTTTGGATCACTGCATATGGATCCTCACACATTGGTGCGCTAAAGCACCACGCAACTGGTTAGTCCATCAGACGTGGTTCCTCAGGGTTTAGGACCGTTTTACCCTAAGCAGAAACACGGTTTAGTGTACAGTGTCTGCTCACTGATCTGTACACCGTGTTAGTTCCGTTCAGCCACAGACACTGTGCCTGGTGATGACCATGGTGAAGACATCCCATGAACTGTCATCGCCAACAGCTTACCATAATGAGGCGACCAACCTGATCATAGCTGCGAACTGATTTAGGTTATACGAGACCAATCCACTCAGTCTTCAACTCAGTGGACTACCGTATAACCATGGCTCTCTGTTCCCTAAAGAACACGTAACTATGTTACGCACCTATATGCATCTCATATATTAATAACTATCAATCTTTATTAGACCAAAACATAAAGTTTTACAAGCTTAGAACACATCAATCCTAACAATCTCCCACTTGGTCTAGCGAAGCAAAACGGTTTTGACTCCCATCGCGTCCACATGTCGCTCGAATGCCTTGGTAGGTATTGCCTTTGTGAAAGGATCAGCAATATTATCCGTAGATGCAATCTGTGTCACCGCTACTCGCCCTTGCTTTTGAAACTGCCGAATCAAGTGGAACTTGCGCTCGATGTGCTTCTCCTTTTGGTGATGTCTTGGCTCCTTTGCTTGTGCTACTGCCCCACTATTGTTGCAGTAAAGCACAATAGGTAACTGGGCCTCTGGTACGCACCCCAAATCCGTAAGGAATTTCTTGAGCCATACCGTCTCTTTGGCTGCCTCGCACGCTGCAACATACTCAGCCTCTGTGGTAGAGTCTGCAATGCATTTCTGCTTCACACTCTGCCAACTAACCGCTGCTCCTCCTAGCATAAACACAAAACCTGATGTCGACTTCCTGGATTCCAAATCTGACATAAAGTCAGAATCTGTATATCCAATCGGCGTCAGTTCTTGTCCAGTGTAAACCAACTCATAGTCCCTTATTCTACGAAGGTACTTGAGTATACACTTCACAGCTGTCCAGTGATCTGGACCCGGATTCGACTGAAACCGACCCATCATTCCTACTGCGAAATAGATATCAGGCCTTGTACAATGCATATCATACATTAGACTACCTAATGCCGAAGCATAAGGTATCTTTTGCATTTCTGCTCTCTCCTTAGGTGTCTTAGGACATTGATCCTTAGACAGTTTTATGCCATGTCTAAATGGCACAAAACCCTTCTTGGAGTTTTGCATGTCAAATCTAGCCATAACCTTATCTATATACGCAGCCTGTGATAGCGAGAGAATCCTGTTCTGGCGATCACGTGTTACCTTGATCCCCAAAACATAACTCGCTTCACCCAGGTCTTTCATATCGAACTGTGTTGACAACCAGACCTTTACCGTTGACAATGTTCCTACATCATTCCCAATGAGTAGAATATCGTCTACGTAAAGTATCAAATATATCACTGTAGTCTTATCACTCCTCTTGTATACACATGGTTCATCCTCGTTTTGAGTAAATCCATATGACTGGATTACCTGATCAAAATGGATGTTCCAACTTCTAGATGCTTGCTTTAGTCCATAAATGGACTTCTGCAACTTGCAAACTAGATGTTCCTGACCCTCTGGCTCAAAACCTGGTGGCTGCATCATATAAATGTCTTCTTCCAAATTTCCGTTAAGGAATGCTGTCTTGACATCCATTTGCCAGATCTCCCAGTCATAATGGGCTGCAATGGATAGGAGGATCCGAATAGACTTTATCATAGCTACCGGCGAGAAGGTTTCGTCAAAGTCGATTCCTTCTCTCTGGGTATAACCCTTGGCAACTAATCTAGCTTTATAAGTCTCAATTGTTCCATCAGATCCTCTCTTTCTTTTATACACCCAATTACACCCAATAGGTTTAATATTGGATGATGGTGTAACAAGAGTCCAGACAGCGTTATGGGACATTGATGCAATTTCTGCCTCCATAGCTTTTTGCCAGTCAGAGCTGTCAGAAGCTCCGACTGCCTCATCGTAGCTCAGTGAGTCATCCTCCTGACCCTCTGGATCAACCAATAAGGTTTCTCCATAGTATCTGTCAGGAGCTCTGATGTTTCTTCCACTGCGACGAGGTGGTGGTGGTGTTACAGGATTAATAGGTTCTACAGTATCTGGTATATTATTATCTGTAATGTCAGCTCCCACTATGCTTTCTGATGCGCTATCTGTACTAGTACCCAGCAGTTCATCCAGAACTACCTTACTAGTAGGCTTGTGGTCCACAATATAATCCTGTTCTAGGAAATAGGCGTTCGTAGAAACGATCACCTTCTTTTCCTCAGGATCATAAAATAGACCACCTTTGGTCTCCTTAGAATACCCTACAAATAAGCATACTCTGGTTTTAGATTCCATCTTTTCCCTCTTATCCCTTCGCACATGTGCAGGGCATCCCCATATTCTGAAATGTTGTAGCAATGGCTTTCGCTTTGACCACAGTTCTCTAGGGGTCTGAGGCACTGATTTAGACGGAACGTGATTCAGAATATAAACTGCTGTTTGTAGGGCATATCCCCAAAAGGTCATTGGTAAACTGGCGTAACTCATCATGCTACGAACCATGTCCAACAAGGTTCGATTCCTTCTCTCGGAAACTCCATTCTGTTGTGGGGTACCTGGAGCAGTTAACTGGGATTTTATCCCATGCTCCACCAAATACCCTAGGAACTCGTCAGATAGGTATTCACCTCCTCGATCAGATCGAAGGGTTTTTATATATTTACCTGTCTGCTTTTCTACTTCAGCCCTGAACTCTTTGAACATGTCAAAGGATTCCGACTTCCGATGCATCAGGTAAATGTAACCATATCTTGAGTAATCATCAATGAATGTGATGAAGTACTCATGGCCTCCTATCGCCTTGACGTTCATGGGTCCATACACATCTGAATGGATTAACTCTAATACCTCAGTACCTCTTACTCCTTTGCCTTTAAAGGACCTCTTGGTCATCTTGCCTTCCAGGCAGGATTCACAGGTGGGAAGGATCTCCGTAGGATCTATTTCCAGAAGCCCGGCCTTCACCATTCTATGGATCCTGTCTAAGGCAATATGCCCAAGTCGTAAGTGCCACAGGTGGGTTAAATTTTCCGAAGGATTCTTACGCTTAGATGAATTAACATTAAATGCTGAAGTTATTATATTATCTTTTTCAAATTTAGGATTTACAACATAGAGATGATTCTGAACCATTTCTCTTATTATAAAAGTTTCATTCAGTTTAAACGACACACCAGAAGCATCAAAATAAACTGAATAACCTTCATTAACTAAAGAAGAAACAGAAATTAAGTTACGTCACAAGGACGGTACATAAAAGACATCTCTAAGAGTCAAAGTCTTATTATTCGAAAAACTAAGATTAACGTCTCCAATAGCTTCAGCAGCAGCCACGGCCTCAGTTCCCATGCTCAAGGTCACCTCTCCATCAAGTAACCTTCTGCTTTCCCGAAACCCCTGAAGAGAGTTACAGACATGGTTAGTGGATCCAGAATCCACAATCCAACTAGCAAAAGAACTATTACTTGAAAGAAATGATTCAACAACTAAGAGTTGTAGATTACCTTCGCCAGCATACTGAGGTTTCTTGCAGTCCTTCTTCCAATGACCCTTCTGGCCACACCGGAAGCACTTCGTGCCCGATTTCTTTGATTCTCCAGACCCAGAGGCCCCAGCAGAGTCCTGCACAGGCAGTGACTTAGGTTTCCTTTTATGTTTCTTGCCTTGAGGTTTACCAGGCTTCTTGAAGGATCTGCGTTGCACGTGAAGTGCTTCGCCCTTCTGCTTGAAGCCATCCTCAGCTGCCTGGAGAGCTCCCAGAAGCTCTGCATTTGTCATAGCCAACTTGTTCAAATTAAAGTTGGTGACAAAGCCTTCAAAGGCTCCAGACAGTGACGAGAGGAAGATGTCTGTCATCACCTCGCCTTCTAGCACAATGTCCATGGTAGCTAGTTTGTTCTGGAACCCAAACATTTTCATCATGTGTTCCCGAACCAGTGTCCCATTGGACATCTTAGTGCCGACGAGTTTCTTGATGGTAAGGTATCGCGTAACGCGATTGTGACCTTCAAATATCTCCTTCAAATACAACATCATGTCAGAAGCATCGGGCATCTCCTCGACTTGCTTCTGCAGAGTTGTTTGCAAGGATGCTATAATATAGCATTTACATATCTCATTAGATTCCTTCCAGTCAGTGAATGCCTTTAACTGTGCCTCTGTGGCATTGGGTCCTGGCAAATCTGGCTCAGGGTCATTCAGGGCTGTCATATGTTTACCAATCCTTAGGACCAGGTATAGGTTGCGCTTCCAATCCTCATAGTTGGGACCGGTAAGTTTGTGGTCATTTAGGATAGCGGACAGGGGGTCTAACTTAGTCATCTGAAAATAAAGATTGAATAATGAGTATGCATAAAAACTTATTTTATGGATTTTTAAAACAAGCTAATTATATCCATATGTCAACGCTACCCTCAAGCGAAATCATTACCATGGATTAATTAACCATGTATGTAAGATCTCGGAATCGACTGTACCTGCCCTAGGGGGCATCATACAGCGTCAATCCGCTTACACAGGCCTTTTCCTTGACCCTATCCAAATCTGCCAACTAAGGGCTGTGATGGACCATGGTTATCTTTCGGCCAGTACTACGTGATCACCGTTGTCTTCGCAACGAATACCTCACGTGTACTTAGGATGCTTACCCACGAGCCTAAGCAATTACGACACGAGAGTTCATGCGGCCCCCACTAGGGTGGGATAAAAAGCCCTTCTCTCCTGGCCTCGTAATCGCCATATCCTCAGGGAGGTCATTAAGTAATTTGGCATGGAAACACACAGCTCCCACCCTAGGGGGTGTGAAGTTATGCATCCCCACCCAAACACAAAACGATTGGCCGTGGAGGCCAGAGGATCTATAAAAGTCCTCTCTTGTATCCCTTATTATGTATGAGGGTTATTTTACGAGTATGAATTTATGCAAATACAAAGGTAGCGACCTCCTAAATACTAGACCCTGGTCACACCATGCTCCCACTAGCGTTCAAGCCCTTCGCCTAGCATTAATCATTCTCGGAATATCATAGTCCCTGCCTCAAGTGGATTTCTCCATTCAAGGGTCACATTACATATTCCAAGAATATCGATGCTTTGCAAAATTGGTTATCACGCTAATGCTCTGGAGCTAATCCTAGAGTCAGACTCACTGGAAAGGACTCCCACTAGTCATGGCGCCTTGATTATAGATTTGACAATTGATGTTCAATGGATCTCCATCTCATCTTTGATTTCGATGCTGGCCAAATAGGCACACCCGACTAGTCGGGTGCTGACCTAATGGTGGCATAACCATATGTGATGGGATCCCACTAACATCAAAAGTTAAATAGATAATAGGCGTCATCTAGCGGGATCCTATCCTCAAACAGTCGCTTGGACCGGAGGGGAAAGGCATCCCTCTGAAAACTGATAATCACATTATCTCATCGGGGTTCGATATGAAGCATAAAGAACTAATTAAAGAAAGCAACCATTAAAACTGAATTAAGTTCAGGGTCCGACCCCTGAACCTAATTAGCACAGCGCAGGCCTCTAGCTTTCTTCGCAAGGTTCCTCGGTCCGGCTCCTTCGTCGCGCTCGCGAATACTTTGCCGGATCGTCTTCATCCTCCAGGGTTCCGCTTCCGCTCCCAATGGTGGATTTCTTTGGCACAATTTTCTTCTCGATCTATAACCGAAAATTCTAGTACGCTTCGAGCAAGTGCTCGCTCGTACATAATTTCCTAGAAAGAAGAGAAAACACACCTAGAAAAAGGCCATGGGAAACCGAGGATGGTCAACCCCCATCACTCGCCCAATCTACGGCTCAATTACAAATCCACACATAGAAAGCAAATCCAGACAATTGCTAACTCGGGGTCCGACCCCCGGTAGCAAGCACAAAGCATAGATCTAGATTTTTTTATAGCGGCGCCCTGCAAGAATGATTAATAGAACAAGCACAATCTATACATATGCATGATCTAAGCGTAAGAACCCCGATGATCTCACGCATTCATCATGCGCACACATGTTGGTTTCATGAAAAAACATGAAACGCACACCACTAATGCGGCTCTGATACCAATTGTTGGAAGTTAATCCAGGTCAGAGGCTCGCAACGGAAGCGATTTGGCGGTCGAAAGACCATTCATGGTGCACGTTACACTATTTAAACTTTCATAGAAACTAATCTACATATGTGTGCATGTGTATGCACGAGAATCGAAAACCCCTAACGACAATTTAGTGTAATGATTAACTAGCATGCATGCAAATCATAATGCTCGCTAGATCTACATGTTAGATTACACATACCTTTCGTACGGATCTTTTAACCACGGAGAATTGTCTTCTTTGTCGATGGAGACGGAAGATCGTTCGCGAAGATACCGATGGTACGAATGGAGATGTTGCCTTCTTGTTCACCCGATCTCACACGATGCACGGAACGTCGCTCTCGGATCTCTGAGTGCCTCCGAAGAACGACCCTTCTCTTTCTTCAGAACTCCGCGCGAGGAAGACGAAGTATCAAGCGGGAAACGGGAGATTGATTAGAGAGAGAACTAGAGAGATGATGGGAGAGGGGGGTTCGGTTTTTGCCTCATGGGGCCGGCGCCCCATAGGTATTTTTATAGGGCCGGCCTACCCCCTTGGATAAGGATCCAAGGGGATAAAGACCTCCCATAATTATCTCTCCATTATCTCCTTTTTATCTCTCCACGTATATATCCGTTTTCCCACTTTTTAGGGCTCGATTTTATCCTTTTTATCGCCCTATCCCTATCTATATGGCCGGCCCTATAGATGAGGGATTCTTATCCCTAGGGCCGGCCCTAGCAAGGTGTCACACCACTAGGGTCGGCCAACAGTGAGGTCCGGTAGAGTGAGGTTTTTACCAAAACACCCCGACGCCTCATTTTGACCATTTCTAGCGTGCGATACCTAGCGGCCACCTCTTAAGTGATTTCTACTAGTTACTTACTATTAACTCAGGCTACCGGAGGGTGCCTCTAGCAAAGTCAACTCGCAACATACCCCGGTGCATCGCACCTATGCAGCGAAGTTCACTTATGGCTAGGGATTACTACATGCGACTCTGTACTAGTCTCGGGCACAACCCTTAGTACTCGTATGTAGTTACGCATCTACCGTGCTCTAGTGCCAAGCACACACGGAGTGTATACTTCTTTCTTCCTCCTAATGCTTATGGTGTTCCGAGGAGACGGTTCAAGAACCGTACATAATGTCGATAAGGTGGAACCATCAGGAACCGGGGTTCATGGCTTCCAACTCAAGCTCGATCGACACACTACTCGAGTGTACCATCGATCCTCTGAGCTCGAGTTAACCTGCGTAGCCACCTAGAGTGCGACGCAGGCTGCACTCCAATTCACCCAGACTTACTATGTTCTCCATCATACCCCTGCTCTCCGCTTAGTTGTGGTAAACCCGCTGTCCCTCCACTTGATGCCATGATTCACTTCGAGCGGTGAAGACTACCGTCAGACTCGAATGATCATATGACTTGGTTCCTTCCAGGTTGACCTATACATCGTACCTCTGATTACCCCGTCGAGTAATCGAACCCGGTCAACAGTCAAACTGATGACCACCAGGCCTGGGTTTGGTACAATGTAAGTCACACCAAGGAACGCACCTCCCTTCAGGGGTGTGGATGGCCTGCAGGAGTGACACGCTAATGCAACGCCAGCCGGGTAACCCAGTACACCGTGGTTTTGGATCACTGCATATTGATCCTCACACATTGGTGCGCCAAAGCACCACGCAACTGGTTAGTCCATCAGACGTGGTTTCTCAGGGTTTAGGACCGTTTTACCCTAAGCAGAAACACGGTTTAGTGTACCAGTGTCTGCTCACTGATCTGTACACCGTGTTAGTTCCGTTCAGCCACAGACACTGTGCCTGGTGATGACCATGGTGAAGACATCCCATGAACTGTCATCGCCAACAGCTTACCATGATGAGGCGACCAACCTGATCATAGCTGCGAACTGATTTAGGTTATACGGGACCAATCCACTCAGTCTTCAACTCAGTGGACTACCATATAACCATGGCTCTCTGTTCCCTATAGAACACGTAACTATGTTACGCACCTATATGCATCTCATATATTAATAACTATCAATCTTTATTAGACCAAAGCATAAAGTTTTACAAGCTTAGAACACATCAATCCTAACATTAGATTCATACCTCGATTGAAATCTTCCCAAATCTTAAGTATATCTGTGGGGAAAAATTGCACCCACAATATCTTCTAAAATCCAAAACTATTCTACTGTAATGGAAACCTACCATTTATTTCGGAAGAATCGTCGAAACTTAGTTTCGACAATTGTTTAGACATGGCTTTGACATAACTCTATATCGATATAGTCAGGCTTGCAGAGCTGATGAATTTATCAGGACACCCTATAGGTTCAACTTTGTTGAAACATTGCTACGTGCTAGATTCAATCATTTGCATGTGACTACAAGATCATTATACACATGTAGAAACGTGGCTTGATTCTTTTTAGCCCAGGTACAAATGCCCGTAGATTAGCCCTGGCTAAAGCCACACAGTCTTTAGCCTAAACGGATTATCAACTATTTCAATTTGCACTTTTGTCATGCTTATCAGCTTAATCACACGTAGGGTTGTTAAAAATAAATATAGGACCATTGGCCCTTAAGTCTAACGTAGAGTTATAAATCCTTAAACAATCATAGGGCTATTAGTCCTTAAAGTAATGTAGGGTCATAGATCCTCAAACAATCATAGGTTTATTGACCATTATCTTGGTAATGGTATCAATAAATATTCATATATCCTCTATCCTAAACATTACATCATCATATTTAGGTGTTAATATTTCTAGTGTCATTAAACCAAAGCATGTCATCTTCTATCATATACATGTCATTAATCCCTAATTAGTGTCATTCAGATTTTAATTACACACGGGTGGTTAGACCCTTATTGCACATGGGTCATTAGACCCTAATTGCCATATGGATCACTAGACCCTGATTACACTAAAGTTGAAACCCTATTTTCATATGGGTCCTTTGAACCTAATTACACATGGGTCTTCAAACCCTGATGTACTTGGTTTGTTGGATCCTAATAGCACTTGAGTCAATTAGACTCTGGGTACATTGGGGGTGAAACCCTAATCCCTGCATGGTCATATGACCCTAGCTAGTTACATATGGGTCAATAGACCTAGGTGACCCATGGGTCATCAGACCCTGGTTATCTATGATGGAATTGGATCCGCTTATCAGAGTCGTAGCGGAAGCAAAAGATAGATCCGAAGATCATACGGTGTATGTTTCATTACAATTAATTCTACAAAACAATCTACATGCAAATCTATAATCTTAGCATATGTGCGGACACCCTAGAGTCATACTACGATCTACGGAAGACATGCATGCATCTAGTTAGGTGTTTAGTATCATCATACCTTATGGATCAATGATCCGGAGATGATGGAACGATAAAGAACCGCACTTGAATCGCAAGGGAAACTGTCAGATAGTACCTTGTCCTTTGCGAATTGAAGAATCCTCGAAGTCCCGTCTCTGAGTGCAAGGACTACGAGCCGACGGAGGAATCCGTTGCGAAGACGATGGCGAGCCGCGAGATCTCCTCCTTCTCTTTCTCTCTTCTTCCTTCTCCTTACTTCCTCTTTATTCTTCCTTCTTCTTCCTCTCTTTTCCTTGGCTGAAACCACAAAGGAGGAGGCAAAGGGGGGTTCGGATTTTTGGAGGATAGGGGGAAGCTTAAAAGGCCGGCCCTCCCTCTCCTTATTCTCTTATAAGGCCGATCTTCCATTGCTTCAAGGAAGCTAGGGCCAGCCCTAGATAGATTAGGATAGAGAGGGGCGATTTTTAGGGATTCCAAATGTCTATCATGAAGCCTGAACGAAAACGCCCTTCACGAAAAGTAGAAAACTGAAAGAGAGACTGAGTGAGGTGCGCTACTCGGAATCGAGTTTTGTCAGCGCCTGTGAGCTCCTGGAATTATTCTGCTCATTTTAAGATCCATATTCAATATGTTCTGAGCCATATGTCAATATTTACCAAAATACCTCTACGGTCCGTAACACATGTGAATTAGGTTCTTAGGCTCCAGGCTTGCGCTCCATCGCGCTACTTCGCATCCAACGTATCCAACTAGGCCGGGGAACAATTCCTATACGCAATGATAGGGTGGAACCTTCAGGGTTTGGGATCTCTAGCTCCAACCGGATCCCTGATTAACTGTTCCGGTGACACACCGAAAGTTCCGTTAATTAACCCTAATCCGATTAACCCGCGTAGCCACCCAGAGTGCGACGCGAGTTGAACTCTAGTGATCCTAAACTTATGTTACTCACTCGTAACCCTGTTCTCTACTATACTCCGATAATCCTCAGTCCCTTCTATTACTGGTGCCATAATACGACTCGGGCGGTGGGGAGCACCGTCAGATCCCGATCGATCATCTAACTAGGGTTTGATGACTTATCATCTATAACACCACACACCTTCCAGTGCTATGCCTAGCATCCGGAACATCGTCAATCATACTGACAACCACCAGGCCTGGGTTAACTGTGTGGACAGATTGACTCATCAAAATGCACCCATCCAACACTGGACGTCGGATAACCTGTAAGGATTACATGTCACTCAAGCGCCAGCCGGGTAACCCAACGTACCGTGGTATTGAACTATGGAAGGTCCGTATACGTTGGCACATTAAACCACCACACAACTGGTTGGCCCAGTGTACATGGTCCCTCAGGGTTAAGGACAGATTATCTATAGTAGTAAGACGGTTTCTGCACCAGTGTCTGAATCACTGAACTGTGCACCATCTTGGTTCCTGTTCAACACGATCATCGTGCTTGGTCAGGTGAATGAGAATCCCATGTTCCCGTGGTGGAGATTTCACCACATCCTCTACCTACCAACAGCTTGTTCTCGGTGAAGCGACCGGCATCACCTAAACTGTGAATTAGTTCTAGGTCTACACAGAACTGGTCCACTGGGTCTCCCAAGCATGGATCCTCCATGCGCCTCAGTGGCCTACTGTGTTCCCTAGGGTCCTTTTATTATATGAGTATTATCATATACCATAGTAGTATTCTAATTAAAGCAATAACCAAAGTCATCTTTATTAATGTTAATACAGAAAATCCACGCTAAAGACACACGAGCTACAACAATCTATGGGTCATTATACCTTGGTTGTACATGAGTCATTAGATCTGGGGTACACATGGGTCATCAGACCCTTGTGAGACATGGGTCATTCGACCTTGGTCATGGAATCTATTTCAAACTTCTAAACGGAAGTAGGGTACGACATTCGTACCAATACCAAGTACGATATTCGTATGGTATAGGGTATATGGGAACTCGACCCCATAATAGGTACGACCCTCAAAAGGACATATCTCACAAGCCAAAGTGGACCCCTAATTCTCAGAGAGAACTCAATAGATTCCAGTAACATAGTTGAGTAGGTCTCAAGATTCGGGACCCACTGTTGCCAATATCGCGACAATCGAAGTCCGAACCGTAAGTTTATAGTCAATGCAAGATCGGCTAAATAGAGGCCCGCAGTAAGGGTATTTTGGTAACTATAACAAGTAGGGTTCAACCTATTGTCAGCAAGTAGGTCTTGAAATTTGGGATCCATTGCCGCCAGTTTTAGGGCAATCGGGTTCCGGTCCAAAAAGTTATGGTCAATGAAAGATATATTTGCTGAACCGAACCCCAACTGAGGGCATTTTGGTAATTCTATATTTCCAAGATTGACCCACTGTCAGTCGATAGATCTTGTCAAACCATTTGTGTCGTCGATAGTTTCGTCTGATTCCAACACCGGACGGCGAATCGGCGACTGAACCAGTATTGGTCAAACTAGGCACGAGAAAGGGCATTTTGGTAATTCTGATTGGTATGTATCTGTGGGCACCAAAATTAGCCCACAGATTGGACCCGACCCGCATGCGAAAATTGGGCCCACACACAACGGCCCGCATGCGAAACTGGGCCCGCGCACAACGGCCCGCATGCGAAACCTGGCCCATACACAATGGCCGGCATGCGAAACCTGGCCCGCACACAACGGCCCGCATGCGAAACTGGGCCCGCGCACAACGGCCCGCATGCGAAACTGGGCCCGCGCACAACGGCCCGCATGCGAAACCTGGCCCATACACAACGGCCCGCATGCGAAACTTGGGCCCGCACACAACAGCCCGTATGCAAAACTCGGCCCGCACACAACGGCCCGCATACGAAATCTGGCCCGCACACAACGGCCCGCATGCAAAACCCGGCCCGCACATAATGGCCCGTATGCGAAACCCGGCTCGCACACAACGGCCCGCATGTGAACTCGGCCCACGTGCGAACTCAATTTGCGCGCCATGGCCCGACCCAAAGCAAACGGGTCCCACCGGACCCGCAACTCGGACACAAAGAGGGGGGCCGGCTTCTTGAAAACCGTGCCCCCCTCCTCATGGAGAGGTGGGGCCGGCCATAAAGGAAAAGAAAAAGAAAAAGAAAAAAAGGAAAAAGAAAAGAAAAAGAAAAGAAAAGGAAAAGAAAAGAAAAAGTCAAAACCGCCTTGATGCGGGGGGAGGTGGCGTGGACGTCTACACAACCGTAGATCCGCGACGATCCCTCGATCCAACGGACAAGATGACGTTGTGTCGCCATCCGATCCAAAAGTGCAACAAAAATAACAACTCGATCTTTAAAGATCGAGTCACATCTAGCCCATAACCACTCCAACTAAAAAGGAGGAAATCGGGTTTGTTTCCCCAAATAAGGGAACAATATCTCGATGGTTATGAGGGGAGATATTGGAGGAAACAAAAAGATTTCAGCAATATCTCCCCCAACCGCCCCCCTTTGCCTATAAATAGAAGGGGTCGGGGAAGGCATCAAAGGTCGAAAAGCTGAAGAGGAAAAGGCTCTGCAAAGACGAGCTCCAACGCTTGAAGACCGAAGGCTTCACGAGGCACGGCAAGCATATCCTACGGGAGTCCTTGGCCCTTCAAGTCCTCATCAACGTGAAGACCTTGCACTCGAAGATCAAAGCTTCGACTCCTCGCACGAAGAAGAAAGCTTGGAGAAGAAGACCCAGAGTCGTCGTCATCCCGACTTCTCCAACGATCTTTATCAACTCCGAAGAAGCCATAAGCAAAGGCCGGAGAAGAAGATCGAAGCCGACAACACCCGTCGTCTTCAACAAAGGCGTCGACTCCTCGCACGAAGAAGAAAGCTTGGAGAAGAAGGCCTGAAGTCGGTGCTACCCCTGCCGTCTTCGTCAACAAAAGCCGACGCTACAACCGTCGTGCGGAGATCGGCGCTACCCCCACCGTCCTCACCAACAAAGCCGACGCTACAACCGTCGTGCGGAGATCGGTGCTACCCCCGCCGTCTTCATCAACAAAGCCGACGCTACAACCGTCGTGCAGATATCGGTGCTACCCCCGCCGTCTCCACCAACAAAGCCGACGCTACAACCGTCGCACGGAGATCGGTGCTACCACCGCCGTCTTCATCAACAAAAGCCGACGCTACAACCGTCGCATAGAGATCGGTACTACACCCGCCATCTCCAAAAGAAGCCTTCAACTCCAATCAAGCCAAACACGCCCGGAGAAGAAGTCAACGTCACAACCGTTGCCAGGTCCAAAAAGCTGAAGACGAAAGAGCGCTACGAAGAAGCTCCAACGCTTGAAGACTGAAGGCTTCACGAGGCACGGCGAGCATATCCTACGGGAGTCCTTGGCCCTTCAAGTCCTCATCAACGTGAAGACCTTGCACTCGGAGATCAAAGCTTCGACTCCTCGCACGAAGAAGAAAGCGTGGAGAAGAAGACCCGGAGCCGTCATCACCCGATTGCTCCAACGATCTTCATCAGCTCCGAAGACGCCATAAGCAAAGGCCGGAGAAGAAGATCGAAGCCGACAACACCCGTCGTCTTCAATCAAGGCATCGACTCCTCGCACGAAGAAGAAAGCCGGGAGAAGAAGGCCTGAAGCCGGTGCTACCCCTGCCGCCTTCGTCAACCAAAAGCCGACGCTACAACCGTCGTGCTAAAGCCGGTGCTACCCCTGTCGTCTTCGTCAACAAAAGCCGACGCTACAACCGTCGTGCGGAGATCGGTGCTACCCCCGCCATCTTCATCAACAAAAGCCGACGCTACAACCGTCGCATAGAGATCGATGTTACACCCACCATCTCCACAAGAAGCCTTCAACTCCGATCAAGCCAAATACGCCCGGAGAAAAAGCCAGCCGATGTCACAACCGTCGAAGAAGCCGGAAGAATAAAGAAGCACTGAAGAAGTAGCCATCGCCGTTCGAGAAGAAGATCGAGTCAAAGCTAAAGCCAAAGCCAACGCAAGAAGCCAAAGCAAACGCCCCGGTAAAGCCCGCGCTAAAGCAACGCACGTGCCAAAGCCAAGCAACTACGACGGTCATGAGCAAAGCACCGCACGTTCTAGCCGATACGACGCGAAGTCCGGAAGAACTAAAGCATCGCAAGCCTCTACCCGTCTACGTTCAAGCACAAGCGCCAAAGCAAAGCAAACGCCAGAGCCACGCCAAAGCTACGCCAAAGCCAAAAGCCAAAGCCAAAGCTGACGCCAAAAACACGATCGACGCCGCGAACCGACGATCAAGGACGTCGAGGTCGAGCCAGGATCGAGGAAGACACGAAGACCAAGGAACGAAGCCCAAAGCCTCCCTAGCCGAGAAAGCGCGAAGCACGGACGGGACAAAATCAACGGCAGAAACTCCTTAGCCTCTCAAAAACCCTCACCCTGTAAAGACCTCTGTCCTGGGCAACCCCTTCAGAGCTCTCGCACGAACACCACGTGGAGACGCGGATCAAAGGGACCCTCCAGAGGATCTCTCCCACAATCTCCTGATCAAAGAAAATTTGTAATCTCGTGTGATCCGCAATAAAGACGACCCGAATCTTTTTTCTGCGACCACAGATTTTTGGCACGCCCGGTGGGACCTCCTCTCCTTTCATCCGTACATTTGAAGGAGTTGTTTCAAGTTCGCAATGGCCGGAACGAACGATGATACGTTTGCTCCAACAAGCCTCTCACCTATCGCCGAGTCTCCACTACTCCAACACGGTGATCCAGAAAACCCGGAGGATGTCATTCCCCCGGTAGTACGCGTCTACACTCGGCGTACTCAAACTCTTGCGGACTTCTTCACGCCGGAAACTGTTGCCGAAGATGCCCGCCAAGGCGCCAATGAGGCCTTGGTGCATGAAGAAACAAGCCTCAATCCTGGAACATCTGTCCAGAAATTTGGGGAGGACCAGCCCCAACCCCGAACCCGTTCGGGTTCTCCAGCGGACTTTGCACCTCCTCTGCCGGGGGCAAACATCCGTCATCAAGCAGAAGCAAGCCAGCGTAACTACGTCTCCGACGACGATGGCGAGGGTGCGGGTGTGCAACATCGAGACGTCCTACGACATCATCCTCCGTCCGCTCTCCAGCTCCAAGTCATGCAAATGGGTGAACATATGGCTCAGCTCACCCGACTAATGGAAGAGAAAGATCGTCACATCAACACCTTGCTTCAAAGGCTGAGTGCCAGGGATGTCGCAACATTCGGTCAACCTCCTGCTTCTCCAGTAGCTGCTCCAGCCCCGTCTCCAACTCCTGCTCTTGCAGAAGTTGGCCCGGCAACACTAGCAACTACTCCTGCACTTTCCTCGGCTCCCGTGCCGGTCTCGATAGCCGCGCAACCTTCAGTGGCAGCAACGATGAATGCCCAGCAAATACAAGCACTAGTGGCTGACATGATGCGTTCCCACGGCGGTAGTCTACCTCCAATCACGGCAGCATATTCGAAGCCTTACACTACAAGGATCCAGCAGCTGCGCTTCCCTACCGGGTTCCAGCCACCAAAGTTCCAACACTTCTACGGAAAGGGGAACCCAAGGCAACACATTGCCTACTTCGTCGAAACTTGCAATAACGCCGGCACATACGGCGATGAGATGGTGAAGCAGTTCGTTCGCACACTCAAAGGTAATGCTTTTGACTGGTATGTTGATCTTCCTCCAGGATCCATTGACAGTTGGGATCAAATGGAAAGAGAATTCCTCAACCGCTTCTACAGTACTCGGCGCATCGTTAGCATGACCGAGCTTACTGCCGTCAAGCAAAGGAAGGACGAATCAGTAATCGACTACATCGATCGATGGAGGAATCTCGCCCTGAATTCACGAGACCGTTTGTCGGAAGACTCGGCTATCGAGATGTGCACCCAAGGCATGCACTGGGGCTTGCTCTACATCCTCAAAGGGATCAAGCCTCGGTCCTTCGAAGAACTGGCGACTCGGGCTCATGACATGGAGCTCAGCTTAGCAAATCGCGGGGACTCAAAGGCCATAGCCTTCCAGAAGGTGGAAGAGGAGGACGAACCGGCGGCATCAAAGCAAGTCAATGTCACCGACCTCGCTTCGACTTCCAAACAACACAAGATCAGTGGCAAGCTGGACAAAGGCAAAGGAGCCGCCATACCACCTCCTCAGCCTCAACGGCCACCAAGGATGACTCTCGAGGAGCTTGAAGCTAAGGAGTATCCCTTCCCAGACTCGGAAGTTTCCTCCATGTTCGATCAGTTGATGCAAGAAAAGATGATCGAACTTCCGCCACCAAAAAGGCCGGAACAAGCACATCGAGTCAACGATCCGCTCTTCTGTAAGTACCACCGGATGGTCAGCCATCCCATCGAGAAGTGCTTTGTCTTCAAAGATAAGATCATGGCACTCGCTAAGCAAGGGATGATCGAGATCGACTCTGGTGATATCGTCGAGTCAAATATGACGTCAATCACCTTCGATTCCTTCCCGCCAGTGCTGACTGCTCCACAACGCACTTCAGCAAGGCTGCGCATCGTCTGTCAAAGATCGATGGCGAAACCAGCTCCAAGAAGACGACGACGGTATGCTCCTGCAGTGCCCAGGGCCAAATCCTCACTGCCTTGGGGGCAACCGCCTCTCGCGCAAGCACTCCCTCTTCCAAACAAAGCTACATCCCAGCATGTGCTCAAAGCAAGAAACGAGCAAAGAGACCCTAAAGTCAGCCTGCTAGGCCAGCCATCAGGTAAGTTCGACTTCTACGTCTTCTACTCCAAACCTCCTTCGATCCCAATGAAAGAAATCAAGCCAACCGGTTGGGGATCAGAAGATGAATCGGTAAAGCCTCCAGAAGAGCAAGTCCTTCCGATCAAAGAAGAGCCTTCGGTCACGGCACCAATTCTTCACCCTGACGAAGAAGATCTTACTGATGAAAATGCATGGGCTATGACACCTCGAAGGAGAAGGCCACAACGATCAAGCTACAGGATAACACGTCTGGCCAACCACGAGCAAGATCAGGCGACAACAAAACTCCCCGAAAGAAAGACCTTCAAGGAAAAGAGTGAAGCTCCAGAAAGAAAGACGTCCAAAGTACCTCCAGTAAGTTCGAAAAATCTTCTCCAGCAAACATGCCCAGAGCTGGCGACACTCCAGGAGTTTTTCCCCAGCCGCTTCCTTGAAGTTGATCAAAACCTCAAGGTCTCCGGTTGCATGAGGGAAGTTCACCAAGTGCTCAATGAAGAAAGCGGCACCAATATCGAAAGCATGGGGAGAACCATCGTCGCCAACGACAAGCACTGCAACGAGGCTGAATCACACCTTGCTGACGTCGAGTGCCACCAGGCCGAAGACCCCGTTGCAGAAGTTCCTCCAGCAAAAGCTCCACGAGCCCAAAAAGTCAAAGCAGCTGCGAGGGACAAAACCACTCCACTTGCAAAACTAGCGACATTCTCCAGCCAAACGGTGCACAAAGACAAAGAAGCATCAGCATCGAGACAGAAAATTCACCTCAACTCCAAATCAAGCTCAATGCTACATGTTCCATTGCTTGCTCAAGCTGCTTCAGTCCTGCGATTCGAATCTCAATGGCTTCGCAAGCCAGGACGATCACCTTCCACTCCAGCAAAAGAACCAGCGTCACCATTCTCCGAGGCCAAGTTCATCACTTTGCAAGAGATGGCACTACCGTTACATGGTCTGTTGCACGCCTCGAGCTTAACCCAGCCTTCTGAGTACACCAGCTCCGAGCGACTCGCAATCAAGACGGAAAACACTCCGAGGCAAAACTCCACCGAGTCGATGTTCAAATCCAGCCACAACAAAGAAAGCACGGTGCATATGGGTTCACTACCCTCAGCTGCAATACCACATCACCTGACAAAGACTCAAGCATGCCTCCGCAAAATTGGCGAACAAATTCTTCCAAATCACCGAGGCATCGGCTTCAGTCAAACTCCAGCAATCACCAAAACTCCAGGCAAGAAGATCTTCACTTCTAACTACATTGAAGCGAAAAAGGCGGATGACAACTGCGAACCAGCTGCGACTCTGCCTACCAGCGGCAAGTCCCTCAAAAGGTACTTTGCCTAGCGCAAGGTTACCCCCCTTGCCCTAAAAAAAAAAAAGAAAAAAAAAAAAAAAAAAAAAATGAACTACGTGTGACTTGATCCCTCTCAGTAGGGTACGTAGGCAGCCTGTAAAGGTTCAGTCCAAACAAAAAAAAGTAAACCACCATTCCAGAAAAATAAGCCCAGAAAAGACGCAAGTCCAACTCCGTGGGACGAGAAGCCGTCAACCTCTGTCAAACCACCAGCTCCCGGAGCTGCCACAGGTCATCTCTCGAGGCACCCACACGGTGCAACTTCGAAAGGTAAGAAACCACCAGCTCTCGGCGATTCGTAAGCTCCTCCCGCTGCTTTGCAAGCTTCGTTACAAAAGTCTTCTCGGTTGCTCGAGCTTTCTCGAAACGGAACTCCAGCTTCTGAAGCAACGCATGAGTAGCAAGTCGAAGTCCTAAAGGCGCCGAAGCGGCCCGCCTCCCGCAGCTTACACGCGCTACAACTCCAGGGGTGGAGAAGCCGTCAGCTTCCGACGCATCGCCAGCTCTGCACGCTGCTTCGCAAGGTTCACTCCGGAAGCCTTCTCGATCGCCCTACCAGCTCAACACATCGCCAGCTTTGCACACTGCTTTGCAAAGAGGGATTCCAGCTTCTGAAGCGACGCGCGAGTAATCTCCACCTTCTTCTGCACCCGAACCAAGTCTGCAGTAGCAACGTGAGAAGCCCCTCAAGTCGACGTTTCTCTTCCTCAACCTTTGCCAATGCCAAGGAAGCATCCTCCACTAATGAAGCCCGTTGCAAGCAATAAGCCTAGCTATCCGTCAAAAGGGTGCACATATGCTCCTCAAACAAGGAGCCATCCACCAGAAAACCCACCGGCTACTCAAAGCGTCAAGACCCTCCTCCTGGAAGGGTGCAAGCGTTGCCTGGATAAACTTCCAGCACAACTCTCCAAAAGAAGCTTAGAAAGAAGGCTCTGCGATCTACACTTTCGCTGGCAAGCCTCTAAGTGCTGAAACAAGGCGCGATCCTGTCCTGAAGACCCAAGCACGGGAATCGCCTCCTGGACCATCGCCATGACGGCTGTCAAAGATGCCACAAGAACTGACAAAAGAAGCTGCGGCCAAAACATCCGTTGGAACTGACTTCTGAATGGCAACTCCGGACTCGGTCGAACGATCTGCCGTGAAGAATCCTTATCGGTGAGAATGAGCTCGTCCAACTTCGACACACGCTTCCTGCCTCGAAGTACGGTGGTAGAAGACTCGCGCAAAAGGGGAACGAAGATGCGTACTCCCGTGGGAGACCGCATCGACGATCCATCCAGAAGTCGGAAAGCTCTCGTAACGGCGACAGAAGACTTGCACAAAAGGGAAACGAAGATGCGTACTCCCGTGGGAGACCACATCGACGATCCATCCAGAAGACGGAAAACTTTCGTACGGCAGTAGAAGACTCGCGCAAAAAGGAGAACGAAGATGCATACTCCCAGGGGAGACCGCATCGAC
Source organism: Chamaelirium japonicum (assembly GCA_947650365.1). Taxonomy (NCBI): domain Eukaryota; kingdom Viridiplantae; phylum Streptophyta; class Magnoliopsida; order Liliales; family Melanthiaceae; genus Chamaelirium; species Chamaelirium japonicum. Next base: position 19,057,393 of record OX393559.1, on the reverse strand, counting down.
GATCCATCCAGAAGTCGAAAAGCTCTCATAACGGCCGACCTTGAAGAAAAAGAAATGGAGAAAAGCACAAATCAGTCACGCATACAGGCACAAACAAATCAAGTCATGGCAAAAAAAAAAAAAAAAGGGCCCCCGAGCCAAGGACTGCATCTTTCGCGACCTCCACGAAGCCAAAAAGATTGTTGGAGCTGTCACCAAGGTCAAGATCGGCAAGCAAAGGACGACCAAGACAGGCTGCTTATTGTCAATGCTAGTGGCTTCGTCTTCCTCCTCGTTGAACTCCAGAATACCATCTCGATGTCCTCCAAGCTGACATCACCACCAGAAAAAGTTACCTCCAAAGTCCAGAGGAACATCCAGCCCGTCTTGCCCAGTCTGCCCAAGTGCAACCTCGCCAGTCACTCTGCTCTCGCGGTAGACCTCAACGATCCCGCCGGCCTTCGGAAAGCACTCGAAGGGATGAGTCCTACAAGGAGACGAAAAGTGCAAGTCAAATCAAGATACAAGGTCAATTCCAGAAGAAAAGGGCAGTGCAAGTCCAGAAGTCTAAAAAAAAAAAAAAACCCCGGAGCTAAAGCTGCAACCCCAAAGGGGACCATAGCCCCATGAAAAACCCAAGACCGGAGAGGGGTCAGCAGCCCTTTCCTCCCTTCAAAATCCAAGAAACCAAAGGGCCACAGCCTCTTAATGCCAAAACCAAAAATATAGAGGGGGCCGTAGCAAAAATAGCCACAGCCCTCTTCTCTCTGAAAACCCACAGCCCCCAAACGGGGTTGTGGTCTCCAACTCCTGCGCCCCCGGCCTGAGCGCGCTGCAGCCCGCACCTCGCCGCCGCCCGCGCTGCCGCTGACCCCGCGAACCCGACGGCAGAGACGACGAAGAAGAAGAAAGAAAAAAAAAAAAAAAAAGAGAATGAATCTATTTTTTCATTGAACACCCTATAAATAGGAACAATCGGTTATTGGGATAAAGATGAGGAAAATCTCTTATTCCCTGAATCTAGGGGTCTCTATCCGGTGGGCATCAATATCCGATGTAACCACGAAAAAAAAAAACACGAAGAAAGTGGGGCCAAACCTCGTCGACACTGTCTTCTCCCTGCGCTGTGCCAGACGCGTCGTCATCATCACCTTCAACTGCAACAATCGGCTTCCACCATTGCGCTCCAGCACCGAAGAGGGACAACAACCCTCTACCGAGGTGCATCGCGGTCGTACTAGTGCTCCCGTCACCTTGCTGCCCTGGGACTCCGCGCAGCGACCGCCGTCAATGTTCGCACCATCCTCGATTCAAAGGAAGTCCGCGACAACAAGGAAGATGAACAAAACCCTAGAAGACGTCTTCGTCTCCAAGCCGCCAAAACCCTTCGTCTCCCGCGCTAGCAAAACGATGGGGGAAACGAAATGGCGGGGGTCCTCGTAAAGACCTAAATTCTGAGCGAACACACAAGTCAAGGCCAAATGCTACGCGTTTCCCGCGGGCGCACTCGACCTTGAGGGGGCATTTGTGGGCACCGAAATTAGCCCACAGATTGGACCCGACCCGCATGCGAAAATTGGGCCCACACACAATGGCCCGCATGCGAAACTGGGCCCGCGCATAACGGCCCGCATGCGAAACCTGGCCCATACACAACGGCCCGCATGCGAAACCTGGCCCGCACACAACGGCCCGCATGCGAAACTGGGCCCGCGCACAACGGCCCGCATGCGAAACTGGGCCCGCGCACAACGGCCCGCATGCGAAACCTGGCCCATACACAACGGCCCGCATGCGAAACTTGGGCCCGCACACAACAGCCCGTATGCAAAACTCGGCCCGCACACAACGGCCCGCATGCGAAATCTGGCCCGCACACAACGGCCCGCATGCAAAACCCGGCCCGCACATAATGGCCCGTATGCGAAACCCGGCTCGCACACAACGGCCTGCATGTGAACTCGGCCCACGTGCGAACTCAATTTGCGCGTCATGGCCCGACCCAAAGCAAACGGGTCCCACCGGACCCGCAACTCGGACACAAAGAGGGGGGCCGGCTTCTTGAAAACCGTGCCCCCCTCCTCATGGAGAGGTGGGGCCGGCCATAAAGGAAAAGAAAAAGAAAAAGAAAAAAAGGAAAAAGAAAAGAAAAAGAAAAGAAAAGGAAAAGAAAAGAAAAAGTCAAAACCGCCTTGATGCGGGGGGAGGTGGCGTGGACGTCTACACAACCGTAGATCCGCGACGATCCCTCGATCCAACGGATAAGATGACGTTGTGTCGCCATCCGATCCAAAAGTGCAACAAAAATAACAACTCGATCTTTAAAGATCGAGTCACATCTAGCCCATAACCACTCCAACTAAAAAGGAGGAAATCGGGTTTGTTTCCCCAAATAAGGGAACAATATCTCGATGGTTATGAGGGGAGATATTGGAGGAAACAAAAAGATTTCAGCAATATCTCCCCCAACCGCCCCCCTTTGCCTATAAATAGAAGGGGTCGGGGAAGGCATCAAAGGTCGAAAAGCTGAAGAGGAAAAGGCTTTGCAAAGACGAGCTCCAACGCTTGAAGACCGAAGGCTTCACGAGGCACGGCAAGCATATCCTACGGGAGTCCTTGGCCCTTCAAGTCCTCATCAACGTGAAGACCTTGCACTCGAAGATCAAAGCTTCGACTCCTCGCACGAAGAAGAAAGCTTGGAGAAGAAGACCCGGAGTCGTCGTCATCCCGACTTCTCCAACGATCTTCATCAACTCCGAAGAAGCCATAAGCAAAGGCCGGAGAAGAAGATCGAAGCCGACAACACCCGTCGTCTTCAACAAAGGCGTCGACTCCTCGCACGAAGAAGAAAGCTTGGAGAAGAAGGCCTGAAGTCGGTGCTACCCCTACCGTCTTCGTCAACAAAAGCCGACGCTACAACCGTCGTGCGGAGATCGGTGCTACCCCCACCGTCCTCACCAACAAAGCCGACGCTACAACCATCGTGCGGAGATCGGTGCTACCCCCGCCGTCTTCATCAACAAAGCCGACGCTACAACCGTCGTGCGGAGATCGGTGCTACCCCCGCCGTCTCCACCAACAAAGCCGACGCTACAACCGTCGCACGGAGATCGGTACTACCACCGCCGTCTTCATCAACAAAAGCCGACGCTACAACCGTCGCATAGAGATCGGTGCTACACCCGCCATCTCCAAAAGAAGCCTTCAACTCCAATCAAGCCAAACACGCCCGGAGAAGAAGTCAACGTCACAACCGTTGCCAGGTCCAAAAAGCTTAAGACGAAAGAGCGCTACGAAGAAGCTCCAACGCTTGAAGACCGAAGGCTTCACGAGGCACGGCGAGCATATCCTACGGGAGTCCTTGGCCCTTCAAGTCCTCATCAATGTGAAGACCTTGCACTCGGAGATCAAAGCTTCGACTCCTCGCACGAAGAAGAAAGCGTGGAGAAGAAGACCCGGAGCCGTCATCACCCGATTGCTCCAACGATCTTCATCAGCTCCGAAGACGCCATAAGCAAAGGCCGGAGAAGAAGATCGAAGCCGACAACACCCGTCGTCTTCAATCAAGGCATCGACTCCTCGCACGAAGAAGAAAGCCGGGAGAAGAAGGCCTGAAGCCGGTGCTACCCCTGCCGCCTTCGTCAACCAAAAGCCGACGCTACAACCGTCGTGCTAAAGCCGGTGCTACCCCTGCAGCCTTCGTCAACAAAAGCCGACGCTACAACCGTCATGCGGAGATCGGTGCTACCCCCGCCATCTTCATCAACAAAAGCCGACGCTACAACCGTCGCATAGAGATCGATGTTACACCCACCATCTCCACAAGAAGCCTTCAACTCCGATCAAGCCAAATACGCCCGGAGAAAAAGCCAGCCGATGTCACAACCGTCGAAGAAGCCGGAAGAATAAAGAAGCACTGAAGAAGTAGCCATCGCCGTTCGAGAAGAAGATCGAGTCAAAGCTAAAGCCAAAGCCAACGCAAGAAGCCAAAGCAAACGCCCCGGTAAAGCCCGCGCTAAAGCAACGCACGTGCCAAAGCCAAGCAACTACGACGGTCACGAGCAAAGCACCGCACGTTCTAGCCGATACGACGCGAAGTCCGGAAGAACTAAAGCATCGCAAGCCTCTACCCGTCTACGTTCAAGCGCAAGCGCCAAAGCAAAGCAAACGCCAGAGCCACGCCAAAGCTACGCCAAAGCCGAAAGCCAAAGCCAAAGCTGACGCCAAAAACACGATCGATGCCGCGAACCGACGATCAAGGACGTCGAGGTCGAGCCAGGATCGAGGAAGACACGAAGACCAAGGAACGAAGCCCAAAGCCTCCCTAGCCGAGAAAGCGCGAAGCACGGACGGGACAAAATCAACGGCAGAAACTCTTTAGCCTCTCAAAAACCCTCACCCTGTAAAGACCTCTGTCCTGGGCAACCCCTTCAGAGCTCTCGCACGAACACCACGTGGAGACGCGGATCAAAGGGACCCTCCAGAGGATCTCTCCCACAATCTCCTGATCAAAGAAAATTTGTAATCTCGTGTGATCCGCAATAAAGACGACCCGAATCTTTTTTTCTGCGACCACAGTATCGACGTAAAGTCAACGAATACGTCTCGTGAGTTGGAATCCGATGCCGCTAGTCTCGCGACAATTGGAGTCCGGATAGGCCGAAACAAATATTTTGGTAATTCTTATTGGTATGTGTCGATCTAAAATCAACGGATAAGTCTCATGAGTTAGAATTTGATGCCACTAGTCTCGCAGTAATCGGAGTCCGGATAGGCCAGTTACGACCGACGCTTTGACTACCCAATTAATCATATTGAAAATTTTCTCCAAAACTATCTACTATCGTAACTTTTTATATGAAGGCTTGTTTGGCGTGTGTGACGCACCAAGGCAAAGGTCTCGATACGGACTAATGTAGGTAAAATATTTCTAGGATTCACGTAAAACAAAACTAGAAACGGAGAAAGAAAGAAAAGTCTGGTAAAAAAAATATAAATATGCGTTAAAATATTTATACAGGGCTCATACTAGGATTATGATCCTTACATTACCTGCACATAGAGGGATATGATCACACATATTTTCATACTGTTATTACGTCATTTAGTCTCACTTAATAGGGGAAAAGCTTTAGCGTTCTTACAATAGGGTTTTGGGCTCAAATGGTAAGGTTTGTTGGGATTGCAGCTCAAACAGATCTCGAGGTGCTTCTTGCTAATTCCCCCCTTAAAATTATTTATTCATTATATATAAAATATAAAAATAAAATATTCCGTGCTTTGGTTGGGGCCCCGGGTCAGATTAGGGGTTGTCTAAAACCCGGCCCATAACACAATCGGGCTTGAATGTTCGAGCCCAGCCCGGTCCAAAGCCCAAGCTAACTCTGCCCAAACTGGGCCTGAATCGGGCCTGGCAGACCTTGGGCTAGCGTGAGCCCATTTATGAATCCCGCATACGGGTTCGACGCCATTTTCCTTGGTGAAAAGCTCAGGGATGCAGCAGCAGGCAAACTGTGGAGATTCAACCCACCAGTGATGACTGATTACAAAGAAATAAGAGAAATACAAGTTAAGAGAGAGAGAGAGAGAGAGAGAGAGAGAGAGAGAGAGAGAGAGAGAGAGAGAGAGAGGATTTGCTCTCTCTGTAGAATATTACAAGATGGTGTTCCATGCATATAGGCAGCTAAACCATCAACAGAACAGACAGTGCAGCGGCGACACCATCACCCAAAACACAGACCCCCTTATGCTCGCCGGAATCCGGGCACCAAATCCCTCCGACGACCCAACTCCCTCAAAACCCTAACAACGTTAGCCAACACCACCGCCGGCTCAACACACCCTTCAATCCCCACCATCCCCGCCAACACCTCCATCTTCTGCTTAACACTCTCCCGGTAGAAATCCCCCTCCTCCTCCCCCTCCCCCTCCTCCTCTGCCGACCCATCACCGCCCTCCGATCCCCAAAGACCGTACGTACCAGCGTCGGACTTGGTATCCGATTCTCCATCCAAAACATCAACGGCGGCCGTCGGTCCGCCGACGTTCGTGCCCCTCTGAATCAACTCCAAGCAGCCATCATCGCCGTCGACCAAGACCTTCACCTCACTGTGGAAGTCGAGGGGGAAGGACGCAACCGGAGACCCCGAGAGAACAAACGAGGCGTATCGAGATGGCAGAACGGAAGCCATCCCGTTGGACGACGAATCCGGTCCTGTTACTGTTAGGCTCCCCTTAGCTTCCATGGTAGATCTCTCTCTCTCTCTCTCTCTAAACAGGGTTTGGAGTCTTAGGGCTCTATGTGAATATATAGGAGAGAGCAGGGGCTTAATTCTCTCGCACGTGTGTCGGGTTGCTGCGTGCATGCAACAGTACTTTTTTCACAGTGCAGTCCTTTCAAGGGTGTTGTGGACGGTGGTGGGTGGGCCAACGGAGCACCAAATCCAGCAAACATGCCCCCCAGTTCATGGGCGCCTCTGTCTCTTTCCACACGTACTGATTGCACGCCCACCCAGAACGAGCATTTCTTCGAGCACATGGTGGGTGCCGCACGCACGCACGCGCGAGCGAGCGCGAGCGCGCGTGTGCATGTCCTTAACTGCCTCGGCGCACGACAAGCGGCGGACGCGGCGCTACGTGATCAGGCCTCTCGGTGGCCGGGGGAGATCATCAGCACGCGCGCACGCACGCAGGCGCCGTGGGGGCTGGGGCAGCGGCAATTCAATGCGATTGCGGGGGTCGCTGCACGCGCGGGGCCGCGGGCGGCGGCCGAGGGCGATCGAGAGAGCCCGAGCCCGCCCTCGGGGGGAGGGGCGTGGTCGTACGGCGCAATCACAGCGGGACGCAAGCAACGGCACGCGTGCGGGCGGAGGGGGGAGGGGGACGTTGGTGGGTGACAAGAGAAGCCACGCTGACGTTGTCGGAGCCCCCCAAAAGTCAAACGGTCGTGCGTTCCGCCGGCACCGTACGGCCGCGACGCCGTCCGATGCTTCTTCGCTCCCTTCCCTTTGCATTTCCAACGCAAGCGACTCCATTGCCATTGGCAAGTGGAAGAGAGAAAGAGAGAGAGAGAGAGAGAGGATTTCCCATTGGATTTGGAACGATGAGACAATAAAGAAACGATATGCACTTCAACTATGTCGCACATAGTACACATGAAAATCTAAACGCATAATATAGTTTGTATCTTGGTTCAAAATTTAATGGTAGGGGTGGGACTTGGTCAGGTCTGACTCGAACCCGATCCACCCAAACCGAACAATGGATAAATATGATCAAAACTGGTTAAAAACTAGCTTGGACAGATTTAGATAAAAAAAGATCAAACCGAATTCAATTTGGACGGGTTTGGACATCGATCTTCCCAACCTGAGAATCTCGAGGAAGTGACACACTAAGGTTGAATGCTTTGGTAGTTTTTTTTTATGGAAATCAAAGACAGTTTGTTTGATGTTGAATGTTAAGAATTTGTTTGAAATTTGTGAGGATATGGGTTGGACTTTATGCTTTCGTTATGCAAATCAGAGATTTATTTTTATGCAATTTAAAAATTTGTTGGGCTTTTTTACCATCTATTATGTTCACAAGTATTTCTAATTTGGCAACCCGCCCAATCCGTACATTATTTTTGAAATTGGGCAACCCGAGCAACTAGAATGGACAAGCACAAATTGAGCTTCCACGGGCAAAACGGGTTAAGGTTTGTGTAAGTCGTGTTGGGCATGGGCAGACCTTTCAACCCGCCTACAAATCCCACCCTTAGTTAATGGGTTGAAGTGTCCTCGAGGTCACATTACTAGCATGTGAGGCTCTCTCCTCATGCCTGTCGTTGGCGGCATGGCACCTCCCTCTATCGGTGTATCGCATCCTACTCCAATGACATCCACCACCGTAGGGCCGGAGTTACATAGGGGCCAGGGGGCAGCCCCCCCTGGGTTTTTTTTTTGTAGTTTGTAGAACTACAGGGCCTCTGACACAGTCCCACCGTTGATCCCATAATCCCCCCCCCCCCTCTCTCTCTCTCTCTCTCTCTCTCTCTCTCTCTCTCTCTCTCTCTTTACAACGGTTGCTTCACGTCCCCCTAGTATTGTTCACATTGCTTTGGGATAAAAAAAACCCAAAAAGAAAATATTTGTTTATGATGTTGCACATCTACCGAACCCTGATTGTTTCTTCAAGCCTACTTCAAAACAAGGCACATCATCCCAAGAGACTCTAGTACCTTCAGAAAGCCCTTGTTAGACTTTTCTTCCAATAGAAATGGATGTGTAAACGTTGTACCGTCCGACTTATGAGGAACCCAACTAGCAACCGGATTTCAATCTCGTTCACGGGTGATTTGAGATCCTTTCTCTAGTGGATTTTTTTCTATCATTTATGTTGTAAAAATTTATTATTTTTTTTTAACATTATACTATACACCTTGCCCCTCCTATCAGAAATTTCTAGCTCCGCCACTGCACCACCGATCGGTGCATCGCGCCCTAGGCGCGATGGTAACCATCACTAGTGAGGATAGAGGAAAGGTTAGATTGAAATTTTGGAGGAGAGAGAGAGGAGGGGGACGACTTGGGTTACCTCATGTGCAGGCAAGGTGACCTTGGGGACACTTGTCAACTAATAAACCTCCAAACCACGCCTCCAAACCACGGCTTACCGTGGTTCGGGAAGACTATATTATGCGCTTCGTAGGAAATTGTTATTCGGCTGAACAATTGTACAATTTTTTTTGGATAAATTAGTGATTAGTTCTATAACAAATTCTTTTTAAGGTTAAGAATCCATACAAATATATTAAGCAGATATCACTAGAGGGGAAATCCCGACTTTTTCTTTAAAAAATCAAAAAAAAAAAAAAATTATATATACTGCACTCCAACAGTATCTACATCTCTATGAGGTACTTAAAAATAAAAAAAAAAAAAGTTAGTAGCACCACAAATTCCTTGAAATTTGCGATTAGTCCCACATTGGCTAAAGATATGGGCAATGGAGCTTCGTACCCGATCGGTGTCGACCTCTCCTCAGGATCCAAGTTTTGGGGTGTGAGAATATCTACAGCTTCTTATTACGATCGCTAAAGTTGTAGCGTCATCACAAGCTTTGTAGATGTGCCGTTGGCACTGCCATTGGCAATAGTGTTTGCTGTCGATTTATCTCAAGGCCGTCGTGCCTTGTTTGCGCATGGTACGTAATCTTAATCGTTGATGTCATGTTCACGGGAATTATGGAATTTAATAAATACCAGCTGCTGCATCCCCCTCTTTCGATCTCCGGAGTTCTTTGAGCCCTTACTCTAGCACCCTGTTCTTTGACCGCCTTTCCGGTCCAGTAAAATAAAAAACATTCAAATTCTTCCCCCACATCGAATAAGAGATTCAAATCTTTAGATATATATTTTTTTAGGAGAAATCCCTCTTGTGGGAGTAGGTTTGGCATGGAACCCTACCAGTCCATTGATAGAATACTAAATTTACAATATATCCAACACTTAAAAAGAATTACAATTGTTCAACAATGGTAAGTAAAGAACTCGAGAAAGATGTTACCGAAGACTTCAGCAGGTCAGTACATCACATGTTAGTGCACCAAACATATTTTTGGGTCGGACCCAACCTGCCGCAGCCAAGACTCGACCTGTAGGCCAAACACGACTTGTTGATCCAACCCGACCTAATAGGTTAAGCCCGAGTGGTAGATTATAACCGACCTACGGGAAATTGAAGATAATTGGTCGTCCGTCTCAGGCGGAGAGGAGGAGGGAGGTGCCGGTTGGATGCCGATGGATTCACCAGATCCGTTGCATGGAGTTGACGCTTCGCCCGCCGTGACAGTAGAAGAACACCGGCAGGAATTTGTTGGCGTATCCGGTCCTTCTTCCACAGTTTGGACTTCACCGGCCATTGAGTTCCGAAACGCAATTGAAGAGAATCGGTCGCCCGCCTCAGGCGGAGAGGAGGGAGACGCCGGTTGGATGCCGATGGATTCGCCAGGTCCGTTAAATGGAGTGGACGCTTCACCTGTCGTGATAGTAGAAGAGCACTGGCAGGAATCTGTCGGCGTATCCGATCCTTCTTCCACAGTTTGGACTTCACCGGCCACTGAGTTCCGAAACGCAATTGAAGAGAATCGGTCGTCCGCCTCAGGCGGAGAGGAGGAGGGAGGCACCGGTTGGATGCTGACGGTTAGGGATAATACTGGACCTTATACAAATTTAAGTAGGTAATTGTAGTATGTATTTATGTTATTATTTATGATAAATTTAGATGAAGTTTGATGTCAACATCATTTCAGGTCTGTTGCTGCCGTATATGTCGTTCGACGCTTTGGTCCCAAACTAAGTGCATGAAATGTGAAATTTTGCCTTGCACTACTCTCTTGTCATCCAGTTTGGGCTGACGTTGTACCACCCTCTAGAGAGGGTGCTGCGACAGTTTCTGGGGTGCTAGTCAATGCCTTGTGAGCCTCCTGCTTGGGCATCTAACCAAAGGGCGGTGATGGTGGCACCGGTCATCGTCGCAGTTACTAAACACTTATTTCCCCCAAACCAATGTGAATAAAATTCTCATTCAACAAAGAGAGCTTTGGAAGGGAAACATGATGAAACACAATTTCATTTGGACAAAAGGATTTTGGTGGTAAGTTTTTAAAACAAAACTTTGAATGAAAAGTTTGAAACACATAAATTGGCAAATGTCACACCTTTTTATTTATTTACTACCACCGAAGGTAAAACAACTCATATTTTCTAAAACCCACAACATCACTTATATTCAGCCAAATCCATAATACCACATAAGCTGCACCCGTGGGTAAGCATAGTTTAGCCAAGCTAACCCTTCAGTTCCTCATAGTGTAGCTTCGGACTAAGACCATCGGGCCCGCTAACCCTTCGAGTTATGGGCCCGGTCCCGAACCCATCGGCCATGTCGAACCCTCGGGTCACAACCTTGGAACCATACCCTCCGACCCGTTAGCCCCACGAGTCACGGCCTTGGATCTGCTAATCCTTTTGAGTCGGAACTTCAGCTCTAAACCATCATAAGGGGGTTGATAGGGGTGCCATGTACAATGAGGTTGGCGCTAGGGCTGCAACTTGGGCAGGTTGGATCCGACCCAATCCAAATTTTGGGTGGGTTTGGGTTGATGTATTTAAAAATTGGATTGGGTTAGGATTGGAAAGATACAACCCGAGTTAAATTTGGATTGGGCTCGGGTTGAGGGGTCGGGCAATTTGACCCAACCCAAACCCCAATACTCATATATATCTGAGTCTGTGATATATAGGTAACAACCATAACCATCTCGAGTACTCATATGTTGAGGGGTCACAGTCATAGTCATCCATTTCACCCAGTCCCATTGTTTATTTTTTTATCAAATAAAGATATTATCTAATGGTTTAGTAAATTATATGAATAGAAAAAAAAAAAAAAATTATGATAGTGTTACCAAAGTATAAGTTCTTTTTATATTTTTGACGTTCAAATGGTAAAATTTTAAACAATACGTATACCTGAACCTACACAACCCAACCATCCTACCAACTTGGGCTAACCCGATCCTAACCCGAGCATATAATTTTTTTTACTTGGATTGGGCTTGGGCTGGGCATCTCGGGTTGGAGGTTGGGTTGGATTCGGTTAGGGTTGGGCGTGGGTTGACTCCTAACCCGTCCGAGTTGCAGCCCTAGTTGGCACCCCTCTTTGCCCAAGTCACTTGACACGTGCACCACGTGTTAGTCACTTCGGCTCCCTGGATCATGACACATTCGGCCAGATCCGGCTAACCAGTCAATTCACTAACGTCATTTTTTTTTTTTTGGTATTTCGAAGGGGAAGATCGCCGGACCTCCGGCCGGGAGGTGCCGCACGCCGGCGCAAGCTTACACACCGGCAGAAACACACCAATGCCTTAGAAGAAATACTTGGATGCTATCTCAGCGTGCAGGCCTCAACTGCACGGCTAACATGGCATCTTCAGATTCTAAAAATATAAATAAAATATAAAAAAGAATTAATTAGTCTTAGATCTCTTCATATTTTATTTAAGCTAAAGGATACGGCTTGATAGGATATTAGCTACAGTCCCAGTCCCTCCTGAAGGACATGTTTGTATGTCAAATCTCTAACTAAAAATGTTTACTTTTTTAACCCTTTTAAATTACAAAACTATCCATGAGAATCCATTCACCTTCAGCAAGAGTATCCATTCCGTTCTGGTAAGAGTATTAATTAACCGCATCGATACTCTTGCTACAGTAAAATCACCGTAGCAAAAGTACCATTTCGATTTGATAGGAGTATCAATTAGCCGAATCGATACTCTTACTACAGTAAAATCGTTATCACAAGAGTATCTATTCTGTTCTGATAAGAGTATTAATTAACTGAATCGATACTCTTGTTACAGCAAAATCACCGTAGCAAAAGTATCAGTTCGATTTGGTACAAGGATCAATTAGCCGAATCGATACTCTTGCTATAGTGAAATCGTCATCGCAAGAGTATTCATTCGATATGGTAAGAGTATTAATTAACTAAATCGATACTCTTGCTACAGTGAAATCACCGTAGCAAAAGTATCAATTCGATTTGGTAAGAGTATCAATTAGCCGAATCGATACTCTTGTTATAGTGTAATCATTGTCGCAAGAGTATTCATTCGGTATGATAAGAGGTAATTAACTGAATCGATACTCTTACTACAGTGAAATCACTATAGCGTAAGTAGCAATTTGATTTGGTAAGAGTATCAATAAGCCGAATCGATACCTTGCTACAGTGAAATCGTTGTCGCAAGAGTATTCATTCAGTATGGTAAGAGTTAATTAACTGAATCGATACTCTTGCTATAGTGAAATCACTATAGCAAAAGTAGCCGTTCGATTTGGCAAGAGTATCAATTAGTCGAATCGATACTCTTGCTACAGTGAAACCATTGTCGCAAAAGTATTCATTCAGTGTGGTAAAAGTATTAATTAGCCGAATCAATGCTCTTGATACATTAAAATCACTGTAGCAGCCACTACATGCAACCGGCGAATGGATACTATTTGCTGGAGACATTAAGAGACAATTTTATCATTTAAAGGGAGAAAAAACGATAAGGAACTTACTGTAGCACGTGCTTTTCAGGAGACTTGGTGCGATATTGAAACATTGCTTGTCTTTTAACTAATATAGCATCTGCTAAAAGGACTTTTAACTAATTAGAACACACACAGATGACAAAAAATTAGTGAACCAGCAGTGTTGACATAAAGTTCTTGCAGGCACTTGTCTTGTACATTACAGTGGCTTCCCATCATCCATCTATAAACCTCTTTGAACAATTCTTGGGAAATAGTTTCCCATATCACTAGGAATCTCCTTCCCTAACCTGGAGCAAAACATGCAGTGACCTGTACATTCACATACCCAATTTCAACCCTAGAATGTGGAACTGATGCATTTGGATCGGCACGCCGGATTCTGGTTCATCCCAATTGTACGGTCGCGCCATGCTACAAGGATAAAAGCAAAACAAATATGACCCCATTTTTTTGATTTACTAATTGAAAAACACTAAAGAACAGAATACCACATAAAAGAAGAAAGCAAACAGCAAACGGTAAAATTAAGGGCAAATTACAAAAACCTCCCTGAACTATACGCCTAAATTCACATTGGTCCCTCAAGTGGTTTTCTTTGGACAACTTGACCCCTTAAACTGTGCTCCGCCCCTCCCAATGAGACTAAAGATTTTTTAAAGCTTACTTGAGCGGACTAGGATGATGGTAGTTCATGTATAAAAATTAGGCTTCGGGGTCGAAAGGTTAACGGAGGGGGTGAACATGCACTAGAAGCATAATTAAGGGGGTCAAGTTGTTCGAAAAAAGTACTTGAGGGTCCAATACGAAATTAGGCATATAGTTCAAGGGTGGATTTTGTAAATTTGCGCTAAGATTAAATTATAACCTTTTGGTCTGAATGCTAAAATGTAATACACGGAACCCGTGTTTTGCATTCTTAAGGTCAAAAGCTTAAATAGTCAGGATGGAATAGGTCGGTGATGGTTTTAGTTACCGCCTACGAGTCACTTGTAGAAGGCTATAATTGGCCTGTCGAACCCGGCGACACTGCCAGATAAACGGTCCGTGACAGTTTCTGCCGACCTAAAACCCACCTACAAGACCAAGAGAAATAAATCAGTCATACATTCAGCGGACACTAATAATGGAAATTTATAGAAAAGAAAAGAAAACATTGAACCAGACTAATATTTTACCTTGTCTAGAAGTATATCTCGAAAAATATGTGGATATATGAGAATATCATTGAAATTCTCTCTCGCAGTCTGTAAACAATCAGAAATCTAATGCCTCAAATAACAATAAATCAAATTTAACCACATAGCATTATTCGTTAAATTGCTAAAAATCAATCTCGGAAGGACTACAGTTAAGGTTTTCGTACTAGTGGGCGACATACATCGCACATATCACACAAAATTCTGCTATTAATGATCTGCTTTTTGAACTCTATTTCAGGATGAGCTAGCTAGCTAACAATCAATTCATGAAATTCAGCACTCTGCTAAAAATATGAGGAACAGGGGTAATTGCATGTTGGGACTGGTAATTCAAAGCGTGCCCACACATTGACCAAAGGGTAAAAATATGATAGCTGTCCAAGTTACCACCAACAATCAGGTTGTAAACTTTGGAATCCTGTGTTACTAGGATCCAGACAAGGGTGTTAGATTCAAGCACTTGGATACGTGTCGGACACGCTCAAGCCCAAAATAGGATAGGAACACATTTCCTTTAGATGCATCTACACATGTACATGAAGTGTGGCAACCAAAGACTAGGGTCATACGATTTGGTGATATCCATAACGAGCGAATTGTAGAGGAGACATGTCAGCACTATGGACCTAAAACTGAGAACAAACTCAGCAATGGACAACTAATACCGAGACATCAGATGCCATGCGATGTGTAGCCCCATAGTTGAGTATCCAAGGGACGAGAGTAGTACTAGAGGCAGCAGACATGACTGAAGAGAAGCTGCTAGGGAGAGTGAAACCCTTGAATGCCTGCTAAAGCTGCTGTACCTAAGAAACAAGCTAAGGAATATACGACTCTGAAGTGGAGGCGGATGGAGGTGCGAGAGTGAAAGAAGGCATACCATCAGCAACTGCAGTATCAAATCGGTGTGAATGAGCATGCTTCCTCATATTGGGACAAATACTCCGGAAGTCTCATGGACGATGACAGAAGCGACAATACTGGGTGCTGATAGCTTCACTCTGCGAATGACTCTCACCATTAATGCAGTTGGTATGAGATATAGCTGCTAGTACTGTAAGAGTGGTGGGAGCATCTGTGTAGCCAATGTGCCTAGGGGAATCTACTCAACAATCACACTAATTTTTCATTGGGTACCTTGGGCTACAATAAAAGAGCTAATGCAATAAAAGGGAGGGAGAAGTACCGTGTGAGGGTGGACTTTATCAAACAGAAGGGGGAAAGAGAATATATGAGGGGGAGAGAAAAGACCTCACTCGAAAACAGAACCCGTAAGACATTTTTGAAGGAGGAGCCCACTAATCCATATTTCCGTGTACTACATGATTTCCTTCCCTTTGTGCTTCCTTTTATTTTGTTCATCGCTTTCCTAATATAATCCAATCACCCTTGTCATCCTTCATAGCACTGACTCCCCAAGAACCAGTTTTCACCCAGAGCTTGACCCAAAACTTGACCCAAGTGCTAACTACCACAACATCTACAAAACTTTAGAAAATAAAATAAATTAGGATACTTAATTTAGCTCACTTATTTACTAATCAACCCAACCCAACAAAAAATTGAACTCAACTAAGCCTACTAACGGACTCAAGTTAGCCCAAATTGGACTAATTTGACAAATAAACTCAACTTAGCCCACATCGAACTAGTTTTACTGAATGACAACCAAAATAATAGCTTGACTCACCAACACACTTACTGATTTATCTCTAAATCTCTAATTAACTCAATTAACCCAACATTTTGGCACCTAAGTCCCCTATAGCTAGCAAACTTGAATGACCAAGGATGTCCTCCATCACACATGTAACAACGACGAGCATAGTAACAATATTCTCAGAATTATTGAAAAATCCGTGAATAATTCGCAAGGGTAAACAAATTATTCTCTGAATTATTCGGCAACATGGGTCACACCCAAGTAATTCCCGAAATATACCCGAATAATTTGCAAATTTCTCTGTTTTTTGTGTTACCTATTTTATTTTAGTTATAAATATTTTTTTATATCTACTAAAATATAATTACTAATATAATATAATATATTTTATGTTCCCGAACTTATTCCGAATTTTCCAGATTTTTTCCGAACGCCGAAATATGCCCCCTCACTAAATTATTCCCGAACGCCGAATTTGTTACTATGATGATGAGCACGCTAAATTGGACATGTGATAAAGCAAGGAAAAAATTAAAATCCATTACGGTATTGATCAAATTATGAGAACAAATTGAGACGGTATGGTCATTTGCAACAAGAGCTGGATGAAGTATGGTAACTAAAAGGTCTTTCAAAAATGAATGGGCCAAACCAAACAGAGAAAAAATAGAACTAATGTTTTGAGAAAAAATTGAAGAAGCTTTATGATGAACATAAAAGTTAGTCTTGACAAGGAATTATTAACAATAAAAAGGGATAGATAAAGCCAAAGGATTTCGTTACTTTAACATTGCAAAACTAGGAATATATTGCTTCAAAAGGTTGTTCTGTGTCATTTTTTTAGCCACTAAGCATGCAATCTATGTTCCAATTATTCTACTAGAGATTGGTGTCAAGGCTTATAAGCAAAGATCCATCAATTATGTGTAACATGATCCAGCACTTGTACCCAATGGCATCACCACTTTACTCTGATCCCATTTTGTACCCACTACCACAAAATTTTCCACCCTATATTCCCAGGAACTTAATCTAGCAAATCTCCATTTGTAACACTTTATTCCAACTACCTGCAATGATAATAAGTCTTGGACAAAAACATTAGATTTGCTCAATCTCCCCCATGATTCTAAATCCCAAAAGAAATAATAGTAAGATGGTACCTCAAGCACTCCGTCCATGATCCTTACCTGACTGATAAAAATTCTCCAGGAGAATAGGCAGAAACAAATTCTTTATTAGGTATTCTGCTCTAGATATCCACATCTTCTCTGATTAAAATCTTCAAGAATCCCTCATGAAGCTAGGTAATCTTTCAATCATGGGAGAAGACTTTAATGAGCACAAAGGGAAGGGCTTTCAAAGAGGACAATTCCTGATATTATTTCTACATGTTCACTGAAGCACCTTTGTTTCCGAAAATATGCAAATAAAGTAGTCCTAGTCTTAATTGCTTTACATTTGGCTTCAATAAAAATGATGCCAATATAGATAAGTAAATAACCACTAAATTCAAGTTTTCTATCGTACCTTCCTTGTATAAAAAAAATATTTGTATGTGTACATCTAAGAGAAAAATTACCAGATCATCAAGAAGGAACTGTGTATTATCATATTGCAAGGCAAACAAAAGGAAGTATGGAATAAATATACCTCAGATACAATTCGTTTTCTCTTGTATGAGGACCAAGGTTGAGGTTCCAACAGCAGAATCCCACCCTAACATAAGACAAACTTAAGGTAAGTAAGCAATATAATTGTGTATAGAACGGGAATTAAATAATTTAACTACCGGTCGAAGAAATCTCCATATCTTGACGAACAATGTAATCAATCCATCATCACCCCAGTTCAGATGGATCCACTTTGTTACACTCAGACTGCAAAATAGGAGCCAAAACCATTCAGTGTGGAACAAAAGAACCATCTAAAAAACAGTTCAGAAAACTTAAATGATGCTTTAGCTATGCCACCATCAATTGTAAAGAACAAATGCTAAGAATGCTACCACATAAATCAAGTAAAAAAACAAAACCAAGTCACTAATGCTGGCATCAAGTTGGAATGTTGAATGAACATACCAAAGAATTGTGTCATACTTCTCTGAGCATCCGTCCAAACTCTCAACGAAATTTTTTTTTTCAAAAGAAACTCTACTCAGGAGACTATCTTCTCTAAAACTGTGAGTGCCATTCAACGGGTTAAACATTTCCTCATTTGAACATTGGAAGATCTCAAGATCCGGACAATTTGTGCCATTTGAAACGTTTGATTTGGACGCCTTCGA
Source organism: Chamaelirium japonicum (assembly GCA_947650365.1). NCBI lineage: Eukaryota > Viridiplantae > Streptophyta > Magnoliopsida > Liliales > Melanthiaceae > Chamaelirium > Chamaelirium japonicum. The sequence continues at coordinate 19,039,172 of OX393559.1, read as the reverse complement.
CAATCTGCTATTAGCTTGTTCTACTTTAGCCATCTTTCGTAGATTCCAATTAGAACTTTCAATTAAATCTGAGAAATAAAAACACAACTAAGAACCTAGAGATTATAATACAAAAAAGTAGTGATGCAAGAACTAATTGTAGAATGTTGAGTAATATAAACCCAGCATAATCATAATCTCCAGAACACCAATAAACTTCCCTTCTTTGCTCAACTTCCCAAGAGAAATTTATACACTATAACAGAAATTAGGAATAAGATTTTCTGCAAATAAAAAAAATAAAATAATAACATATTCCAAACGGATATCATCATAATATGGATGAATCTAAATATTAACAATTTAGAGAAATTAAAATTAAGGTATATCTACCAACATGAATATCAAGATACCAAAGCATTCAAGAAAAATGTTGAAACTGAACAATAAGCTTATAAAAATTTATTACTACATGCAGATTTATGCCAAACTTTGCCATTGGTAGATCTGACACCACACATGCCAACTGAATTCACTTCTCAAAACTGGAATTGCTTTCCCATAATTGTCCAACTAATTTGAAGAAAGAAAAAAAGGAAACATGTGTGGCATAGTATCTCGCTAAAAAAAATCACATTTCCAAGCCCCCTTCAGATATGGTTCATGAACTAAAATCAATAGACAACATCCAAGTCTTCCAAGAATATAACAGGCTAAATTAAATGATAGTTCGAATTACCTAAGTGAGACCATAACCATAATCATAAATCTTGTGCTGTTAATATGGAGACAGCTTGACAAATCGTAGTTATCGAGGGTGGTATCCTTCATAACATTTTGTAAATTTCTTCAGACTGTCATCAGACTCATGTCAAAGTTTTATTATTCTCAAGCTTGGAGTAGTCCGAAAGCACAGAAATCAAAGAAACAAGATAACCATAACAATAGCAAAAAAGAAGTATGGGTACATCAGTTTTCAAGACACACTAATCAAGATGGGGTAGCCAAAATTAGAAGCATAAAACATGTCAAAAAAACATATCAGCAGCTTCCAAAAATTCATATTTCTACAGGCCATAAAAAACCTATTTGTGTCAGAGAATTATAAACCCATATTTTCATAAAGCCACCATCCAACATCCAGATCTTATCCCATTTAGATGGTTTGAGTACTCGAGTATGGAGTACAACGCTAATTAGGGAGGCTTCACAAAAGGATTGACACCATATTTCTGACCAGCTTGCAACCTGAAATCAACCTTCTTAAAACTAATGGGGGAAACCAGAGCAAAGAACTTGACAAGAGAGGGGCCTGCCAAGATACCTAGAACAGCAGTTGGTGGGTAGGGAGACCTACCTTATTTGATAAGCATTTTAAAGTGATGCAACAGGGAGCAACATATATTCTAATAAAAAATATCAGATAAAAGAATTATTCAAATATACTATCTGGTAACATCTTCCTAGAGTTTGCCATTTTTATGAGTTCAAAATAAAAAGTGCTTCATAAAACCATAATCATTCACCATTTTTTGTAGCATGAAACCTATTAAGCATCATTTAACATCATTTAAGTATAAATAAATAAAAAACCGTGATATTACTCATTAAGTCTAATGATAGAAATGAACGAAAAAGACAAACTCACCCCCATCAATATCTATTCCAAGTATGCTGCGACAAGAAAACTTATTTGCTGCACACAAATTAAGAAGAAAGAATCAGTAAGCAACAAAGAAGTGTATTTACACTGAATAACAAAGGTGTCTGATCTAACATTACAATCATCTCAACTCAAGCAACAGCTGAATAATGTATATTTGACTTCATACGGTGGCTACATAGGAACAAGGAATCATGATTAACTAAATAAGAAGAAAATTCTTCTATTTGTTAATGGGTCATGTCAGTGATCACGAGGAATGAGAAGTAGTAACTTAAACAATGGTTTTTGATTAAACAGATGTTTTCATCAGATATCATGAGGAATGAGAAGTTGTAACTTATGGAAACGAGCTATAGTGAACACCGAGTAGGACAATTGCACTCCCAGTCAATACTTGTGGATATCAGATAAGAAGGGGTTCATATGCAAGTAAGTAGGAAAGGGTATTTGCGTGATTTCCAATTATCACAGAGTGCAATCATGTTTGATAGTGGTTTTAATCAAGATTAATTTGATAAGAATGGAGTAATAAGATGACAAGAATCTTAGTCCAATTGGAGCTGAGCAGATGGAGTCCTAACTGATCCCAACTCATAGCCTTTGATAGTGGGCCGACCATCCTAGTCTTCGCATGACTAGGATTGTTAGTCATGAGATTTTTCATGCTAATTGGAGTCCTAATTCAACTAGAACTAGTCTTAAAATATAGGGATTCACCTATAGTCCTAGAATCCCTGGATGTCACTAAGAACAGTATGCAGAACAGACCTATGCTGATAGTTATCAATCCCTGGTTGCATCCAATGTCAAGGCAATCCTTGCCTTCAAACCATTCCTTCTTCAAAGCTGCAAGGCGAGGATCTTCCCCCAGATTACGATCAATCTGCATTTCAATAAATATTCTTACTTTTTCAGCAAAAAACAACCCAACAAAGCAAATATATAACCAAGTAATATATGAGATCGACACATCAACGGTAAATAAATTGAGTAAATGGTATAGATTTATCTGTAGGACTACAGGATTGAGGAGTTAAACTAAACAACTGAAGACTAGGATCATGCAGAAATACTCAGAGAGAATATATGTGCTATAAGCAAACATAATTTATTGGGCATGCATTTGTGTGATGGTGTGGACATGCTTATCTAAAGAAACGTTAAATATGGTAATGCCCAAGTATCCATGTTGAGAAGTACCTTGAATTTGCTACCAAGAAGAATCCATGCTAAAAGGACTACCATCCAGCCCTTAGGATTTAATGGTTAAACAAGCATATTTTAGATACCTAATATATACAAACTTATCTCGTTAGTATCCACTACTTGAGTTGAGCCAATTTTAGTGGTGTCCTTGTAACGATCACAACATGATAATCTCGTTATTCTCCCAGTTGAAAGTTCCTAAACCTAATGAATAACTTCTAAGTTTATGGTTACAAACAACTAATAAGTTCTAGTTCTCGCAATTACCTTTTCCTTTTTGCCATTATGTGAGAATTCAGTTTGAACTCAACGTATGTAAATTTTGTGACAAACCATACACAAGCAATAAAAGACATGTTGATTGCATACTATATATGGACGTATTTATGTTAAAGATTCCTATCTCCATGTTGTTGTATTGACATGATGTATTTCTGCGCTAAATCTTATTTTGTATTTATTTTAATGATTGTCAATGCTTAACATTGTTGTAAGACCAAGTGCGAGGGTTTGGTCCTACCAACTATATTAATGAAGCATAACAACAACCGGGCTAGGTTGCATGCATCGCACCCTCGTGAGCCCCGTAACACATTTGAAACCCCCTATTAGCCCATAACCCATGAGAATTGGGGCTTACAAGCAGTGTTCTAAAAAGCGGCCGCCTAGGCGCTAGGCGGCCCCCCACCGCCTCGCCTAGGCCCTAGGCGCTCCAGAAAAGCGGCCAAGCTCCCAGGCGTAGCTAGGCGGGGTAAGGCGGTCGCCTAGGCAATCTAGGCGGGGCAAGACGGCCGCCTAGGCGGTCTAGACGGAGCCAGGCTGAGGCTAGCCAGGCGAGCTGAGGCTAGCTAGACGGGCCATGTTTTCTTTTGTTCTTGTTAATCACTCAATCTTGAATTATGGTTATATACTTGTTCTTTAAAATAATGGTTTAGGATAATCTTGAACTTATATTAATTTTTAAACATATATGTATTATATAATATCAAAATAATAATTAAAAAAATTAAAAAAAGGCAAAACGCCTAGGCGCTAGGCGGCCCTCCACCTCCCGACTAGCACCTAGCGCTTTTTAGAACCTTACTTACAAGCCTTAAATCCCACATCCGATGAGAATGGGGGCTCATGCGCCTTAAAGCCCAATCAGAGGGGGACCCAAATGACCCCCCCGCCCACCCACACACACACACATATGATCTATCTCTCACACACAATTTCTCTCCCACCTTCTCCTCCCCATATGCATAATTCCCCCATGACCTCCACCATATCTCCCATGATCTCCATGACTCCCGCTTAATGCCCTCTTGCCTCCAAAACCCTTAGTGCTCCCAAGGAGAGTGATGAAAGTTGATAGCTTGAAGCTACCCCCAAATCCCCCTCTATCTTTGTTCTCCTCCACAAATTCATCCTTTATATCATCTTCTCCACATATCCCCTATCTCCTCTCTTTCACCATGATAGTGTGACGGCTCCCTCCACGATGAAACGACATCATCTTCTTCCCCCTGGCAACTTGGCGATTCCCACCATGGCGCTTCTTCTTTCTCTCCTCCCTATGGATCTGTCGATCTACCTCTTCTTCATCCACCTCATTGCGGCATCGACACACTCATGCCGCCCAAGAATTCGTGATGAGCTTTGTGGATTGTTTGCAATGGTCTCGACACATCCCTCTTCTTCCCTCTCGTATCGTGCCTTGGTTTGCATCCTCCCACCTCGCATATCATTTACCCTAGTCCCATGTTCTTATGTCATTAGTGAATTGTCTATTTATTTTCCCAAATCTCTGTGCGCCTGGTCATAGTTATATTAATATTGTTGGTTAATTTAAAGTCCCAACCTAGTAAAGTCAAAAACCGACCAAACTCTATACGATGCGATCCTAGATCGGCACTAGCAAAGTTTGACCGGGTTCGCTTGTGATCAGCAATAACTAATCGAATCAAGGCCCTATTAAATTTCTTAAAGCCCCTTGGGTGGCTGATTAAGTGATTAGAACCCAAAGTCACAAAAAACTACGACTTATTGAAAAAAGTTGTGTTTTAAACTCAACTTAAAATAAGCCAAACAATTGTCGAATTTTTACATCAACTTATTCAAATCAACAAAATTGTTGATTTTACCATAACTTTCTTAATAAACACGATTTAATCGACGACTTTATTGACAATGAATCATTTAGAAAATGAAGATAACATAACAGCAAAAGATGATGCAAATTTGATATTTGATGCTAATGATGAGTTGATGAATCCTAACTAGGATTCAAAGAATTTTTATATTCTAATCACTAACTTCTAAACATATTGGGTTTTGTAATATTTAGCTTAGCACGATATTACGTAGATATTTTTGTTGTTTTATTGGTGAATCATAATTGGGATGTGGATGTTGTTTTTAATAATGGTTTGTTGCCAATAGTATTATACTTATACTTAGCAATGTTTTAAAAAACGGAAGGCGGAAGCCAGGCGGTCAAGTGGTTTCAAGGCGGAAGGCGGAAGGCGGACGCCCGAAGAAAAAGGCGGGAGCCCACCTATATAAAATATATTATATATATTCTATATGTATGTATATATATAAATTCATAATTCTATATAAAAAAACAATATTAGAAAGTTTTACATATGCAAACATCAAAACTACCGATCTGAATATAAAAGTTTTATGAAAAGGGAGGAGGGGATTGGGTGGGTAGGGGTATTTCGGTATGGTTACCTCAATACCTATACCCGATTGTCCCTCTAACTTGAGTATACCAGATAATACAGTTGTACTCCAACTTTATTGTGATGTACCCAAATTCCAACCAATCATATATTGTTATCCAAATTCTATCCAAACTCATACCATACAAGAACCAATATAGTAAAAAATCGTAAGAGCTTCTTAAACATTTCATCACAATACATTGAAGAAAAAAATTCCTCAAGCAATTGCATATGGTGAAGAAACAGAAAATTCATTACAGAAAAAAAAAATTTCCTCAAGCAATTGCATACAGTGAGACCGCCTAGGCGCCCGCCTTTTACCCGCCTAGGCGGGTCGGATGCCGCCTAGGTGCCCGCCTTTGTTCAACCCGCCTGCAGTGCTGCTTTTTGCTGAAGCGGAGCGGCCAACCCCCTAAAACGCCTAGGCGGCCGCCCGGACCGCCTTTTAGAACAATGATACTTAGACATTATGAATGTCTTATTTTCTTAAACATAGGCCAAAAAGTTGAAAGAATTTTTTAATATATTAAATACAAATATTATTCTATTTTTAAGTACTTGAGTTTTTGAAATTTTCCCACTTTGTTGATTTATTTTTAAATTTCACCCTAGCGAATGAATCCCGAATTGATCTTTTTCTTGCTTTTTATCCATTTTCATTCAGAATCTCCTGATTTTTCCCAAGCTTTACAAAATCTGAATTATCACTAACCCCAAACTTGCTGATTATGTTAGCCGAACTTGGTGACTATGTTAGAAGCATAGTACCAAAACTCCGTCCGACTCGACTCGACTCGACTCGCCCGAAAATCGGGTCGACTCAAACCGAAACTCGGACCAGCTGGCTGTGACTCGATCCGACTCGCTCCGATTCGGTCTGACTTTGGCTATTTGCTATTTTGAGTTTTTAAAACACACACACACACACACACACACACATATATATATATATATAATATATATATATATATATATATATATATATATATAGATATATATATATATATATATATATATATATATATATATATATATATATATATATATATATATATATATATATATATATATATATATATAAATTACCGAGTCACCCGAATCGAGTTTCGAGTCGAGTCTTCGAGTTACTCGACTCGGTGGACTTTCAAGTCAAGTCCGAGTTTCGGGTTTTTGAACACTGGTTAGAAGAACTTACCCGAATATGGTTTACACCAAAGTGGCATCATAGCACACTTGTTGCTAAATTCCATTATAGCAATCGGTCCTCCTATTTCCTGGTCCATGTGGCACGAAAGCCTACCGAGACCAGAGTTATGGGTCATATGTTCAACCTATGCAAGTGCAACCAATCTTCCCAGTCGAGTCATCGCAAAACATCGACTTCCTTGGAGTCTACACTCTGTCGGTATCTCAAGTGCCAATTGCAAGTGATCCCGTTTGGGCCACCACATTGGTCGAGCACCATGCTCCACTTCACCAACAAGGACTAAAGCTTCACTGAGGTCTCAAAGCCAAGGTTTAAATTTTCAGCCAAAACCGATATGTTTCGGCAGTTTCGAATCAGTTTCGACCGGAGCTGAACCCAATCCACCCAAAAAAAGGTGGTTTCGGCCCGATAATCCCCTCTGCCTGGTTTCAGTCCACAAGAGACGGAGAAGAGGACGAAAGGAGAAGAGAAGGGAAAAAAAAACATGTCGTCGTCGCCTCCCCGATCCGCCGTCCCGGTCGCCTGATCAGCCGTCCCAGTCGCCCGATTTGTTGTCCTCGCCGCCTCTCTCACTCGATCCGTTGTCCCCGCCGATTCTCTCTCTTTCTCCTCTCTATCTTCGTTGGGGTTTAAAACCCTAACCCTAACCCTAACCCGATCCCACTTCCACCCCTTTTAACTTAATGTTATAAGTTATAACTGATAACTAATTAGTTATAAGTTATAACTTAGAACTGATAAGTTATAAGTTATAACCTACAAGTTATAAAATATATTATATTTAATACTATTATAAGATAAAAAATTAAAAAATATATATATAAAATAGGGGAAAAGTAGAAAAATAAGGAAAAATTAGAAAAAATATGGAAAAATTAGAAAAAAATAGGAAAAAATATTTTTTTTTTTTAAAAATAATTAAAAAAAAACAAAACCGAAACCGCCGAAATCGGCTGAAACCGATCTATGGGGGTCGGACTAAAATCGAAACCAAAACCGAAACCGAGTTCTCAAACCTTGCTCAAAGCTCCTTCAACAACGATTTTGTGTGGGGCTTGATAAACAAGGATCGTCCGGTGCGCCAACCCTCGATGAGTCTCCACCACCAAATCATGGCGTCTGTGGACTCATACTACGAGTATGTTATTAAACTCGAGAACGAATTTTTCATAACAAAAGGGAATTGATGTGATTTATTTCCGAACTCAAAAAAATCATGTATTTAATAGTTGGTTGTACTTAATGGCGGGGGTTTACTTTTGTCCCATCAATGACTATATTAATGAAGCACAACAATTGGGCTAGGTGACATGCATCGCACCCCCACGTGAGCCTCGCAACGCATCCAAAATCCCCTATTAGCCCATATTCAATGAGAAGTGCAGTCTACGAGGCTTAAAGCCCAATTAGAGGAGGTCCAAATAAATCAGGTAAGAAGGGGGTGCACTTAACAAATCAAGCAAGAGGAGGAGGGGCTATGATCTTACACAGTAAGAGGAGACGGGGGACACATCCCCCCGTCCTTTCAATTTCTCTCGCACCTTCTTCTCCCATTATGCATAATTCCCACATTAAATCCCCATGACCTTCACCTTACCTCTCATTATATCCACAAGTCCCTCTTGCCTCCAAATTGTCTATAAAAAAATCTTTATTGCTTCCATGGAGAGAATGATGAAAGGTGTCCCTTAAATTTTCCTAAAACCCCTTGGGTAGCTGATTAGATCCTACCCAAATAAGGTTTACAACTAAGAGAATGAGAGGGGGATTTTTTTTTTTTTTTTTTTTGGGGGTGGGGGGGGCTTCAAGCTATCAAATTAGCTTTCATCTTCTCTCCATGGGAGCACTAATGAGTTTTTCTATAGAAATTTTGGAGGCAAAACGGAGCCATGGATATCATGGGAGGTAAGGTGGAGGTCATGGGGGATTCATGGGGGAAGTATGCATAATGGGAGGAGGTGGGAGAGAAATTGAGAGAGGGATCATGGAGAGGAGGGGGGTGCGCTGATGAGAAATGCACGCACACATACACACACACACACGCACCTCTCTTGCTTGATTTGTTAAGTGCACCCCACCCCCCCTCTATTGCTTCATTCATTTAGGTCCCATATAATTGGACGATAATGCTTGTGGGCCCCGATTCTCATTGGATATAGGCTAATAGGGGATTTCAGATGCGTTATGAGGTTCGTAAGGGGATGCGACACATGCCACCTAACCCGGTTGTTGTACTTCATTAATATAGTTGTTTGGTGGGATAAAATGGCCGCACATGGGCTTATAGCGAAGTTAAGAACATACAACCATTAAAATAAATATATAAATTTTTTGAGTGCGGAAATAAATCACATCAAGTCTTACTTGCTATGAAAAACTCGTCCTCGGGTTTAACAACATGCTCGCAACCGAATCTCCAAGGATGTCATCTTTGTGGTATCGCTTAAACGTCACGATTTGGTAGTGGAAACCCATCGAGGGGTGGCGCACTGAACATTCCCAGTTTATCAAGCCCTACCCAAAATCTTTGTTGAAGGAGTTTTGAGGTCATGAGTTAGCAAAGCTTTGGTACTTATCGGTGAAGTAGAGCATGGTGCTCGACCTATGTGGTGGCTAAAACGAGATCACCTATAATTGACACTTGAGGGGCACTTGAGATGCCGATAGTGTCAACTCCAAGTAAGTAAATGTTTTATGATGGCTTGATTGGGAATATTAGTCACACAGATGGAACACTTGGCCCATAACGCTTGCCTTATTAGTCTTTCGTGTCACATGGACATATAATGAGTGTAATAAATTTGCCTCTTTTCCACTATCTACATTAATGTTATTTTTCTTCTTTTACCATCGGAAAAAACCATAATTAAAAACCTTCCTATATCTACTTTATCATAATGTTGACCATTACCCGACCACAAATCATTTCAAACCCAATAAGATTGTATAGTACATCATCCTTGCAATTCCATGATTTTATTATGGTCTTTTAAGTTTTAACAAACTTGATTTGGAGATAAAGTAGTTTACCAATATCAACTCAATCTGAAATCATTTGTGTTATAATTATTTGCTTCATAGAAGATTGTAAATTATTTCTCAAACTAACTATTACGGAAAGACATTTTCCAAATCGAAGACTCATATCACCACTTTAATCTATAAATCAAGCACATTTTTCATCAAGTTACTTGTACATTATAAGATATATGTAGAGGTGTGTTCTTCATGTGTTATCTAAAAGATTTATTTTATCATGATAGGAATATTAAGGCTGTCCTAAAATAATTCAAGAGAACTCCACTATATCAAAAAGTTAAAAAAAAAAGAGTAAATCTTAAGAGGCCCAAAATATAAGCCAATGTCAACAAGATTAAGGCAATTGGCATCTAATTGGATTCAAGTTTATAGTCATTATTCAAACAAATATACTTTGTTGCCCACCCCTCCCCCCTCGCTTCCAACCCAACGACCTGCTAACAAATTCCCACACATCTAAGTTCCACAATAAACTCTAAATTCCATCATCATAGCCAATCTATGGAGCACAATTCTACAAAAGAGGAGGCACCACACGAAGATACAGCAAAACATTGAATTCCATCACTCCCAAGCAAAGTGGGATTGACCCAAGAATCATTTTGATAAAAGATCCTAAAATGGAAGAAATATTGATTAAGAACCAAAGGGTAGCATCACTTCTTTTTTTTCAGGAATGCTATGAATGCGCAACGTGCATGCATAGCGCTGCATCCTCGTCGCGTGGGCTGTGGGATAGGAGCGATGCATGCGAGATGGCGCCACGCTTACATCAAGAATGTGCATAATGATTAGTGCCCACTTCCCCGTGCTCATCCCACGGTTCTTCCAGCGAGGATGCAGCATATGCGTACACGGCGTGTATGCAACTATGCATAGCAGCCCTCCACATTTCATTTATAAAGAAAGTAATCCCTCAAAGCCTCACCTGGCGAGGCTCAAGGACTAAACCCCAATTTCGGGAATGATTAGGGACGAGGACGGAAGTTTTTTGTGCAAAGAGCTGCAGGCATCTTACCCTAGGGTTCCGATTCAGAGAAGTAATGCTAACTGGGTAGCCATAGAAAAGGGTGGGAGGGGGGTGAAGAGGTACTAACTCGGTAGCCATAGTATGTCCTGTAGTTGCCGTAGATGAAAACTTCCTTCCGTTTACGACCCTTCGATTGCTCCTTCTTCCCTGCCGCTCCTTCCACCATCCCCTTCTCTCTCTCTCTCTCTCTCTCTCTCTCTCTCTCGTCCGGCGAGAACGGTGGGAGAAGCGGGAGGAGGAGAAGGAGGCGGCGGCGGGGAATCAAAGATCGAAAAGCTCGTGCGTACATGTCACACCGGGCCATTTTATCCGGCTGCGGATCCGGGCGGACTCGGGTCGAATACGATTCATCAATTGCCATGAGAGATGGTCAGGCCCGAATCCGGAGAATCTTGAGTACGGACGTGTCGATTCGGAAACATCATTTACCGATGCAAACTAGGGGTGCAACTTAGGTCGGGTTGGAGCCGCTCCGGAACCGAACCGAACCGAACTAGTTTGGTTCTATCATATTGAAACCCGAACCAACCCGATTTGGACGTAGACCCGAAACAATCTAACCCATAGTAAGGTCGGATTGGTTCGGTCGGTTCACGAGTCGGTAGTTTGTCTAAAAAAATAATAACCATCAGCTGTTTACTAGCAAGTTATAGGTCCACATTGGACTTTTAGGCTTTAGCTACTCATTGAGTTCCCTTGGTGGTTGGTTCAACGTTAGCTACTTGTGTGCTAGTATGATGTAGACCAAAAGTTCAAACCCGTGACATATATATATATATGTGTATATATATATATATATATATATATATATATATATATATATATATATATATATATATATATATATATATATATATATATATATATATATATATATATATATATATATATATATATATATATATATATAGTTCGGCTCACCTACGGGACGTCCCGTAAAAAAACTTCCACGACATTGTGCTGACCGTCCGATTCGGTTCTATCGGAAGGTCGAGAAATGAGGCGAACTTCGCTCACGGGCTGTCACTGCAATTTCGGGTGTCACTGACCGTCCGATTGAAGACAATCAGGCGGCTCAAAATCCAGGCGGCTGACAAATCAGTCACGGGTGCTGACAATCGGTCACGGGTGCTCTCGCGGGAAAAAAATTTCCGCTGACCGTCCGATTCTCTTCCATCGGACGGTCAAAAATTTCCGCTGACCCTCTCTCTCTAACCCCCAAACTGAGCCCCGGCCCCTCTCTCTCTAACCCCGATCTCGCCCTCCCTCCTCCTCACCCCCGCCCTCTCCACCGCCGCCAAGATCAAGCGCCCCGGCCCCTCTCTCTCTAACCCCGGCCCCTCTCTCTCAACCGCTCTCCCCTCCTCCTCACCCCCGCCCTCTCCACCGCCAAGATCAAGCCGGGCCTGAGGTCTCTTCACCGCGCCGGCCAAGAACAAGCGCCCCTCCTCCTCACCCCTGCCCTCTCCACCGCCGGCCAAGAACAAGCGCCCCGCCCCCGCCCTCTTCACCGCTCCGGCCAAGATCTGACCGGACCCCCGCCCTCTCGACGCCGAGCGAAGAACCTACCGTCGACGAGAGGACATCCGGTCTTAGATATCCCTTGACGCCGAGCTCAGAACCAAGGTTGTTGTACTCTCTCTCTCTCTCTCTCATTTGAGTTTCTATTCATTAGTCTAGATCTACCGTCGCGAGAGGACAGCGGTGGCGCACGGCTGGTTGATCCGGGCTCAGACCTCCTTGCTGGAGTTCCAATTCCGAGCTGGGCTCAGATCTACAATCGGTGGAGGACAGCCGGTGGCGCACAGCTGGTCGCGAACGGAAGTTGTTGTAGTGACCCTCCTCTCTTTTTCTCTTTCTCTCATTTGAGTTTTGATCCATGAGGGTTAGGTTATCACCACAAAAATATGGTTCACTTGTTCATGTTGTTATACTAGTTCAAAACCTTTTGTTAATCATGATTTTCATGCCATAATCCCTAGTCTTCTCCATGGTTTTCTTACAGCCTTTTCAAAGGAACATCTCATCTTCCCATTTATTTCCGGCATGTAACTATGTAAGCATAGGTCATTGGTTATGGTGCAATTTAGAATACATGTAATAGTGATTTTCTGAGCGAAAATTAGGTATTAAGTTTTTAATTGAAGATTCTATACTAATTAATTACTATGCCTAATTGAATTGGGGTGCTTACTATGCCTAATTGAAGGGTTAATTTGGATAAGTATGCCTAATTGAAGGGTTAATTAGGATAAGTATGCCTAAATTAAGTTCCTCCTTTGAGTTGATTGATGTATCCTGTATGGATGAGTTGACTTCAACTATATGGCTAATTCCTACTCCCTTGTATTGAAATTTCATTATATGAGTGGATATACCATGAGAAGGATTGCCTCAAGGAGAAGGATTGTCTGCCAGTATTTGTTCAATCACCTGCGTTGTTTGCCTCTCTTATCAATGCAATATGTTGTTCTACTGCAAACTTGTCAAATTTAATTTCCTTAGTTGACTTATCTGGTTTTCTTTTGAGCATACCAACAAAATTACATGCTTCAATTGATTTAGCAAATATCCTAGTAATAACTTTGATAAAAAAATTTACTCTTTTATGTCATGCTTGACTTGACGGTGTGTTGACTTATTCTTCTGGTTCATAGATATGGCGCACAAATATTATGTGGTCTTTATAGGCCGGAGGCCCGGGATATACTCGAGTTGGGAGGAATGCCAGCGAGAGGTGACTAGCTACAGCGGATCAAGTTACCGTTCCTTTGGTTCATTGGAGGAGGCTGAAGCACAATTTTTGAAGTTTCAATGTCGAGATGCTCCTCTTGATGCCTATCGTGAATACCCTTCTGATTCCCATCTTGTTGCTCCTCATGATGCTCTTCATGTTGGCCCTCCAGATGGCCGTTATGTTATTTCCATTCGTGATTTTGTGTTTTGCATTTTAGGGGTAATTTTGGCTCTAGTTGGTGTTTTAATTATTGTAATCATAATATGAATGATGTTTGTCTATTATGATCTGAACATGAAATAATTATTAGGCTTTATGATAATGCATATTTTATGTTACCCTACATCCTCCCTACTTAATTAGGATTCATAACCAATTGATTATATGTGCTGGACTCTTTTTTGATGGACCTATGAGAGACATTATGGGCTGGACGTTACATGTGGAGAATTCTTCTATTGTCTAGCTCATCTTTTGATACAACAGATACGATGTTTCATTTACATTTCTGAAAATATTAAGTGTTGTTCATTCTCATAACTTGAATGCCCTTATAATAGTTATCAATTCTATTTTATTTTGTAGATGGACTCCTACCAATCTGAAGGCAATGGCGATGCGTCAGCTTCTAGGTAAGATTCGAACCTGTCTTTCTTATGCCCCAAGCACCAATCGGTGATGTACTGACCATGAGGCCCCTTAAAAAAACCATATTTTAGTAGTAATTATATATAAATAGATATCAAAATATATATTTATAATTAAAATAAAGGAAGTATCATATAAAAAACAGACATTCTTGAATTGTTTATAAAATCATTGAACAATTCCCGAGTCATTCGGTCACACCCAATATCACCGAATAATCCAAAGAGTTAACCAGATTCTTTAACGCAGGTGCTTGTTTTTACGATTCTGAAGCGTTTTTGGAGCTCTTGATCATTAAAGTTATTGTTGTCCATGCAGCTTACGCTAGGGTCGGGGAAAAGCAGCCGTGTTTTCTAGAATCTCTCAGCATCTCGTTCGGACGATCCAAGCGAGAAGGAAACAAAAATTATAGGTGGAGTGCAACTGTGTACAGATATACCCAATTGAATGGTGAAAAGCAATCATAGATGTGCTTGAAAATCTTCAATGGCCATACAAAGATTGTAATTGGAGATGCACACTGAATTCAGCTCTGTACATCAGCCATCGGAAATTCAATTTTGTCACACTTGTGAACTAATTTTTTACTGATTTGGTTTCTTCAATTGAATGTTTCTACTTTGTTTCTCGGAATATTCAGTTGTCTTCAACAAATAAGATAGGGTTCACGAGAATCTATATTCACCGACTTGGTTTATATCATTTAGTCGCATTTTCAGCTATGTTTCATGATGTCGAGAAACTAGGAGATTCCCCTTGAATCGGGTTCCTATACGTCGAGGTGTTGCGGCTCGTCCTTATTTGCAATTCTTGAACAAAAATGGACCAAGAAGTCAACTATGTTTTGTTCTTTTTCTGGTACTTGATTTAGGGAAATTAGATCCATTCCAATGCGGGCTTGAAACCACATCTATGCAGACATGGCTTTCACCATGAGGATTGGGGAGGTAGAGAAGGAATTAGAAGTCTTAGTTTTGGTTGGGAATTGAAATACCACAAATGTGGGAAGGAGGGGCTTTCATTTCCTGAGGATGAAGCAAACATACAAGCCCTGCTGTGGAAAGAACATGGGAATGGGTCCATTTGCTGGGAATTCCAATTCCCATGAAAAGAACACAAGCCTAATGAATTCTACAAGTCTCCCAAAACACTTGATTCCCGGTTCCTTTAGACATGCGAAAAAAGGTTGTGGATAATTTACTAGGGTAAATTGCACTGATCTCACTCGAGTTTTATCTAAATTATGCAGACCTCCCCTTTAGTTCTAATATTTACATTAGCCTCCCTTGTTGGTCAACGGATTGGCCAAAAGCACCTATATGTGGTCGATGATATGTATACTCATTGCATAGAATGGAACATGTTCTTCAGTCTCAGCAGATAAAATCACTCCTCGGATTGTCCAAAGTGCTGGAGGTCTAAAGAAAATTTTATTTAATATATAGATAGAATTAAGATAAGCAAGGTATGCACATGTATCCAAATAGATGGCCGCCACATCTAATTCGAAGACAAGACAAACAAATCAAAATTACTCGTGGAACGACAATGCCATGTTCACACTGTTGGAGGAAACTTTTACACATTATCGGATAGTACATAAAACAAGGCCTGACATCATATACACAGTATCATATGATACATAATCTTGATAAGATATGTGATCCTGATACAGAGGCAGTTCTGGATGCCGAATGGACATATAAACTTTGGTAACACCGACAACCCCGGTTGCCGCCTAGCCGCGCATTGTATAACAGCCCCAAGTCTGCACTGCTCTCAAGTTCCGAAGGCCACATTGCAACTCTATAACTGTGATTCATAAGTGATGCAGCAATGAATAAAAGATAATTAGACACTATCAAACCAGAACCCAAGCCAGAACATGCTAGGGACTTTTAGCATATCCAAACATTAAAGCACCAATTCTCTTATATTAGGGAAAACATTGACACACTAATCCACATACAATAGTTGTGCATGATTCAATACAAGCAGACAAAGTCTACTACCTCCTTTCTTACAGATCATTTTTTAGTCATCCTCTGTCCATTAGTAGCCTTTTGACAGTTTAGTTTCATGCCTTGAGAAAGGAAGAGAAGGGGATTAATCATCCATACCCTTCGGTTGGTATGAATAGAAAGAGAAACCTCGCTCTAATAGCATGACACTTTTACATCTAATGGATTATAGTAATTCTGGAACAGTATAAATCTAAACACAAAAAATGAAGAGTGCATATATCATCCAAGTAATCCACACTAAGGATTGTTATGAAACCTCATTCACTTGTCTCATATAGGTTCTTCACGGTAACATCAATCTTGAATATTCTTTTTATGCAAATAACAAACATTATTTTTGCGAAAAATCGTCCAATAAGTAGACCCTGGAGGATTGGAGGAAGAGGGACAAATTTTGTCGAGTATTTTTAATAAAATTCATACATACGTTAACTATAACTAGAACAGTATTAAAAACAGCCATAAAGCAAAAAAATGCAAAACAATTTAATAAATAGCAACCATAAACCAGACGAAGTGGATAGCCTAATATATTTAATTGAACTCTTCCAGCAATTCCAGCCTTATCTTTAGGGTGATGAAATTTGCATGTAGCTCTAAATTTGCATGTTCCCGTCTTTAAGTAGTACTACAAAAAGGTTAAGTAGAAAAGGAAGTTAGTAATAATGCTCAAAATAGAACAAACATAGAAATGATAAAAGAATGAGTATCAACATACCAAAATCAACTAAATGCTATGCATTTCTTGTGCATTAAGGCAGAGTTACTTCTACATAAAGCAAAACATGACTGAAAACCCAACTTACATAAAGCAAAACATGACTTGAGATGATTTTCTAACCACGGACTGTAATAACAACATTAGAAAACTCTCACCACATGCTACTTGAGATGATTTTCTCAGCTCTTAATATGATCCATCAAAATCCAATCCTGAAAAGATATACAAAATATAATAATTATATTGGAGCGACATTAAAAAATAAACAACTTTTTTATTTTGAGGGATTAAAATGATATACAACTTTAGATTACCTGTAAGTGGAGTGGCATCAGATTGTTGCGATTCATCTAAAGATTCATTATCGTCATTTATATTAAATCTATAAAAAATAAAAGTGACACATAACTATACATTTTGAATCAAATAAATTGTACATAATGAAGTAAATAATGGAAATGAAGTTCTTACTGATTATTTACCAATGGACAATTTTGTTTATCATGTGATTGTCCACGTAGTCCACAACCACGACAACGCGTACCACTTCCTTTATTCATTGTATTTTTTTTAGATGACTTCAACCTACTTCCACAACCCTTTGCCCTTACCTGTTGTGGGTCGTTCATTATCCGATTCTCAGAAATACTCATACTTCTTTTTCCACTAATACCACTGCTTATATTAAGATCTTTAATTTTTTCATGGACAGATTGCATTGTCGTTCTAAAAAATTCTGTTCCTTCTTCTGAGAGAGATGCTTCATCAACAACAATAGAACACAACTGTGACAATTTCGCATGTCTGGACATTACTGACTTATTTGAAATATCATTAAGTTCAACACCATCTCCATCCCATATTCTTCCAGCTTTCGTGTTTCTAGTCCATCTATGCAAGATATATTGATTTGATAAATATAATACTTGCTTCAATCGAAGAAATACTAAAATGTGCCGGTATGGGATTCCTTCAAACTCAAAAAAACGACATTCACATCTTACAATATCTGAACTTTTATAAAAAAACAAGCTGTTGCACCTTCGAATTATGTTCCTCTGCCCTCTCAACTGTATAAACACAATGTATTTCATCTTCCCAAACATGCTTTAAAAAATAGGCATTACTTTCAAACAGCTCGTTTTGAAAAATTCTGAATATCTTTTTGGTGTACACACCAACCATCTGTTTTTCCATAGGAAATAAAAGATTTCAGCTTTGGTTTTTCATTAATGTCGATATGATCAGAAATCAACTCTTGATGTCGTTGATGCCCAATTACCATGTTGAAATGTGTGACACAATCCATTAATGAATTGTTCTTAGAAACATACTTCTTAAAAAAAGAATGAGAGCTTTCAGCTCTCTGACTGCTTGACATCCCTGCAGAAAATATATGATTAATATAGGCAGGAACCCATTTGTCACGCAATTCATACATTGTGGATAACCAAACATGATCTTGCAATGAACTCCTTTGCAGTGCATACTTCCAGCTCGCTTCAAATTATTCAGTAGTGTCAGAATTCCACACACTAGGCTGAAAATAATAATAGTAATCTCCATGGTTGATTGGTCCAAGTTTCTTAGAAAACTTATTCATGATATGCCAAATACAATAGCGGTGGAAGGCATGAGGAAGAACTTCAGCGATTGCCTTTGCCATTGCTGGATCTTGGTCAGTAATAATAATATTGGGTGGACCTTTTATCATAGATTGAAGCCATTACTTGAACAACCAAATAAAAGACTCGGTTGTCTCATCATTTAAAAAACCACAACCAAATATTATTGTTTGACCATGGTGGTTAACTCCCAACAATGGAGCAAATATCATACTGTACTTATTGGTATTGTATGTCGTATCAAACACGACTACATTACCAAAAAAACTGTATGCTCGTCTTGATGTGGAATCAGCCCAAAAGCAGCGGGTCATTCTATTATCTTCATCTCGGTCAAATTCGAAATAAAATGAAGGGTTCTTTTCTTTTTCTGAAGTGAAATACTCATATAAAATATCTGCATCGTGTCCCTTCAGTTCTTCTCTTAAATCTCTTTCATAGTTTCTTAAGTCTCTCCCAATGCACCAATATTTTCAATTCCACCAGCTTCAATTTTTATAATCCTGATTTGTTGACTGGTTGATACATTTGCCTCAGTAAACTGTCTTGCCAAAACTTTTTTTGCATTTGAAACATTTCGATGTGATTTTAGTAAATGTACCTTTCTTGGAGTTGCAAGTATATGGTTATGTGCTTCAATAAATTTACTAACAATCCAATTTGTTTCTTGTTTCACAATACTGAGCCTTGCTTTACAGCCTACACGCACCGTTCCTCTGTTTCTTTCAGATTCTCTTTGATCAATATTTTTTAATTTTTTTTTCTGATATGTATCGTCTGTATCACCTTCCTTGAAGCAAACACATTGTTTCCAAGTTAATTCTTTATTTCTCCATTTACTTGAATCCATTCTCGTGCTAAATCCAGCCTCCTTTGCATATGCATTGTAAAAGGCATATGCATCATTTACTGAATTGAATTCCTGCCCTATTTTCGGTTTCAGATCATCTGTAACTTGTGGATTATATATCTCAGTAGAAGATTGTTCTTCCATTCCTAGTTCATAGAAAGAAGATAAAAATCATTTATTAGTTAAGTGTGTAACTACCCATGACGAATTATATATGAAACTACAGATATAAACCTTTCTTAAAAAAGATTTGCTAGGAACTTTTTCCCAATGGGCATGTGCAACGCACGTGCTTGCCAACTAGAATTATATATGAAAGTTTTCCATCAAACTTAGTATTTATGGATTGAAATGCCGTACCATAAAGAGTATCAGTATCAGAAGCACAAACCATCAACATAAATTTGTATGGTATGCATAAAAGACCAAGCATGCATCCTATATTCATATAATAACAAAATAGAGAGATACGTTTGCATCTAAAGGGTTTTTTTGTACCTTAGTGTCCCCATGAACTGAAGGACTAAATCTATGTGCTGTTTAATACGATCAGAAGAAAAAATCTACCAAATCTGTCTTATTGTGTAATTGCTGCACTTGTAATAAATCACCACCTAAAATAACACCGACATGAAGGCCTCAATGAATTTCATAATGATAACTAAGATAGGATAAAGGTCATACGAAATCCGTAAACTATAATCAACATTGGAATAAAAAAACAATAGTTAAGCATGTATATGGCACTATGCTATGCGATGTATAGTTTAGTTCATCAGGATTAATAAGAGGCATAAGAAGTCCATAAACCAGATATCAACTTAGGTATAAAACAAACTAAGTATTTATATTGCACAGTTACACTACGCTACGTGATGCCCACATCAATAGGCTTACAGCTTCACGACTTAACTACCCATGTATTTTATATATATCAGCAATAACAGTATGATTCAATGCATTCTGGAACAATAAGTGATCAGTGCATGCTATGTCCATGTAGTTCTTTCTCAGCAATTTCAAAATCAACTCACTAAGTGTCTTAAGCACTCAGAACTATCACACAAAGACTAAAAGAGGACAATTCTTACAGCCTTGTCAGATCCAGCAGATTTGTAACAGCAGTAGGAAAAGGACCAACAATTGAAACTGCATAAACCTCCCTGCAAATGAATATGAGCACAACATGAGCTATATATTTGTATAGTTCATTCAAGGAAAACCGCATTCTTAGGTTTGAAGCCAGTATCCTTCCCAGAAATTCAATAGTTCTTTGATGAATGACAAACAATACAAGTTAGAGACATCTTAGATATTCTGTCAGGCATTCTTCATCTCAAAATAACTACCAAACAAATATTTTTACACAATGAATCAACACAAACAAAATCCAGAAAAGAGAACTTCAGACCTTCGACGACGGGGTGAAGAAGACACTTCGCACGACAGGATTCAGACCTTGGCCAGAGCGGGAGGATTCAGATTTTGGTATGCGCCGGGGTGCAGATCTTAGCCGGAGCACCGAGGTGGTTGATCATCGTCGGAGCTGAGGTGCTTCAGATCTTGGCCGGAGCGGTGCGGTGAAGAGGGCGGGGGTCGACCGGCTTGTTCTTGGCCGGCGCGATAAAGAGACCTCAAGCCCGGCTTGATCTTGGCGGTGGAGAGGGCGGGGGTGAGGAAGAGGGGAGAGCGAGATCGCAGTTGAGAGAGAGGGGCCGGGGTTAGAGAGAGAGGGGTCGGGGCGCTTGATCTTGGCGGCGGTAGAGAGGGCGGGGGTGAGGAGGAGGGAGGGCGAGATCGGGGTTAGAGAGAGAGGGGCCGGGGCTCAGTTTGGGGGTTAGAGAGAAAGGGGCCGGGGCTCAGTTTGGGGGTTAGAGAGAGAGAGAGGGTCAGCGGAAATTTTTGACCGTTCGATGGAAGAGAATAGGACGGTCAGCGAAAAATTTTTTCCCGTGAGAGCACCCGTGACCGATTGTCAGCACCCGTGACTGATTTGTCAGCCGCCTGGATTTTCAGCTGCCCGATTGTCTTCAATCGGACGGTCAGCGACACCCAAAATTGCAGTGACAGCCCGTGAGCAAAGTTCACCTCATTTCTCGACCGTCCGATAGAACCGAATCGGACGGTTAGCACAGTGTCGCGGAAGTTTTTTTACAGGACGTCCCGTAGGTGAGCCGAACTGTATATCTATATATATATATATATATATATATATATATATATATATATATATATATATATATATATATATATATATATATATATATATATATATATATATATATATAGGGGCATGCTATAATGCGGCATGCGGTACGTGTGGCAGTACATCGCAGCCGTCTGATGCATGCGTTACGTGCATGCGGTGCATCAGACGGCTACTATGCGGTGCCGCACTTACCGCATGCCGCATTATAGCATGCCCCTATATATATATATATATATATATATATATATATATATATATATATATATATATATATATATATATATATATATATATATATATATATATATATGAGAACTGGGTTCCTATGACATGTCATAGGGAGTACCCTATGACATATGGTGAATTAGTAATGCTAGAATGTTTAGAATGTGCTGAATTTTTTTGAGGGTGATCACCTTACCTTAGATAAAATGTCCACAAAAAATCAAAGCATTCTAAAACTTTTTGGGGCATCAAATGCTAGAAGCTTTATCGGCCATCCATTTTAACCGTTAAATTGAAAATCATATTTGATGCCTCTAGAAGTTTTAGAATGATCCGATTTTTTGCGGGGGTCCTATCTATGATAGGGTGATCATGCTCATAAAAATTCAGAACATTCTAAATATTCTAGGGTTACTAACTCATCATATGTCATAGGGTACTTCCTATGACATGTCATAGGAACTCATTTCCCTATATATATATATATATATATATATATATATATATATATATATATATATATATATATATATATATATATATATATATATATATATATATATATATATATATATATATATATATATATATATATATATATATATATATATATATATATATATATATATATGGGCATGCTATGCTGCAGCATGCGGTAAGTGCGGCACCACACCGCAGCCGTCTGATGCACGCGCTGTGTGCATCGCTTGCACGCAGCGGTGCATCAGACGGCAGCGGTGCGATGTCGCCTTACCGCATGCTGCACTATAGTATCTCTCTCTCTATCTCTCTCTCTCTCTCTCTATATATATATATATATATATATATATATATATATATATATATATATATATATATATATATATATATATATATATATATATATATATATATATATTTATATATAGGGGTGGGATCCGTTGACAACCCAAAATGGGAGGTAAATTTACCTCCCACTTACAACTCGCCATAATCGTTGGTTAGAGGTTTCCGAATTTGCTGATTTTTTGTGAGGATGATCAACATGACACGTTGATCATCCTCACAAAAAATCAGCAAATTCTGAAGCTTATAAGGGCGTCAAATGTGTTATTCAAATTAACGGTTCAAATAGACGGTTCAGAAACGTTTGATTCAATCAGCGCCCTTAGAAGTTTCAGATTTTGTTGATTTTTTGTGAGGATGATCACTATGGCAAGTTGATCATCCTCACAAAAAATAAACAAAATCTGAAACTTCTAAGGGCGCCGATTGAATCAAACGTTTCTGAACCGTCTATTTGAACCGTTAATTTGAATAACACATTTGACGCCCTTATAAGTTTTCGAATTTGCTGATTTTTTGTGAGGATGATCAACTTGCCATGTTGATCATCCTCACAAAAAATAAGCAAATTCGGAACCCTCTATCCACCAATTGAATCAAGTTTAAAATGAGAGGTAAATTTACCTCCCATTTTGGGTTGTCAACGGATCCCAGTCCATATCTATATATATATATATATATATATATATATATGAGGGCTGGGTTCCTATGACATGTCATAGGGAGTACCCTATGACATATGGTGAATTAGTAATGCTAGAATGTTTAGAATGTGCTGAATTTTTTTTAGGGTGATCACCTTACCTTAGATGGCATGTCCACAAAAAATCAAAGCATTCTAAAACTTGTTGGGGCATCAAATGCTAGAAGCTTTATCGGCCATGCATTTTAACCGTTAAATTGAAAATCATATTTGATGCCTCTAGAAGTTTTAAAATGAGCCGATTTTTTGCGAGGGCCCTATCTAAGATAGGGTGATCATCCTCATAAAAATTCAGAACATTCTAAATATTCTAGGGTTACTAACTCACCATATGTCATAGGGTACTCCCTATGACATGTCATAGGAACTCATTTCGCCTTACCGCATGCTACACTATAGTATTTCTCTCTCTCTCTCTCTCTCTCTATATATATATATATATATATATATATATATATATATATAATATTTCACTAGGAATGGATAAAGAGAGCCGTTCGATACAAACATAAGAGGCGGTTAGAAAAATAAAGACCAAGATTTCTCTTGCCGTCCGTGTCAGGACCAGTGAATCGCATTCAACCAAACCACCAACAAATTGACGCTGTGATCATATGCCACGTTAGTCAATCGACATGATCATTCGGAACTAATGGTCTGGGCTTAGCAGAGTTATCCATTTGAATCATACGGTTATATGCCACGTCAATATGCCTGATCACTCGGGACAAACGGTTTGATCTCCACGATCTGAACAGCAGTTCGCCCCTCCCACGATCTCTCTGCTTCTCTCTCTCTCTTTCGATCTCCAGATCTCACCCATTGTCCCGATCTCCATGTCCCTCTCTCTTATTAAATCGCGCCCAGGCCTGCCCCCTTTCCCCTTCATTGCAAGAGAGAGAGAGAGAGAGAGAGAGAGAGAGAGAGAGAGAGAGAGAGAGAGAGTACTAACCTCCCCCCTTTCACCTTCGTTGCTCCGGCGAGGGTCGCACCTGCAGTCGGTGAGGAGCTGGATCCAGACCCCCTTCCCCGATCTCCACAAGAAGCCCCCCTTCTCTATCCCTCTCTTTCTCTTGATCTCCCACTCTCCTCCGATCACTCTCTCACGGTTTCGGCCGACGCGAGGAATGGCCGGCGCGGTGCAAAGTAGAGGAGCAGCAACTCCGGCGAGCATCTCACCAGTATTCGGTGAGGTGATGGATCCACCCCTTGCCCGATCTCCTCCGGCAAATCTGCAGCCGGGGAGGGGTTGGATCCAGATCCCCCTCCCCCGATTTCCAGCCTACTCCGAGAATCTGGGGATTCTTAAGGTTCGCAGCTTCCCCCAGGTCTCCGGCACCTAGCTCCGGTGGCTGTGGCGACTTCGAGCTGAAGCATGACCTCCAGAGCGGGGTGGCCGGCGGTGGTGTACGTGTGTGTCTCAAGTGGTGTAGTGGTCGAGTGCAATGGCGCGAGCTCCGGCCAGGTCTCATTCATCCTTTTTCATATGGGTTTCTGCTATTTGACTCAAATCCTACTGAAATTTGGGTAGCTAAATTGCACCCACCCCCGTCGGCAGGCACCTGGAGCAAGAGAAATTGCACTCAGCCCCGACTAGCAGACACCTGGATGGAGTGAATACGACACAACTCCGGCCGGTGGACGACGATTAGCACCTCGATGCCATTTCCTTCCCCCTCCGACTCCGATACTGCAGTCGTTGTTGCCTCCCGTCTCCGATGGATTTGAAGGAGTGTTCCGGGAGGATCAACACTGTGGTTCTCAAAATTTTGGGCTTTGCGAGTTAAGGAAGATGGACCACGAGTGTAATTACAATTCCATATATTTCACCATCATTTCTGTTCTTTCTATATGAATTTCGAAGTCTTTATTTTTTCAGGTTATTGCTGGATCTTTGGGCCCTTATAGTTAATTGAGATGTACCACAAGGGTAAGTCCAATTCCATATATCTCATTGTCATTTTTATTTGTTGATCCGTGTGATTTGGTCTTTGTTTTTTCTCTTCAATCTTAACAAAGGGATCAAAGGAATTTTGGGCACTTACAAGCTAACTCTTGGTCAGGAGGCTCACCCAATACTGAATGCATTTACTACAAACTATAAAATCTGATAATCTTGGATGATGGGTTGTTGGGTTGCAGGTTGGTATATATTTTTTTTTGAAAGATATTAATACTGCAGTGAGCGTCAATCGAACACCCAACCTTGATGCTTTTATACAATAAAGCATTCACAAACCCTTCATAAAGCATCCAGTTCTTTGTTGATCTTCACAAAGCCTTCACAAAGCATCCAGCTTTTTGTGAATTGTGTTGATAGTCACAGTAAAGCATCCAGATTTTTGTGAATTGTGTTGATAGTCACAGTGAGGATCAACAAAGGCTTTGTTGATCTTTGTGTTGATCTGAATTTACTGTGAATTGTCCAGATTAATAAAGCCTTTACTGTGAATTTTTGTGACTATGTAGATCAACAAAGCCTTTATTATTGGAGTCCAGATCAACAGTCAACCTCTTACAAGTTGAGCCTTCTTCACAAAGCCTTCTTCATCGTTGAGAGTCGAAAGAAGTTGTTGGAAAGAGATTGCTTATTTTGTTGAGCCTTCTTCACAGAGCCTTTACTGTTGTTTTCATTGTTTTGTTTTAAATATTTTACATCAAAGATTGTTGTTGGATATAGCGTTTGATTTTTTAAATCTGAAAATTCTCTTATATGTAGAATTAAATGTATTGAATTTGTTGTGTTGTAAATCCCTTTTATTCATGCTGTACTGAATTTGTATAAATTAAATGTATTGAATTAAAAAGGATTTGCTGCATAAAAGAGAATAAGAGAAGTTTAATTCAAAAGAGAATAA
Organism: Chamaelirium japonicum; assembly: GCA_947650365.1. Classification (NCBI taxonomy): domain Eukaryota; kingdom Viridiplantae; phylum Streptophyta; class Magnoliopsida; order Liliales; family Melanthiaceae; genus Chamaelirium; species Chamaelirium japonicum. The sequence goes on along the minus strand of OX393559.1, from coordinate 19,012,906 downwards.
GCAGGCATCGGGCTTTTGAAAGCAGTCGAGAGCAGGGTCGACGATCTTGGGGGAGTCGGCGAGGGAGAGATCGGCGTCGTTGCCAGAGTGGAGGGGGCCAGGGAGGGAAGAGGAGGAGTTGGGGGAGTCAAGAGGGGCATTGGGGTGGGGGGGGGGGGGGGGGGGGGGGGAAGGAGAGATGGCTCCCAGGTCCACGCGCTCTTCATTGTAGGAGACCCCTCCCCCACTTTGCCATTCGTTGCAAGAGACCCCCTCCCGTTCTCTTTCCTCTCCAGATCGCCTCCCCGACCGGCAACGATAGTGCAAGGGGAGGGGTCTCGGTTCTCCTCCGACCCTCCGTCGGGCAGCAGTGTTTTCCTCTTACTCTCACGTCTTCCTCTCTCCTTCTCGGTTCTTGGATCTGCAAGTCAACTGTAGGGTTGTTTTTTGGGTATATTTTTTTTTTTTCGATTTGAAGGGAAGGAGGATGAGAAGAGGAGGTAGAAGGAAGAGAGTTTTTAGGGGTTTCTTTTACTTTTACTCTATTTTTTCCCTGATTGAAGGGAGCCGAAGCCCTCTCTACCCAAACCAAGGGATGGATTTGGTTTCTCCCTATTTTGTTTGTTTCCTTTCTGGTTTGCTATCATAAAGACGCATCTTTATTTATTTCTTCATCTATTATTCTTTCATTCATAAAGACACATCTTTTCTGCCATCCTATTTACTTTTTGCAGTCTATGTCAAGAAAGATTCTTTTTTTATTGCTTCAAAAAACATGGGATGGATTGTGGAAGGGCTTAACTCCATCTCATTTTACTCTGAATATCAGATTTGCAACCCAATGGAGGACACTCAAGTGAAAACAATGACGGTGGTGCTGATGAGCAAGAATATGATGACCCTCCTCTCCTTGAGCAGTTTGTAATTGTGACTTGATCTGTTGATCCCTCAGCTTTTATTGTTGGACGCCTTTGAAGAATCATCGAAGAATATGTTAAAGGGCGGCCTTAAGCCACGTCGGACCTGTGTAGCACTTGCAATGCCTGAGATGAAGGTCTTGAAGAAGTACGTGATTCCGCATAATTCCACATCACGACTAAGAAATTGGTGTACTGGAAAACAGTAAAAATAAAGATGCTTCATGTTTGCAATATTGTGCATGAGAATTTTTTGTTAAAGAGATAGAAAATTTCGATTGACATGCATTGTACATAGCTGCAATCAAATGATAATTATGTATCAGTGCAGTGCAATGGCTATTGTGGAGAATAAGCAATTTGCATTATAGTATCAAGTAATTTATTGGTAGGCGTTGAATAATATCTCTAGATACTTCTTTCTTTTGAAAAAAATTATAAAATTTCAATCCTTTAATTTACTTCAAAAAGGTTGTTTATATGCCTCATATTTTTTATTCAAAACACAGACGATCAGGTGGGTACGGAAGTCAAGAACTCGCCTACGGCCCAAATGTGGTGTGCCATGTCGTCCATTTGAATGGCACAACATGGGGGGCGGCTTTTTCTCATTTTTTTTCTTCATGTTGAATAAATATGTGAGGAAGGTTGCAAGGTGGGGTGGAGAGGGGGAGAGATAGAGAGCGCGAGTTTTGTGAAAAATTGAATGTCTTTTTTTTTTAATCCAATATATGAGGAGGATGGGGAGAGTGTGGAGTGTGCATCTTGCCGATGCGCTCTACATCGGACGACCTAATTTTGTCAAGGGGTGAGGGTGGCTAACTATGTGTTGTCGCCGAAGGCAGTCGCTGCATTGCCAATGTCGTCGAAGGCGGCTGTCTGAGTGGCGACAAATCTAGGCGCCCCCCCTGAAATGTACTGCCCCCCCCCCCCCAAATGTGGTCATCCCCTTTGAAAATGATCGTGATGGAAAAATATCGACACATCAGTAGGATGTGGGCACCCTTGCCAAATATATGAGCCTTTAAAAAATGTGGGAGCTCACGCTGAATGTGGATGTCTCGCCGAATATGAGCAACATCACAGAATGTGGACGCCCTCACAAAATATTCGTGCCGATAGGAACGGGTATTACTATCGTTATCTTCGCTCAAAATATCATGCTAGCACTATGCCCAAAGTTTGTTTCTCTCTTTTTTTTTTTGTTAATTAAATTTCTACTCTGAAGATAAGGAAGTAAGGAACTCCCAGGTACCAATTCTCATGAATTCAATTTTCGAGGGTTCAATTCCACAGAGTTGTAGCTCACAAAACTTTTGTTTTCATTGTCCTTTGATGCATTGGGTGGATTTTGGGTTTCTTTGATACTATTCTCTTGCTATGTTTTGACTGAAGTTCTAAGAATTTCAACCAGCACGTGGTTAAGTGTCTTGGATTTACCGGGGAATGCAGTGAGGGACAACAAGAAGATGAGTATAGTGTCAAGGCACATTCAGTTGGTGGTGAGGAATTGATAGGGAGGTTTTAAATTTCAAGTGGGTTTTGAGGATCCATTAGCTCTCATATCCTCTTCTAGAGAGGTTCATTCAGTTTTGATCATTTGACGTTTTATAATTTAATGATTTTAACATTATTATTGCATTAAATGAACCCCTCCTTTTTTTGTGTGGGTTTCAGATTTAAAACAATATCTTTTTTTGTTTCCATCGAGTGATTTTATTATAGAAAGTGGCCAAGTGTGTTCATTGAAGTGGACGATGGGCGTGGTGGGTGGCGATGCTCAAGGATTTGTGTTGCCACTGAAGGCGGTCCAAATGTGTTTTACCGTCAAAGGCGGCCGTTGCAGTACCGACATGCACGAGCATTCATATATAGACTAATCAAATATTGCTATTGTTATTTTCGCTAAAAAAATATTGTTATCACCCTCGAAATATTATTCTCTCGCTCAAAAAAATCACTTTTAAATTATTATTTCCACCTTTAAAATATTGCCTCTTCCTTCAAAATTTTATCACACCCTCAAAATATTTTTGTCTCCCTCAAAATCTTTTGCGTGCCGATAGGCACGGGCTTTACTAGTATATATATATATATATATATATATATATATATATATATATATATATATATATATATATATATATATATATATATATATATATATATATATATATATATATATATATATATATATAGGGTCAGGATCGGATGACCCATCAAAATTTTGACCCATTAATAATCCAGCACCCTTTGAGGCACCTAGAGGTTTTAGAATGGGCTGATTTTTTGTAGACATGTTGTCTATGATATGTTGATCATCCTCACAAAAAATCAGCCCATTCTAAAACCTCTAGGTGCATCAAAGGGTGCTCTTCAAATCAACGGTTAAAATTGATAGTAAAAAACCGTTGATTTGAAGTGCGCATTTGATGCAACTAGAGGTTTTAGAATGGGCTGATTTTTTGTGAGGATGATCAACATACCATAGACAACATCCCTACAAAAAATCAGCCCATTCTATAACCTCTAAGTGCCTCAAAGGGTGCTGGGTTATTAATGGGTCAAAATTTGCTGGGTCATCCGATCCTGACCCATATATATATATATATATATATATATATATATATATATATATATATATATATATATATATATATATATATATATATATAGAGAGAGAGAGAGAGAGAGAGAAAGAAATGCTATAATATGGCATGTGGTAAGTGTGGCACCGCACCGCAACCGTCTGATGCACCGTTGCGTGCATCGCATGCATGCAGCGTATGCATCAGACGGCTGCTGTGCGATGCCGCACGTACCACATGCCGCATTATAGCATGCCCCTATATATATATATATATATATATATGGGGACGGGGAGCCTAGACCTTAGGTGCAGCGTGAACGCTGCACCTGAGGCCTGAGCGCTCGCCAAGTGTCCCATCCGCGCGAGATCCGGCCCAAAATCCCGCCCAAAACCCCCTCAAGACCTCAGCCGTCCGATAGAAATCTCTAGACCGTCTGATCCCGTGCATATCGCCAACTCCCATGCAGCATAACTTTCATCCGTTCGATTCAATCGATCGAACGGATGGAAATCTTTTTCGCTGTTACTGTAGCGGCTACAGTAACAGCGAAAAAAAATTCCATCCGTTCGATTCCCATCGATCGAACGGATGGGAATTGAATTAATACACATAATGGGCTGGTCGATTCCCATCCGTTCGATCGATTGGAATCGAATGGATGGAATTTTTTTCGCTGTTACTGTAGCCGCTACAGTAACAGCGAAAAAGATTTCCATCCTTTCGATCGATTGAATCGAACGAATGGGAGTTGTGCTGCATGGGAGTTGGCGATATGTACGGGATCAGACGGTCTAGAGATTTCTATCGGACGGCTGAGGTCTTGAGAGGGTTTTGAGCGGGATTTTGGGCCGGATCTCGCGCGAATGGGACACTTGGCGCGCACTCAGGCCACAGGTGCAGCGTTAACGCTGCACCTGAGGTCCAGGCTCCCCGTCCCCTATATATATATATATATATATATATATATAGGGGGCGGGGAGCCTGCACCCGAGGTGTAGCATCGTTGCTGCACCTCTCTCTTATTTACCCCCCCTACAAGTTTTGGAATTTGATGAAATTTGGTGAGGGTGTTGTCTAGGGTAAGATGATCATCCTCACCAATTTTTATCAAATTCCAAAACTTCTAGGGGGGTCAAATGGTCGAAGCAAAATCTGTAGATTTTAATGATGACTGTGGACGACTGATTTTGCTTCGACCATTTGAACCCTCTAAAAGTTTTGGAATTTGATGAAAATTGGTGAGGATGATCATCTTACCCTAGATAACACCCTCACCAAATTTCATCAAATTTCAAAACTTCTAGGATGGTCAAACAATGTCTGAGGTATAGCAACGACGCTGCACCTCAGGTCCAGCATCCATTATATATATATATATATATATATATATATATATATATATATATATATATATATATATATATATATATATATATATATATATATATATATATATATATATATATATATATATATATATATATATATATATATATATATATATATATATATATATATATATATATATATATATATATATATATATATATATGGGGGCGGGGAGCCTGCACCCGAGGTGCAGCAACAACGCTGCACCTCCCCCTTGTTTTACCTACCTAGAAGTTTTGGAATTGGATGAAATTTGGTGAGGGTATTGTCTAGGGTAAGATGATCATCCTCACAAATTTTCATCAAATTCCAAAACTTGTAGGGGGGTCAAATGGTCGAAGCAAAATCTGAAGATTTTAACGGTGACTGCGGACGACTGATTTTGCTTCGACCATTTGACCACCCTAGAAGTTTTGGAATTTGATAAAAATTTGTGAGGATGATCACCTTACCTTAGACAACACCCTCACTAAATTTCATCAAATTCCAAAAACTTCTAGGTAGGTAAAACAAGGGGGCGGTGCAGCTTTGTTGCTGCACCTCGGGTGCAGGCACCCCGCCCCCTATATATATATATATATATATATATATATATATATATATATATATATATATATATATATATATATATATATATATATATATATATATATATATAGTAGCCGTCTGATGTACCGCTGTGTGCATTGCATGCACGCAACGCGTGCATCAGACGGCTGCGGTGGAGTATCGCACGTACCGCATGATATATATATATATATATATATATATATATATATATATATATATATATATATATATATATATATATATATATATATATATATATATGCGGATTAATATATATAAGTTTGGTTCTCGTGTTGGGTCGGGTCTACCTGAGCCTCAATTCGAAAACCGGTCTGTATTTAGTCGGGTCCACAAAACTTAGAACTGAACAAACCTATTTGGTCAAAATATTCGAACCAACCCGACCAATTTAGATCGGATTGGATAGGTTCTAGGCTTTACCTGACCCAAGTTGCACCCTTAATGCCAGCATCATCACTGCCATAATACTTTTTGGGTGGGCCTATATAAAGCCCATGAATACACATGTAGTCCTGGCTAAAAATTGAAAAAAAAAAAACCCATGTATCCCAGTTTCATCCCTTCCCTATTTCTGTTGGCACTCCATGCCCATCAGTCAGTTATCGAATATGTGCACAACGCCTCTTGCCTCAGACAGCCCAACGATGCTTCCTTCTCCCCTTCTTCCTCCTCCTCTTTTCTCCTTCCTCCCCCATCATCCTCATTTTTCCTCCCCTTCTCCCTCCTCCCTTTTCCTCCCCTTCTTCCTCCTCCCTTTTCCTCCCCTTCTTCCTCCTCCCTCCTCATCCTAAAAATCATGCATTCGACTTACTGGTCCGAATGCACCTTCCATGCATTCTACCGGTTCGTTAAAATGCATATATAGAAAGTGCATTCAGATGTCAGGATTAGTGTGTCCTACATGTCAATTCCAGCAATGACGACACTTGATTATAATCACATCACTAACACTCACATACCATAGTGCATGAGATGCATAAATCTATTAGTTCATATTAGTGTAGTCGATGTGACTTTAAGTATGTGGATGAGACTCGCGTACAAGATATGTGAGTCATTGTACACGTACACTCGTGTAGGTTCATAATCGGTTGTTAGATTGGACACCTAGTTTACAAAACTATAACACACTGATATTTTCTGTAGATACCAAGTCATGTAGTGTTGATGTTGTTGTTCCTAAACATATGAACTAGGCAATTTGTTAAATTACAAAATAACTAAACAAATAAGAAACTTTACTCGATGGGTTAGAGGCGCGTAATCGCTGCCCTAAGAACGAAAGTCCTCCCCTCGTGCGGGTTTGAACGGATCCTTCGAACCCAAGGTACAACGAACCCAATCCGAGCTCCTCCTCGATTTCCGGCACGACCCGATCGAGGATCAGTTGACCCTTTGCCGATGATGATTGCCCAAAGAAAACAAACTTTGAAACTCAAGAACTTTTGTGGCAGAATTTTTCCAAAGGAAGAAGAAGAGAAACCTTGTTTGTGATAGGTGTTTGAGGGGCTTTAAATAGAGAAAAATATGACCGTTGGACCAGCCTTCAAGGCTGAAAATAAAAGGCCATAATGGCTGCCCATTATGACCGGTTTTTGCAATCAAAGCTGTAACGTTTCTAACGTTACAGCTTTTTCAAATATTGAAATGTTACAACAATCCCCCACAAAGTTTAAATATTTGAAATGATACAAATGTTAAAATCAAAAAAAATATTGGGCAATCTTATGCTATGCATTAGGTGAAGGTGTCTTCCGACTTGAACCAACACTTAGTGTTAAAAAGTTTGGTCTGAGGAAAACGAAGTGAACTAGGTCTTGAACCAAGCTTCCCTTGATTCAGATTTCAACTATAACACATATAGCACATATCGACTCGGGTTAAGCGGGTTAGCACGTTACGGCCATGCGCTGATACCTTGCTTCTTCATGAGAATTTTTTAAGGAATAGCCCGATTTCCATTGTCGCTGCCCCACGACTATTCTCACATAGGTGAGTCCTCCAAGGGTACCTGCGACGGATTGGTACCTCGCAGAATCCTGCCTTGGGCTCATTAAGAAAGTAAATCTCAACCTGAACCGTCACACATGAGAGCACCTCATCATAGGGACGGGAAGGAGTTATACTCCATAGGATTGTGCTCTCCCACTAGACACCTACTCTAGTTTGTTTCAACCCTTTGAACCTCATTCAAGGGATCTCCAATCATAGAGGTAGGGTTTCTACCGGAGGTGCCTAATTTATGGGCTTCAATCCCATCCCCCTCGATGAATCTAGGACTGCGCTCCTAGATAGACCTTTGGTCAAATGATCAGCTAAATCCTTTGCTGATCTCACAAATTCTACTGTTATTATGGACTTCTTTAGATGTTCTTTTATAAACTTGTGTCTAACTCGAATATGCATGTTCATTTTCTCATTCGTGTTCTTTTGTTTACACAAATCTATAACAGCTTTAGAATCGCAGTGAATGGAAATGACAGGTAATGGATTATTAACTACTGGTATATCACTGAGTAGATTTTTTATCCATTCAGCCTCAGTGCAAGTGGAATCTAGTGCTATTAACTCAGCTTCCATAGTACTTCTAGCTGTTAATGTCTGTTTAGCAGATTTCCAAGTTATAGCTGCTCCTCATAGTAGAAAGATGTAACCACTTGTGGATTTTATGTCAAGAGTATCAGTGATCCAGTTGGCATCACTGTACTCTTCAACCACAGAAGGATCTCCTCCATAGAATAAACCATAAGAGGTAGTGCCCTTTAGATACTTGAATACCCTTTCTAATACAGTCCAATGGTTTGCACCAGGGTTACAAGTGTATCTACTAAGTCTCGAAACCGCATAAGCGATATCAGGTCTGGTGCGGTTTGCTAAGTATAGAAGTGAACCTATAATCTTGGCATATCTATCTTGGGAGACTGGTTCTCCTAGATTCTTATTGAGTTGAACACTCTAATCATAAGGAGTAGATACTATCTTAGTGTTCGAGAAACCAAACTTCTTAATAAGCTTTTCTGTGAAATGGGATTGGGATAAGGAAATTCCCTTAGGGGAATGAGATAGGGTCATCCCTAGGATTAAATCTGCTCGACCAAGATCTTTCATGTCAAAACTCTTTGATAATAAGGATTTGACATCCAAGACACAATCTAAATTTGATCCAAATATCAGGATATCGTCTATATATAGACAAAGAATTGTTGTAGCTCGTGTGTCCTTAGTGTGGATTTTCTGTATTAACATTAATAAAGATGACTTTGGTTATTGCTTTAATTAGAATACTACTATGGTATATGTTAATACTCCATATAATAAAGGACCCTAGGGAATACAGTAGGCCACTGAGGCGTATGAGGATCCATGCTTGGGAGACCCAGTGGACCAGTTCTGTGTAGACCTAGAACTAGTTCACAGCTTAGGTGATGCCGGTCGCTTCACCGAGAACAAGCTGTTGGCAGGTAGAGGATGTGGTGAAGTCTCCACTACGGGAACGTGGGATTCCCATTCACCTGACCAAGCACGATGATCGTGTTGAACAGGAACCAAGACGGTGCATAGTTCAGTGATTCAGACACTGGTACATGAACCGTCTTACTACTATAGATAATATATCCTTAACCCTGAAGGACCATGTATACTGGGCCAACCAGTTGTGTGGTGCTTTGATGTGCCAACGTGTACGGACCTTCCATAGTCCAATACCATGGTACGTTGGGTTACCCGGCTGGCGCTTGAGTGACATGTAATCCCTACAGGTTATCCGATATCCAGTGTTGGATGGGTGTGTTTTGATGAGTCAATCTGTCCACACAGTTAATCCAAGCCTGGTGGTTGTCAGTATGACTGACGACGTTCCGGATGCTAGGCATAGCACCAGAAGTGTGTAGTGTTATAGATAACAAGTCATCAAACCCTAGTCAGATGATCGATCGGGATCTGACGGTGCTCCCCACCGCCCGAGTCGTATCATGGCACCAGTAATGGAGGGACTAAGGATTATCGGAGTATAGTAGAGAACAGGGTTACGAGAGAGTAACATAAGTTTAGGATCACTAGAGTTCAACTCGCGTCGCACTCTGGGTGGCTACGCGGGTTGATCGGATTAGGGCTGATTAACGGAACTTTCGGTGTGTCACCGGAACAGTTAATCAGGGATCCGGTTGGAGCTAGAGATCCCAAACCCTGAAGGTTCCACCCTGTCGTTGCGTATAGAAATTGTTCCCCGACCTATTTGGATACGTTGGATGTGAAGTAGCGTGATAGAGCGCAAGCCCGGAGCCAAAGAACCTAATTCACTTGTGTTACGGGCCGTAGGGGTATTTTGGTAAATACTGAAATATAGCTTAGAATATATTGAATATGGATCTTAGAATGAGCGAAATAATTCCAGGAGCTCATAGGCGCTGACGGAACTCGATTCCGAGTAGCGCACCTCACTCAGTCTCTCTTTCAGTTTTCCGCTTTTTGTGAAGGGCGTTTTCGTCCGGGCTTCACGATAGACACCCGGGAGACCTAAATCCGATCCCCCCTTGTTCCTATCCATCTAGGGGCCGGCCCTAGCCTTCTTGGAGCCATGGGAGACTGGCCCTATAAAAGAATAGGGAGAGGGAGGGGCCGGCCCTATGGTGCTTCCCCCTCTCCTCCAAAAATCCGACCCCTAGTCCTCCTCCTTTGTGGTTTCGGCCAAGGAAAAGAGAGGAAGAAGAAGGGAGAAGGAAGAGGAAGGAAGGAGAAGGATGAAAGGATAAAGAGGAGGAGAAAATCTCATGGCTCGCTATCGTCTTCACAACGGATTCCTCTGTCGGCTCGTAATCCCTGCACTCAGAGACGGGATTTCGAGGATTCTTCAATTCGCAAAGGACAAGGTGCTATCCGACAGTTTTCCTTGCGATTCAAGTGCGGTTCTTCATCGTTCCGTAATCTCCGGATCATAGATCTATAAGGTATTATGAATCTAAACATCTAAGTAGATGCATGCATGTCTTCCGTAGATCGTAATATGCCTCTAGGGTGTCCGCACATATGCTAAGATCGTAGATTTGTATGTAGATTGTTTGGTATCACGAATTGTAATGAAACATAGACCGTATGATCTTCGGATCTTTCTTTTGCTTCCGCTGCGACTCTGATTAGCGGATCCAATTTCCAACAATTGGTATCAGAGCACGTTTTGGTGTATGTTTCATGCATGAATTCGTGAAAACATCATGTAAATATATGATGACATATGTTTTCGTCGGGGTTCGGCGTAGATCATGCATATGGATTGTGCTATGTATCGTTTTTTTTTGCAGGTGCCACGCTGAATAGTAATCTGTGATTGCATGCATCCGGGGGTCGGATCCCGGATTTAATTTTGTATTGATTATTATTGTGGATTGTAAGGCTCTAGATGGGCGAGTGTGGGGGTTGATCATCCTCGGTTCCCTAGCCATGCTTCTAGGATTGTATTATTTTCTTTCTAGCGAAATTGTACACGAACGAGCACTTGCTCAAAGCGTGTTAGTTTTTTGGTCACAGGAAGAAGGAGCTGATGCTACATCCACGATTCGGGCAAGCGGTACCATGGCGTGCAAAGACCCGGCGAAAGCGTGCATGTTGGCGATGAAAGGGATCATCGTTAGAGATCGTGCAGAACGGAAAAGCGGGATATCTTGGCTGTGCTATTCAGGTTCAGGGGTCGGACCCTGGACTTGATTCAGTTTGGATGTTTTTCTGTTGTTTCTCTTTATTCAGTATTTAGAGAACCCCGATGATAATGTGATTATCATTCTTGCTTGTGAGTTTGCCTCTAGATCAGGCTTAGGGTTAGTATTAAGCTTATGGATTCATCGGTGTCTCTAAATGCTTCTAACAAGTACGAATCCGATGGCTAGCTAAAAGGAAAGGTGGTAACCGCCCTCGTGGTAGTTCAGGTAGCCAAGTATTGTGCACCGAGATAGACGCAGTATTAGATTTGTTTAGTGATAATTAACTAATATCTCCATAAGAAGTATGATAACCCTAGTGGGATGCCCTTTCCCCACGTGGTCCTAGCGACCAAGTTAGGTTAGGATTTCACTGTGTGATACCCGTTTCTAGATGACATTTGATGATAGTATGAACTCATCACGATTTGGTTATGCCACCATTACGCTGAGGTCCGGTGGAGGTTGTCGGATGTCCCTATTTGGCCAGCATCGAAACCTGTAATGATATGAGGTATATTATGACATCAGGCATCAAATTGTGAATGAGGTGTCATCGTAGTGGGAGTCCTTTCCACGTTGACCTTAGGCTAGGCTCCAGATCTTAGGATTGTGGGCAAACTAGTGAAGTATCGGGATCCTTGGAATCTATGTAATGTGATCCTTGCAAGAAAGGCGAAAGCTGAGTATTCAAGGTAGGGACTATGATATTTTCTGAGGATAGTAATGCTTTGCGGGAGGGTTTGTAATCCTAGTGGGAGCACGGTAGACCAGGGTCTATGTCTAGGAGGTTGTGACTATTCTAGATATGCATAAAACCTCATAAAGAAGTGATGTATAAGAGGTTCCCTCCAAAGGGGAGTCCCTGGCCTCCACAATCAATCGGCTAAGGGTCTGGGTGGGAGGTACGCAGTTTGATATTCCTACCGGGTGAGAGCTATATTTCCTTCCATGCTGGTTCGCCTAGTGGTTTCCTTCGGGACATGGAGGATGCCGGTTGCAGTAGGTGACGGTTTTATCCTGTACCGCGAGAGCCTATGAACCCCCCTGTCGACACCACCTAGAATTGTGGGAAGCATCCGAAAGCTTGTGTGAAGCCGCTGTTGCTGCGCACACGGGTCATATAAAGCTGGCCAAAAGGAGACTGAAAGGTCTTTCAGTTTGCCATGGGTAATTCTGATAAAGACTGGGTCGTAAAAACCCCGTTGGCAGAAGCGGTTGCATGCTCTCACCGAGATGCTGTCTCCAATTCAAGGTCGATAGTCTCAGTGCTCGAGCCCAGGGAATTTAGATTCCGGATGTCTCCACTTGAGGTGGTGAAGACATAGCGGCTGGAGTAGACATTATCTATTTCTAAATTCCATGAAATAAATTGTAGTAGACCCTAACTATTGCTTTAAATCATTGTTTATAGAAATCATGACCAAGCTCGACCCCCTTGCCTCCATACTTAATGATAACAAACTTACGGGACCAAACTACAAGGACTGAAAGCGTAACCTAATGCTCGTCCTAAGGGTTGGCAAACACACAATTGCCCTAAGTACCCCTCAACCGGCCATGCCGGGACCAAGTGCAACTGAGGCCCAGTTAAAGGAATGGAAAGACTGGCTAGATGCTGATGAGATGTGCAAGTGCTATATTGTGACATCCTTGCAGACCGTCCTTCAGAAGCAAGTCGAAGACATGGCCTTTACTTCAGACATGATGCTCTACCTGAAGGAAATGTTCGAGGGTCGTAGTCGGGTAACTCGTTACCTGACCATCAAGAAATTGGTGTCCACGAAGATGGCAGAGGGGACTTTAGTTCGGGATCATATACTGAAATTGTTTGGCTATGTGAACGAGCTTGGTTCCTTCGATGTCATCTTGGATGCAGAGATCCAGACTGACATTTTCCTCGTGTCTCTGTCAGGAGCATTTGAGGGCTTCGTTACCAACTTCAACCTTAACCGGTTGGAGATGTCTAACGCAGAGCTCCTAGCGGCGCTCCAAGCGGCAGAGGACGGGATGAAGGCAGGAGCCCAATCCCTAAACGTGGAGCAGAATTCTTCTCTGAAAGCCAAGGGCAAGTTTCAGAAAAGAAAGTCTAAGAAGCCCGTGAAGATGGGCCAGGTGCAGTTGCAGGTTCCCAAGCAGAATGGTCCGGTGAAGCCCAAAGGAAAATGTTTCCGATACGGCAAGAAGGGGCACTGGAAGGGCGACTATCGCGCGGCTCCCAAGAAGGCTGAGACAGGTATATCTCAAATCCACATAGTGGAATCCCTTGTAGCATCCAGTTGTTCTCCAGTTTCATGGATTGTGGATTCTGGTTCCACTAACCATGCTTGCAATAATTTGCAGGGGTTCAAGGAGATAAGAAAACTGGGTGATGGGGAGATAATCCTAAGTATGGGAACTAAGATCGTGGCAGAGACTGAAGCAGTTGGAGATGTCATCTTGTAGTTCCTTGATGGAAGAAGTTTATTACTTAGAGACATACTTTATGTACCGTCCTTGAGACGTAATTTAATTTCTGTTTCCTTATTGAATAATGAAGGTTTTTCAGTTTTATTTGATGCTTCTGGTGTGTCAATTAGATTGAATGGTTCCTTTGTTTGTAAGGAAAAGATACAGAATGGTCTCTATATAATTAACTCCAATCATAAGCAGGATAACATAACTAAAGCTTATGTGATTAATTCATCTAAAAGGAAAAATCCCTCAGATAATCCAATACTCCTTTGGCATCTAAGGCTTGGACACATAGCCTCATACAGGATTCACAGGTTGGTTAAGGTAGGACTCTTAAGTACAAATATTTCAGAAAGCCTACCGATGTGTGAGTCTTGCCTGGAAGGCAAGATGACTAAAAGGTCTTTCCGAGCCAAAGGTAGCAGATCTAAGGAGGTATTGGAGTTGGTACACACTGATGTATGTGGGCCCATAAGTGTCCGTGCTATAGGAGGCTTCGAGTATTTCATCACCTTCACGGATGATCACTCGAGGTTTGGATATATATACCTAATACGGTGGAAGTTTGAATCCTTTGATAAGTTCAAGGAGTTCAGAGCTGAAGCAGAAAAACAGACGGGTAAAAGTATCAAGTCTCTTCGATCAGATCGAGGAGGCGAATACCTATCGGATGAATTTATAGGGTACCTACGTGAGCATGGGATCGAATCCCAGTTGATTGCACCAGGAACACCATAACAAAACGGTGTATCTGAGAGGAGAAACCGAACTTTATTAGACATGGTTCGGACTATGATGAGTTATGCAACATTACCACCTAGTTTTTGGGGATATGCCCTAGAGACGGCAGCATATACTTTGAACTTTATTCCATCAAAGTCAGTACCCCTAACTCCTTGGGAGCTGTGGTTAAAGCGAAACCCAAGCCTACAACACTTTAGGATTTAGGGTTGTCCAGCACATGTGCGGAAGGACAATCGAGATAAGATGGAGTCAAAAAATAAGGTATGTCTGTTCGTTGGGTATCCAAAAGGGACAAAGGGTGGTCTATTTTATGATCCTGAGGATAGAAAGGTTGTCATCTCGACGAACGCCGTATTCCTGGAGCAGGATTATTTAATAGACCATAAGCCCACTAGTAAAGTAGTTCTTGAAGAATTGTTTGGTACTGATGGGAGTACGCAGACAGAAAACGTAGTGGGAGCCAATACCACTAAGATTAACGGTACTATAGAATCGACTCCTATGGAACCACCGCAGGTTCGTCGTAGTGGGAGGACCACAAGTGCTCCTGATAGATACATTGGAGAAGCCTTTATGGTTGATCCAGAGTTTCAGGAGAATGATCCTCTGAACTATGACGAAGCGATGGTATCACTGACCATGCAGCATGGCAGGAAGCCATGGAGGCAGAACTGACATCGATGTCCCAAAATTCGGTCAGGACACTTGTAACACCACCTCACAATATTAAACCTATTGGGTGTAAGTGGGTGTACAAAAGGAAAAGAGGTCCGGATGGTACCGTTGAGACTTACAAAGCTAGACTAGTCGCTAAGGGTTATACCCAGCGAGAAGGGATCGACTATGACGAAACCTTTTCGCTAGTGGCTATGCTTAAGTCTATCCGGATCCTCTTATCCATTGCAGCCCATTATGATTGGGAGATCTGGAAAATGGACGTCAAGACCGCATTCCTCAACGGGGATTTGGAAGAAGTCATCTACATGTCTCAGCCTCCAGGCTTTGTCACAAAAGGTCAGGAAGGTCTGGTGTGCAAGTTGCAAAGGTCCATTTATGGACTGAAGCAAGCATCCAGAAGTTGGAACATGCGTTTTGATCAGGCTATCCAGTCTTATGGATTTGAACAAAACATGGATGAACAATGTGTTTATAAAAAGAGCGATAAGACTGCAGTAGTTTTTCTAGTGCTTTACGTAGACGATACCCTGCTCATCGGAAACGATGTTGGAACGTTGTCTACAGTGAAGGTGTGGTTATCCTCTCAATTTGATATGAAAGACCTGGGTGAAGCGAGTTATGTTCTGGGGATCAAGGTAACTCGAGATCGCCAGAACAAGATTCTCTCGTTGTCACAGTCAGCCTACATAGATACTATCTTGGTCAGATTCAGTATACACAACTCCAAGAAGGGACTGGTTCCATTCAGACACGGAATGAAATTGTCCAAGGATCAGGGTCCTAAGACTCATGAGGAGAGGGTAGAGATGCAGAAGATACCTTATGCTTTGGCTGTAGGGAGTCTGATGTATGCCATGCAGTGCACGAGACCAGATATATGCTATGCAGTAGGCATGATGGGCAGGTATCAGTCAAATCCGGGTCCAGGGCACTGGACTGCTGTGAAAAGTATACTCAAGTATCTCCGTAGGATGAGAGATTATGAGTTAGTTTATTCTTCACAGGAACTGATGCCGATTGGATATACGGATTCTGACTTTGCGTCAGATCCGGAATCCAGGAGATCGACGTTAGGGTTTCTGTTTTCATTAGGAGGAGGAGCTGTCAGTTGGAGGAGCGTGAAGCAGGGATGCATCGCGGATTCGACGACAGAGGCTGAGTACGTTGCGGCGTGCGAAGCAGCTAAGGAGGCGGTGTGGCTCAAGAAGTTCCTCACGGACTTAGGATACGTACCGGGAGCTCAAGATCCTATTGTCCTTTACTGTGACAATAGTGGAGCGGTAGCATAATCCAAGGAGCCAAGATATCACCAGAAGAGCAAGCATATCGAGCGGAAATACTATATTATCCGGGACTTGCAAAAGCGAGGGGAGGTTGCAGTGACTCAGGTGGCGTCTGCAGATAACATGGCGGACCCTTTCACAAAGGTATTACCGACCAAGGCTTTTGAGAAGCATGTGGATGCCATGGGAGTTAAGACTGTTGTTCCCCGCTAGACCAAGTGGGAGATTGTTGTACCTCTTGTGTCCTTAGCGTGGATTTTCTGTATTAATATTAATAAAGATGACTTTGGTTATTGCTTTAATTAGAATACTACTATGGTATATGTTAATACTACATATAATAAAGGACCCTAGGGAACACAGTAGGCCACTGAGGCGCATGGAGGATCCATGCTTGGGAGACCCAGTGGACCAGTTCTGTGTAGACCTAGAACTAGTTCACAGCTTAGGTGATGCCGGTCGCTTCATCGAGAACAAGCTGTTGGCAGGTAGAGGATGTGGTGAAGTCTCTACCACGGGAACGTGGGATTCCCATTCACCTGACCAAGCACGATGATCGTGTTGAACAGGAACCAAGACGGTGAACAGTTCAGTGATTCAGATACTGGTGCATGAACCGTCTTACTACTATAGATAATCTGTCCTTAACCCTGAAGGACAATGTACACTGGGCCAACCAGTTGTGTGGTACTTTGATGTGCCAACGTGTGCGGACCTTCCAAATTCCAATACCATGGTACATTGGGTTACCCGGCTGGCGCTTGAGTGACATGTAATCCCTACAGGTTATCCGACATCTAGTATTGGATGTGTGCGTTTTGATGAGTCAATCTGTCCACACAGTTAATCCAGGCCTGGTGGTTGTCAGTATGACTGACAACGTTTCTGATGCTAGGCATAGCACCGGAAGGTGTGTGGTGTTATAGATGACAAGTTATCAAACCCTAGTCAGATGATCGATCGGGATCTGACGGTGCTCACCACCGCCCGAGTCGTATCATGGCACCAATAATAGGAGGGACTAAGGATTATCGGAGTATAGTAGAGAACAGGGTTACGAGGGAGTAACATAAGTTTAGGATCACTAGAGTTCAACTCGCGTTGCACTCTGGGTGGCTACGCGGGTTAATCGGATTAGGGCTGATTAACGGAACTTTCGGTGTCTCACCGGAATAGTTAATCAGGGATCCGGTTGGAGCTAAAGATCTCGAATCCTGAAGGTTCCACCCTGTCGTTGCGTATAGGAATTGTTCCCCGACCTAGTTGGATATATTGGATGCGAAGTAGCGCGATGAAGCGCAAGCCCGGAGCCAAAGAACCTAATTCACTTATATTATGGGCCGTAGAGGTATTTTGGTAAATACTGAAATATGGCTCAGAATATATTGAATATGGATCTTAGAATAAGCGGAATAATTCTAGGAGCTCATAGGCGCTGACGGAACTCGATTCCGAGTAGCGCACCTCACTCAGTCTCTCTTTCAGTTTTCCGCTTTTTGTAAAGGGTGTTTTCGTCCGAGCTTCACGATAGACACCCGGGAGACCTAAATCCGATCCCCCCTTGTTCCTATCCATCTAGGGGCCGGCCCTAGGCTCCTTAGAGCCATGGGAGACCGGCCCTATAAAGGAATAGGGAGAGGGAGGGGCCGGCCCTATGGTGCTTCCCCCTCTCCTCCAAAAATCCGACCCCTAGTCCTCCTCCTTTGTGGTTTCGGCCAAGGAAAAGAGAGGAAGAAGAAGGGAGAAGGAAGAGGAGGGAAGGAGAAGGAAGAAAGGAGAAAGAGAAGGAGAAAATCTCGCGGCTCGCCATCGTCTTCACAACGGATTCCTCCAACGGCTCGTAATCCCTGCACTCAGAGACGGGATTTCGAGGATTCTTCAATTCGCAAAGGACAAGGTGCTATCCGACAGTTTTTCTTGCGATTCAAGTACGGTTCTTCATCGTTCCGTAATCTCCGAATCATAGATCCATAAGGTATGATGAATCTAAACATCTAAGTAGATGCATGCATGTCTTCCGTAGATCGTAGTATGCCTCTAGGGTGTCCGCACATATGCTAAGACCGTAGATTTGCATGTAGATTATTTTGTATCACGAATTATAATGAAACATACACCGTATGATCTTCGGATATTTCTTTTGCTTCCGCTGCAACTCTGATTAGCGGATCCAATTTCCAACAAGAATCACATATCCATTTTCTAAGGTTTTATAATAAAGACATCTGTCAAACTTGTTAATCGAAAAATCATACGATAATATTACCTTGTCAAATTTATCGTGCCATTGTTTAGGTGCTTGTTTAAAACCAAATAGGGATTTTACTAACTTACAAACCTTATGTTCTTGTCCTGGGGCTGTAAAACCTTCAGGTTGCCTTAGGTAGATCTTCTCTTCAAGATCACCATTGAGGAAGGTGGTTTTAACATCCATTTGATGAATTTCCATCTTATGGATTGAGGCTAGGGCTAATAAGGTTCGTATGGTAGTAATTCTAGCTACCGGCAAATATGTATCGAAGTAATATATCCCTTCTTTTTGGGTAAATCCTTTTACCACTAATCTAGCCTTATATTTAGCTATGGATCCATCGGCTCTAAGTTTTTTCTTAAATATCCACTTAGATTCTAATGGCTTATTTCTAGGAGGCAAACTAGTTAAAATCCAAGTGTTATTACTCAAAATAGATTCTATTTCATCATGAATAGCTTTCTTCCAGAAGGGAGAATCTATGGAGTTTAGAGCTTCCTGATAGGATGTTGGGGTATCTTCTATTAGAAAACTAAAGAAACCTTCTCCAAAATCCTTTTCTACTCTGGCTCTCTTGCTCCTTCTAGGTTCATGGTTTGTCTCGGGATGTGGGTTAGTAGGAGGTATACTAGTAGAAGGTACACTAGTAAAGGGTATACTAACAGAACTTGGAATTGGGGTTCTAAAAGGAAAGACATCCTCGAAATAAGTTGCATCTCTACTCTCTATCATTGTGTTATTGGATATCTCACTAATCTCTGAATTTATAACTAGAAACCTATTTGTGTTGCTGTTTAGTGAGTAACCGACTAAAACAACATCCACGGTCTTAGGTCCTATTTTTCTCTTCTTGGGATCTGGAATTCCTACCTTTGCTAAACATCCCCATACTTTGAGGTAATGGAGGTTAGGATTTCTACCTTTCCAAAGTTCATAAGGAGATTTATTATTATGTCTATTTGGAACTCTATTTAGGATATGACATGCTGAAAGTATAGCTTCCCCCCATAGGTTTTCGGGTGCACCTGAACTTATTAGTATGGAATTTACCATGTCCATAAGTGTTCGGTTTTTCCTTTCAGCGATACCATTCGACTGAGGTGAGTATGGGGCTGTTACTTCATGAATGATCCCATGATCTTGGCAGAACTGTGCCATTTCATTTGAAGTATACTCCCCTCCTCTATCAGATCTAAGAATTTTGATTTTTCTTTCTATTTGGTTCTTGGCTTCGGTTTTATATACCTTAAATTTTTCTAAGGCTTCATCCTTAGTTTTAATAAGATAGATATAACAATATCTAAAGTAGTCATCTATGAAGGTTATGAAGTACCTATTCCCTGCTCTAGTGGGTATACGATTTGAGTCACATATGTCACTATGAATTAGCTCTAAGATCTCAGAATCCCTTGCAACTGAATGAAAAGGCTTCCTAGGTTGTTTGGCTTGAATGCATACCTCGCATTTCTGATCAAGTTTAATAGGAGATTTAGGTATTAAACTAGAGTCCATCATCTTTTTAATGGTCTTCAGGTTTATGTGACCTAATCTACCATGCCAGACATTACGCAATTCAGTATTTAGGATAATAGAGGAGGAATTTCCATTAAATCTAGGAACAATATTCATTTTGAATAATCCTTCTGATACATAACCTTTTTCCAATAAAGTTACTACCCTTAGATATTACAACTTTATTTGACTCCAATACAACTCTAAATCCCAATTGAACCAAGAGCGATCCGCTGATCAAGTTTCTACGAACATCTGGGACATGCTGGACATTTTATAGGGTAAGGATCTTTCCTGAAGTCATCTCCAGATTCACTCGTCCTTATCCCACCACTTGAGCAGCCGAGTTGTTACCCAATGTTACACTTCCTCCACTTGAGACCTGATAAGTGAAAAACCAGGAGCGATCAAAACATGCATGTATGTTAGCTCCTGAGTCAAGCCACCAATCATTGTTAAGTGAAGTAAGGTTGATGGAGGAAGATTCAAACCTCAATCCACAAGATGAAGGGTTATTCTTCAGCATATTGACCTGAGGTTTAGGAACAAATGGTCCTTTCCCTGAGGGTTTGGAGTTGGTTATCTTCTTGTAGAAGCAATCCCTTGCTAGATGGTTGTCTCTTCCACATACATAGCATACCATTTTCTCTCCTCCTGACTTGGAAGGGTTTTTTGGGTTAGGGTTTTGAAACCTATGGTGGTTTGACTTGTTGGGTTTGAAGTTCTTATGCTTGGGTTTATAGTTATGGTGGGTATAGTTGGGTTTAGAGACTTTCTCGGTAAGATATGCTTTGGCCTTGAACTCATTGGGTTTCTTCTCATTGACTTTGTGTTTCTCTTCTATTCTAAGGGAGTTGTAGACTTGGGAAAGAGTTAGGATGCCTTGGGTGTGCCTAAGATGATTAGCAAACTCAACTCAAGATGGTGGTAGCTTGTCAATAAGACAAGACACCATGTAGTTCTTATCTAAAATTGTACCCTGGATCCTAATCTCTCTCAAATGAAACTGGAACTCATGGATTTGCTCGTTAATGGATTTAGAATCTACCATTTTGAAGCTATGAAAGTTCGAGATGGAAAATCGGTTAACACCGGCATCATCAATGCCATACTCGGCTTCTAATGCTTCCTAAAGTTCCTTGGCGGTATCAGTGGTCTTTAGGTATATGTCATAGAGCTTATCGGATAAAGCACTAAGAATACGGTTGTGACAGTGGTAGTCTATCTCTTTCGGGGTTTTTCCGATAAGAGACGTCTCGGGTGTAGAGGTAGAGGGTGTACCAGAGGCATCAGAAGTACCAACATTGGTAGGGGTGGGATTTTCGGACTCTACCTCTAAGGCTTCTTCTAAAGGAGAGGTAAGACCTAAAGCTGACAGGAGGCCTAAAGTGGTTAACCAATACTTCATTTGGTTTTACCACCTTCTAAATGAGGTTCCATCAAATTTGTCAGGTTTGACCGATTTTGATTCGAAAAAAGATGCCATGGATTAAGATGAGAATTGAAAAGGATTTTTTCTTTTTCTGCAATTTCAAAAGGACTTTAGTATTAGCTTATCTAGAACAAACAAGCCACCAAATTACAACTATGTTAGACTTTAGGTGTCAAATAAGTATTTCAATGTGTAACGGCCAGATCAGCTCCAGTTGGGTGGAGGAGCACTAGGCTCTCTTAAATACCATCCCTTCTTAGGCTTTTACGCCGGTTTGACAAGCTTTTGTAGACACCGTTAGATAAAGAAATATTTACTGAAAACTAAAATCTTTTCTAGTAAGAAACTAAAAACAACTTGTGTTTTACACTTTTTTTTTTCTTTTGCTAAGCAAATAAGTAAATAATAATCAGAAAGATTTAGCTAGAGAATATAATTGCAATCTATAAGGTAGACAAAGAAATTATAGAATAAACTAGCTAGTCACAATTATTCTAATCATGCAAGATAATATTCGCAAGAGAAAAGAAAACAAACAAAATTAGTTTGTTAATTCTATATGCTACAAATTAAACCGTTGTAATATTTTGTTACAAGTATTATGCATCAATCTATTATGACAATCTATGCAAATCCTTTTAATATAACTTATAAGTAAACTATAATAATTTTTTTTTCTTTTAGAATGTGCTAGATAATATGATTAGAAATAAGTGATAAATCAAATAGGCACTTTCGTTCTTAGATTGTTGTTCCTAAACATATGAACTAGGCAATTTGTTAAATTACAAAATAACTAAACAAATAAGAAACTTTACTCGATGGGTTAGAGGCGCGTAATCGCTGCCCTAAGAACGAAAGTCCTCCCCTCGTGCGGATTGAACGGATCCTTCGAACCCAAGGTACAACGAACTCAATCCGAGCTCCTCCTCGATTTCCGGCACGACCCGATCGAGGATCAGTTGACCCTTTGCCGATGATGATTGCCCGAAGAAAACAAACTTTAAAACTCAAGAACTTTTGTGGCATAATTTTTCCAAAGGAAGAAGAAGAGAAACCTTGTTTGTGATAGGTGTTTGAGGGGTTTTAAATAGAGAAAAATATGACCGTTGGACCAGTCTTCAAGGTTGAAAATAAAAGGCCATAATGGCTGCCCATTATGACCGGTTTTTGCAATCAAAGTTGTAACGTTTCTAACGTTACAGCTTTTTCAAATATTGAAACGTTACAACAGATGTAACCGGAATGCATCGAACGGAATCAAGAGAGGAAACCGGTCTTAACAACTATCACCCAAGACTATAGACCTCTACTGCTAGTTGACTAAAATCACAATCATAGAATATGTTGTGAACCCTTAGTTTATTGTTCACTACTTTAACCTACCAAACAGTGCGATCTATTGTGGACCTAAACCTCGATAGATTGAATGGTTTACATTAGGCTTTAATGAATGCAAGCAATTCGTAGGAATTCTATATTCTCATAGAGAAACTAGGTGTCTCATTGAGTGGCTCACACTTCTCACCACCTCCTCTCTCTTGGTGTTAACCATCAGCACCGCACGCCACTCTCTCATTCTCTTATTCTCATCATCTCACACGTACACCAAGTCTGGCCCACTTGGGTGTACCATCTCAACATCACTGGTAGGTAGCACATCACCAGCCCACCATCACAACCCAACCAACAGCACCACCTTCAACTCCATTAGGATTACCTCACAGCCTTCACCATGCTCACCACCTGAACCACCATAGACCGCACCATCATCATCACTATATCCTCGACTCCGGCCGGCCACACCTGCTCCGGCATCACCCAGCATCTTCACCTACCCCTTCTCTAACCACCAACTTCCTCCCAGACACCATTATCTTCACCTCCATCACCAACTTCACAGTTTCAACATTGAGCATGTTGTGTACATGTGCATGGGTTCTACTATGTGCACGTGCATGCAAGCACAGTAGTGGCACTTGAGCCCATATTGTTCCCTTTCTTGGTTGGTTTTGGGAAGCTGTGAGATAGGGCTGGCAATTTCGGACCCGACACGGCAGACCCGACATGGGTCAGCGGGTCTTTGGTCTGGGTCGACCCGTTTAATAAACGGGTCGGGTCCGGATTTAGGGTCTAGACACGGTAGATCCAGGAAGACCCGTTTAAAATTCAACGGGTCGGGTCGGGTCGGATCTATTCGTAATGATACTGTAATATATAGTATCAGCGGGTCTATCGGGTTAGATCGGGTCGAGTCGGATTGGGTCGGATCGGGTCAATTGAATAAACCCGTGTGGTAAACGGGCCTACCCGTTTATAAACGGGTCGGGTACGGGTTTAGGATCTAGACACGCTTAGTTAAACGGGTCGGGCCCGGGTCTAGGGATTTTGGACACGACCCGAAACTAGACACGACACGAACCCGACCCGACACGACCATTGCCGCCCCTACTGTGAGGAGTCTGACATCCGTCATATTGGAAAAATACCCACCACAGAATTTAATTTGTGAGTACTCCACTGATTAGAGATTTTAATTATTTATGTAGTTTGGCATAGCATATGTGTAAGTTGCACCCCAGCCTCCACTGTACCTAATTGGTGTGCTTGTTCTACTCGTTATTCCCTTGATTGTTCTAAATATTATTTAAAAGTTCAGTCTATTTTTAGATGTTGAGCTTTACGGAAGTTATTTGATTGGCATGGCATTTACATATGTGGAATGGTAATGAAAATTTGATCATTCGTGCGTAACTTCGGACGTGAACCCCGGGTTGTGGCACGAGACCAAAAATGAGTAGGTTTTGAATTTCAGAGGATCACGAGGCTTTGGCTATTGGCTGATAAGATAAAGAAAATTGTGATGAAATGTTGACAGACAACGGATTCCTGGGGACTTTTGCCTCTGAAGAAAAACAAGAAAGGCTTGGAGCCTTGGGGTGAAAAGTCTCGACCCTCAATTTATTGGAAATAATTATATGGTAGAGGTCCGCAGCAGAAGCGAAGGGTAGGTCCGAAGACCATGGACTGTGTGCTTCATATATCAAAATTTTCTTTGAAACAGCCTACATATGAGTGTATAAATTAGCATGGCAACTACACGACTCCCTAACGTCGATCTAGCAAAAAGAATAATATAGCATGCATGCATATTTTATCTCTACACTAGATCTACATGTTAGAAGTCATACATCTGTGTGGAATCTTTCATCGCGATAAATTTCTTCTTTGTCGATGGAGACGGGCTCGGATCTTCTCAAAGAGGCTTCGGTACAACGGCCATAGCTTTTGATCTCGAACTCCAATTATGCTGAAATATGGACTGGAGCTAGAGGACTTCGAGACACAACTTTTGCAATAAGTTTGAGGCCATTTGGAATTATGTAGCTCCCATAGTAACAAAAATATCATAAATATTCTGTGCAAAATCTGGACAGCATAAGATTGCGGAAAGCGTCTACTAGTTCACCCGATCTCGCACCATCCACGACACCTCATCGATGGATCTCTGAGTGCCTCATGCGATGAGCCTTCTCCTTCTATGAAACACCGTGCGATGAAGACGACGGGAGGACCAAGGTCGCAAGCGAAGGAGAGAGACGAGAGATGGAAAGATGAAGAGAAGAGAGAGGTGCGGCTAGGGTTTGCACCAGATGCTTAGGCCGGCCCCTCTCTCTATCTCCCTGCTCCTTTTATATGGTTGCCCCCCCTTTGGATTAGCCTCTTAGAAGCTAAAGCCGGCCTCCTCTTTTATCTCTCTCTTGTCATTATCTCTTGCTAATTACTTTTAGGAGTTGCAAAGACCAAGTCAAAATCCTCATTAATCCCCTATAGCCGGTCTCTATAATGGAGGTAACCACCTTCTAAAAACTAGGGGCCGGCCTTGACCAAGTCTCCCAACACCTAGGGTCGGCCCCCTTAGTGCATAGTGACGTATGGTATTATCAAAACGCCCAAATGTCACTAATTGGTCATCCCACATGTGCAAGAACTTGCAAGACACACATAAATGAAGTGCAATAATGATTTCACTATTCACCGGGATGCCCTTAGTAAACACATAGGGTATCCATAGTAAAGTCAACTAGTCAACTCGCAATATGTCCCGGTGCTTTGCACCAATGTAATAGAGTCCACTTATGGTAAGGGATGACTGTGTGTCTCTGTGCCACTCTAGGGTTTCCCCTTAACATACACATGAAGTCACGCATCTACCGTGCACTAGTGCGACGAACATACGGAGCGTAGGGTTGAACTCTTTGTTTCCTCTAGCTGTGTCCTGTGTTTCAAGAAAATGGTTCAAGGAACATACATTATGAGGATAAGATAGAACCTTCAGGGACCATAGTTCATGGCTTCCAACTTAGACTCGATCGACACACTACCCAAGTGTACCATCGATCCTTTGAGTCTGAGTTAACCTGGGTAGCCACCCAAAGTGTCACGCAAGCTGCACTCTAATTCCCTTGGGCTTACTATGTTTGCCGTATACCCCTGCTCTCCGCTTAGTAGTGGTAAACATGCTATCCCTTCACTTGGTGCCATGACGCGTCTTAAGTAGTGGAGAATACAGTCAGACTCGAGTGCTCATATGACTCGGTTCCTTCTAGGTTGACTATATACATCGTACCTCCAATTACCCTACCAAGTAACCAGATCCGATCAACAGTCCAACTCATGACCACTTGGTCAGAGTTTAATACGATGTAAGTCAAACCAAGGAACGCACCTCTCGTTAGGCCTAGGGGTGTGGATGGCCTGCAGGAGTGACACGCTGATGCGACGCTAGTCGAGTAACCCAGCACAACATGGTTTTGGGTCACGTAACTGGACCCTCACATATTAGTGCGCCAAAGAACCACACAACTAGTTAGCCTACCAGTCGTGATTCCTTAGGGTTTATGACCGTTTTATCCTAAACAGAAACACGGCTTAGTGCATCGGTGTCTGCTCAACGATCTATACACCATGTTGGTTCTGTTCGGCCACAGATACTGTGTCTGGTAATAATCGTGGTGGAAACACAAGCGCTCTGTCATCCCAACAGCTTATCTTGATAGGGCAACCAATCCTAATCAGAGCTACGAACGTATTTAGGTTATATGGGACCAGTCCATTGAGTCTCCCACTCAAGTGGATTACTATGTAGCCATAGCTCTCTGTTCTGTAATCAGAACACGTACTAAAGTACGTATCAAGATACAATCCTAAGCTATCAACCGTACACAACTAAACTATAGGTTTTTACGAGCTCTAGACCTCATCAATTCTAACAATCTCCCACTAGGTCTAACGAGGAAAAATGATATTGAGCTCTATAGCTTCTACATGCTGCCCAATAACCTTTGCAGGAATTCTCTCAAGGAATTAGCAATATTATCTGCAGATGCTACCTCAGTAATTGCTACTTGCCTTTCTTCCTAAAACTGTTAGATTAAGTGGAGTTTATACTTGATGAGTTTTTCCTTACGGTGGTGCTTAGTCTCTTGGACCTTGCTTACCACTCTTCTATTACGACAATACATAATTGAGCCTCTGGTACGCGTCCCATATTCTCCAAAAACTTCCTAAGCCATACTATCTACTATATTATCTCGCACGCAACAATATATTAAGTCACTGTGGTGGAGTCTATGATATATTCTTGCTTCACACTCTACCAATTACCACTTCTAATCTCAAAATAAAAACAATTCTTGAAGTTGATTATCTGGAATACACATCAGATACAAAAGTCAGATCTTATTGTATGCGCAGAAAAGGTACGGGTCGACTTTATTGCGCAAAACCAGATTACAAGTGTGGCCGGGACCCGGGTGGCTCGGGTGTAGCGAGTCCGGGTTACGGCGAGTTTTGATCAGGGGATTGTGGGAAAGATCTTCTGGAGGATCCCTTTGATCTGCGTCTCCACGTGGTGTTCGTGCGAGAGCTCTGAAGGGGTTGCCCAGGACAGGGGTCTTTACAGGGTGAGGGTTTTGGAGAGGTTAAGGAATGTCCACCGTTGCTTTGTCCCTTCCGTGCTTCGCGCTTTCTCGACTATGGGGTTTTCCGGCTTCGTTCCTCGGTCTTCGTGTCTTCCTCGCTCCTTGCTTGACCTCGGCGTCCTTGATCGTCGGTTCGCGGCGTCGATCGTGCTTTTGGCATTGGCTTTGGCTTCGGCTTTTTTGGCTTTGGCTTGGCTCCGGCGTGGCTCTGGCTTTTGCTTTGCTTCGGCGCTTGCACTTGGACGTAGCCAGGAGAGACTTGCGATGCTTTCGTACTTCCGGACTTCGCGTCGTATCGGCTAGAACGTGCGGTGCTTTTGCTCGTGGCCGACGTAGTCGCTTGGCTTTGGCGCTTGCGTTGTTTTGGCGCGGGCTTTACTAGGGCTTTGCTTTGGCTTCTTGCGTTGGCTTTAGCTTCAGCGTCAACTCGGTCTTCTTCTTCGAACGACGTGGGCTACTTCTCCGGTGCTTCGACGATTTGTGGGTCGGCTGGACTTCTCTTCTTATCCGGGCTTCCTTGGCGTGATCGGAGTCGAAGAACGCTTTCGAAGATAGTGGGGGTAGCACCGATCTTCGTGCGACGGTTGTAGCGTCGGCTTTTGTTGGTGAAGACGGCGGGGGTAGCGACGGTCTCCGTGGGACGGTTGTAGCGTCGGCTTTTGTTGATGAAGATGACGGGAGTGGCGACGCTTCAGGCGGTCTGCTCCAGGCTTTCTTCTTCGTGGATGGCGCAGACGTTTGTCGAAGGCGACGGGTTGATGACGCTTCGTTTCTCTCCTCCGGGCTTTGGAGCTTGATCGGAGTCGAGGATTTGTTGGAGCCGACGGGGTAGTGCCGCTCCGAGCTTCTTCTCCGGCCTTTGCTTCTGGCGTCTTCGGAGTCAAAGGGTCTTCTTCTCCGAGCTTTCTTCTTCGTGTACGGAGTCGAGGTCTTGATCTTCATGTGCAAGGGTCTTCACGTTGATGAGGGCTTTCAATGGACTAAGCCGATCCCGGCGGGACAGGCTTGCCCGTGCCTCATAAAGCCTTGGGTCGGTGAAGAAGCGCCTCCTCTTCTGCAGAGCTCCCGCGCTTCGTCTTCAGTCTTCGACCTGGCGACGGTTGTGGCGTCGGCTTCTTCTCCGGGCGTATTTGGCGTAATCGGAGTTGAAGGCTTTATTGAAGATGACGGGTGTAGCGCCGCTTCTCTTCTTCTCCGGGCTTTTGGGCTTGATCGGAGTCGAAGGCTTGTTGGAGACGACGGGGTGTAGCGCCGCTTCTCTTCTTCTCCGGGCTTTTGGGCTTGATCGGAGTCGAAGGCTTGTTGGAGACGACGGGGTGGTGCCGCTCCGATCTTCTTCTCCGGCCTTTGCTTCTGGCGTCTTCGGAGTCGAAGGCTTGTTGGAGACGACGGGGTGGTGCCGCTCCGATCTTCTTCTCCGGCCTTTGCTTCTGGCGTCTTCAGAGTCGAAGGGTTCTTCTTCTCTGAGCTTTCTTCTTCGTGCACGGAGTCGAAGGCTTGATCTTCTTGTGCAAGGGTCTTCACGTTGATGAGGGCTTTCAATGGACTAAGCCGATCCCGAAGGGACAGGCTTGCCCGTGCCTTGTGAAGCCTTGGGTCGATGAAGAGCGCGTCCCCTCTTCTGCAGAGCTCCGCTTCTTGCCATCCAACCGACCTCTTGAGCCTTCCCCCTCCCCCTCTATTTATAGGCGAAGGGGGGAGGGAGAGATATGGGAAGTTTTAATCTTAAATCCCTTTAATATCTCCCCCATAATTACCCAAGATTTATTCATCCATTGATGAGGGGAATAAGTCTTTATTCACTTTCCTTTTCTGGCGGAGTATTTATGACTGAATCTTGCACACGAAATCGATGGCGACCCGGCGCTTCTTCTTGTCCGTCGGATCGAGGGATCGGCGCAGATCCGCGCGTGAGCAGACGTCATACGCAACCTCTCCCCGCGCGTGGCGGTAGTTCTTTCCTTTTCTTTCTTTTCTTTCCTTTTCTTTTCTTTCCTTTCTTTTCTTTCCTTTTCTTTTCTTTCTTTTCTTTCCTTTTCTTTTCTTTCCTTTCTTTTCTTTTCCCTTGCATGGCCGGCCTCTTTTTTCTTTTCCTTTCTTTTTCTTTCCTTTTCTTCTCTTTCTTTTCTTTTTTTTTTCCTTTTATTTTTCTTTCCTTTTCTTTTTTTTCTTTCCCCTTTCCTTGCAAGACCGGCCACCCCATAGGGGTCCGGATCCTTAGTAGGGGCCGGCCCCCCAAGGGGTTCGGATCCTTGTGCAGGGCCGGGTGGGCCCCACTTGAGGATGGGCCCACCCGGCTTCTTGTTGGGCGCGGCTCGGGTCCGAGTCGTGGTTTGCGTCGGGTTTGCATCCACGTAGGGGCATTCGAGTCGGGTCCGGGTCCGAGCGCGTCGGGTTTGCATCCACGCAAGGGCATTCGAGTCAGGTCCGGGTCCGAGCACGAGCATCCACGCAGGGGCATTCGAGCCGGGTCCGGGTCCGAGCGCATGTCGGGTCCGCATCCGCGTAGGTGCACGCAAGTCGGGTCCGAGTTAGACACAATTTGTGTGTCTACAAATGCCCCCTCAAGGATGAGTGCGCTGGCGGAAACGTGTAGAGTTTGTGCACGTAGGGAGCGTAGAGCACTTGTCCTTGATTCCTTTTGTGGGTGAGGTTGGGGGTCTATTTAAGGACCCCTACCCCTTTCATCTGACGTTCCGCTCTTTGCGAAGGTTCCGCTGGGTTCTGGAGACCGTCGTCGGAAGAGCCACTGAGGACGGAGGAGCGTGGCTGAGGTGTTGTCCGCCTTCGCCGCCTCCTTCTTCCTCTTCCTTCTTCTTCTTCTTCGTTTTCTTTTCTTTTCTTTTTCTTTTCCTTTCTTTCTTTCTTCTCTTTCTTTTTCTCTTTCTTTCTTCTTCTTCCTCCATTTCTGTTTTGCGGAGGCAGCGGCGGCTGTGGTGGCCCAGCGGCAGCGGCGTGCGGCGTAGGCGGCAGAGGCGTGGGGCGCGGGCGGCGGTGGCGGCGCGTAGCGGCACGGTGTGCAGCGGCGGCGGCGGCCGAGGCGCAGGGCGCAGGCAGCAGCGGGCGCGGGCGCGAGGCGGTGCGGTAGCTGCAACGCGTGCGGAGCCCGGGGTGCAGCGGCGGTGCAGAGGATGCCGGAGCGCGGGGTGCATCGGCAGCGGCACGAGGCGCGAGCTGCGGTGGCGGCGTGCGGCGGCGCGGGGTGCTACGACGACGTCGGCCGGCGATGGCGCGGGGTGCTAAGGCGACATCGGCCGGCGGTGGCCCCGAGCGGGTCGGCGGGGTATTCGGGCAGCCCTGGCTGCGAGCACGAGTCGGGCGCCCCCCCCCCCCCCCCCCCCCCCCCCGACTGGATCGTAGGAGAAGAAGGAAGGGGCTGTGCCCCCCCCCCCCCCCCGCCCTCCCCTGCTGTCTATTTTGGATTGGGGAAGAGGGGCTGCGGGTCCCCCCCCCCCCCTTTGTGCGGTCCTGGATTGGAAGGGCTGTGGGCCCGGCTGCTGCTGCTGTGTCCTCTCCCCTTTTTTTTTTTTATCGGGTGCGAAGAACAGTGGCAGCAAGCGTTCATGGCACGCAGGTTGCGGCGCGGCGCGACGGCGTCCGGTATGGGCGCAGGGTGCGACACAGGCACGGGCCATGGCCGGAGTGCAGCAGCGGCGTACAGCGCGGGCGCGAGATGCGGACCGGGCGCGGGGGGCAGGCGGCCTGTGGTGCGAACGCGAGGACTTCGCGCGAGTCGGCGAAAGACATAAGGCGCGGTGCAGGCGGCTGCGGCTCCGAGTCGGGCGGGCCTCGATCGGATCGGAGAAGGGACGCGATGGCAATGGCGGCGTCTCCGGCTTGGTCGGGCTCTGAGTCGGACAGTCTCCGACTGAATCGGAGGAGAAGGGGGGCTGTGGGCCCCCTTCTCCCTTTTTGGCTTGTGACGATCCTTCTCCTCCATTAGCCAAGCGTAGGTTTGTATCATATAAAAGGGTGGCTGTATCCCATGGCCCCCTTTTTTTTTTTTTTTGCCCCCCGCTTGTCTTGACTTGCTTCTTTTCATGGCTCTTCAGGATTCGAGTCTTCGAGAGCTTGACTTCACCGGGGTGGATAGCTGAGGACCTCTCCGATGGGAGGAGGTGCCTTCGCTTCCCCCCTTACCCGGGTGTACCGTTGCCGCAACTCGAGGCGAGAAGACCTTCTGTCGTTGCTCCGTGTTTTTATCCACGAGCGCATCACGGAGGATGGAGTTGCCGATGCGACTTGTGGGATGCTGAAGCTGAGCGAGAAAATCTATACCGACGAAGGGATCTTCGATGGCTCGTGGAGACGAAAGCTTCTTCGACAGCTTGGAGGCGAAGCGTTCTTCGACGGCTTGGAGCCGAAGGGTTCTTCCGCGGAGTGTTGTCGTCTTCTTGGTGCGGGAGCATAATGGCAACGGCACGGCGAGAGGACGAGACGAAGCCGAGTATGGTGGCGATCGCTTGGTGCGAGGGTGAGGCGGAGACGTCGAAGGCCAGGGAAGGTGGCTCCTCTGTCTTCTTCCTTCGTTTTTTTTTCCAGGGTTTGTGGCCTCATTCTGCTTCTGGGTCTTGGCCGACTTTCTCTTTAGATTTGACTTCTTTTCTCTCGTCTTCTAGATTTGAATCGTTGTCCTTTTCTTCCGGAATTGGCTTTACCTCTCGATTGGACTTGTACTTTTCATATCCTTGCGAGATTCATCCCCCCGAGTACCTTCCGAAGGCTGGCTAGATTGTTGATGAGGTCAACCGCGGGATTAGAGTTACTAGCGAGGTTGCACCTTTCTGGTAGCAATGTCAGCTTGAAGGACACCGAGATGGGTGTTCTGAAGAGGATGACGAGGCCACGAGCATCGACAAGGAGTAGACTGCTTTGGTTGTCTTCTGCTTGCCAATCTTGGCCTTGATGGCAGCTCCAGTGGTCCTTTTGGCTTTGTAGAGGTCACGAAGGGTGCAGTTGTTGTTGATGCGTCCGCCATTCTTCGGGTTGTTGCTTTTGACTTCAGTGGCGGTTTCCATCCTTCAGGTGGGCCTGAGCTTTTGCATGAGCCCGGTGGATTTCAAGGCGGATGACTTTTTGTTTGCATGTAGACGCACACCTTATTGGAGGGTGGCGAGCTTCGTTGCTTGCGGCAGTCTTCGCTGGAGGACACTTCCTTGGGCTTAGCTGCGACCGAGGGAGAGAGACGCCGGCTGGAGGGGCTTCACACGCTTGCTACTGCAGATTTGGTTCAGATGCAGAAGAAGGTGGAGGTCGTTCGTGCGTCGCTTCGAAAATCGGAGTCCCGTTTGGGGGGATGCTCGAGCGACTAAGAAGACTTCTGAGCAGGGTTTGCGAAATAGCGAGAAGGGCTGACGAAGTGCCAAACGCTGGTGGAGCGATCGAGAAGGCTTCCGCAGCGAACCTTGCGAAGCAGCATGCATAGCTGGCGATGCGTCAGAAGTTGACGGCTTTTCTACCTCTAGAGTTGCAGTGCGTGTAAGCTGCGGGAGGCGAGCTGCTTCGACGCCTTAAAGACTTTGACTTTCTTGTCATCTTTCGGTTAGCTGACTGGGCTTGTGGATTTGCACTTGTTGTTCTCTGGGCTGGTCTTCTGGGACGATACTAGGGATGTTTCTTTTTTTGTCTGGACTGAACCTTTGTAGGCTGCCTACGTACCCTACTGGGAGGGATCAAGTCACACGTAGTTCGTTTATTCCTTTTTTTTTTTTGGGCAAGGTGGGTAACCTTGCGCTAGACAAAGTACCTTTTGAGGGACTTGCCGCTGGTAGGCAGAGTCGCCACTGGTTCGCAGCTGTCGCCCACCTTCTTCGCTTCAATTTAGTTAGAAGTGAAGATCTTCTTGACTGGAGTTTTGATGGGTGCTGGAGCTTGACTGGAGTCGATGCCTCGGCAATTTGGAAGGATTTGTTCGTCACTTTTGAAGAGGTGAGCTTGAGTCATTGTCAGGTGATGTGATACTGCATCTAAGGGTAGTGAACCCACGTGCGCTATGCTTTCTTTGCTGCGGCTGGATTTGAACATCAACTCGGTGGAGTTTTGCCCCCGAGTGCCTTCTGGCTTGATTGCGAGTTGCTCGGAGCTGGTGTACTCGGAAGACTCGGTTGACCTCGAGACGTGCAACAGACCATGTAACGGTTGTGTTGTCTCTTGCAAAGTGATGAAGTCGGCCTCGGAGAATGATGACGCTGGTTCCTTTGCTGGAGTGGAAGGCGATCGTCCTGGTTTGCGAAGCCACTTAAGTGCGAGCTGCAGGACTGAAGCAGCTTGAGCAAGCAACGGAACGTCTCGCATCGAGCTTGATTTGAAGTTGACATGAATTTTTCGTCTTGATGCTGACGCTTCCTTGTTTTTGTGCACCATCTGGCTGGAGGATGTCACTGGTTTTGCAAGTTGAGAGTTTTTGTCCATCGCAGCTGTTTTGACTTCCTGGACTTGTGGAGCTTTTGCTGGAGGAGCTTCTGCAACGAAGTCTTTGGCCTCGTAAAACTTGGCATCAGCAAGGTGTGCTTTAGCCTTGTTGAACAGCTTGCCGTTGGCAGCGCTGCTTCTCCCCATGCTTTCGATGTTGGTGTCGCTTTCTTCATCGTCTTCCCGGAGCACTTGGTGGACTCCCATCATGTAGCAGGAGACCTTGAAGTCTTGATCAGCTTCAAGGAAGCAATTGGGAAAGAACTCCTGGAGTGTCACTGGCTCTGGAAAGCTTCGCTGGAGGAGATTTTTCGGATTTGCTGGCGGTACTTTGGACGTCTTTTTTCTTGGAGCTTCATTCTTTTCCTTGAAGGACTTTCTTCTAGGGAGTTTTCTTGTCGCCCAGTCTTTCTTGTGGTTAGCCAGACGTGATCTCCTGTAGCTTGATCGTCGTGGCCTTCTCCTTCGAGGCACCATAGCCTGTGTGTTTTCATCAGTAAGATCTTCCTTGCCAAGGTGAAGAACTGGTGCTGCGACTGAAGGCACTTCTTTGATCGGAAGGACTTGCTCTTCTAGAGACTGTACCGATTCATCATCTAATCCCCAGCCGGTTGGCTTGATTTCTTCGTTTGGAATTGGCGGAGGCCTGGAGTAGAGAACATAGAAGTCGAACTTACCTGATGGTTGGCCTAGCAGGTTGACTTCGGGGCTTCTTTGTTCATCTCTCGCTTTGAGCATGTGCCGGAATGTAGCTTTGTTTGGAAAAGGGAGTGCTTGCGTGAGAGGCGGTTGCCCCCAAGACAGTAAGGATTTGGCCCTAGGTACTGAAGGAGCATGCCATCGTCGTCTTCTTGGACTGCCCCCCTTCTTTGAGTCATCAACGGTGGACTGCCCCCCTTCTGCGAGGACTGGCGGGGCTTCTTGCAACTCGTCGTCCGAAGTAGAAGTATCACCGTTGTCGGGATCCGTAATGGAGATATGATTGACGGCAGCCATGGGTGGGTGGGTGGGTGGGTGTTGAAACGAAGTCCTCGATTGGCATACCCAGACGATCGAATACTAACTTCTTCTTTGATTGCTTAGCTGGCCCGAGTCTTCCGAACACAGACGTGCGTTTTCGATTCGACCGGTTTTTACCACCTCTGATTTGCTTATGGAGCAAGGCTTGGCATCGAGCTCGCCGTCGTCTTCTTCTGCTGTCGGGACGGCTGGGGTGGGTAGAGCGTGCATCGGAGATTATCGATCCTTCAGCTGCTTCGTCTACCATCTTCGCCCCGATATAGTTCGAGGTGAAGGTCTTCTTTGTTGCGGTTCTGATGACCAACGGAGCTTGACTAGAGCCGATGCCTCGGCGGTTCGGGAGAATTTGTTCTCCGCTTTGAAACAACCGAGCTTGAGTTCTCGTCATCCCATGTGGAGTTGCTGCTGATGGAAGTGTGCCCATGGCGCTTTCTTTGTTGTAGCCGACTCTGAACAGCAACTTGGCAGCGTTTTGCCCCCAACTCCCTTTCGGCTTGAATCCGAGTTGATTTGGGTCGACTGATTCGATAGGTCTGCTCGGGTTCGGAGCTCGCGTCAGACTAGGTAATGGCAACGTCATTTCTTGAAGGGTGATGACATTGGCCTGTGATAACGACGGGGCCAGCTTCCTTATCGGAGTAGAAGGCGATCGCTCGGATTTACGGAGCCACTGAGGCGCGAGACGCAGGACTGGCGTCGCTTGGGCGGGCAACGGGGTATGTTGCATGGCTCTTGACTCGGGGCCGATGTGCATCCTTTGCCCAGGTTTCGGCGTTCCTTTGACCTTGAGTCTTGCCTCGTCAAAAGGTGGCATCGGATTTGCGGGAAGAGGAGTCTTATCCTGCTTCGCTTCTTCAATCTTCTGGGCTCGAGGGGCTTTAGCTGGAAGAACTTCCGCGACTAGGCCCTTTGCTTGGTAGAACTTAGCATCGGCCAAATGTGCCTCAGCCTCGTTGAATGGCTTGTCGTCCGCAACTATGCACCTCTCCACGCCTTCTTCGTAGTACTTGAGGCACTGGTGCCAGGTGGATACCACGATGCCATTCTCGTGCAGCCATGGTCTTCCTAACAGGAGGCGATATGACGTCTGGCAATCGATGATGTGAAAGAGGACCATTGTATCTAGCGGGCCGATGGAAAGCTTCAAACGGATGATTCCGACGGTGGACTGTCTGCCCTGGTTGAACCCTTGAATGACCAACTGACTTGGCGAGAGCTGGTCGTTGGTGATGCCAAGTTGCCGCATTGTTTGGATAGGCATGATGTTGACGGCGGAGCCACAGTCCAACAGGATTCGATTCACTGGCTTTTCCTTGATGTATCCCGAAAAACGTAGACAGGCCGGTTATGCAACCGTGTCCCGAGTTGTAAGTCCTCATCCGAAAAGGTTATCGTCGCATCACACGAGGCCACAGCTTTGCGCTTCTGGTCATCCTTCCTTTTCCTCTTGTAGATGTCTGGGTCGGCCAAGGCCGCAGCCATTGCCAGGCGAGCCTTCTTCGGGAGATGCAAAGCTTCCACGAGTGACAAGTGCAGGATTGCTTCGTCATGAGAGGCAGTGCCCCCTTTGTCGGAATCGTCTCCCTCATCGGTGGAGTCGCCTTCTTCAGAAGTTTCGCTTTCGTCTTTTCCTTCTGATGCCTCATGAACTTCGACCATGCAACAAGATACCCTGATGTGTTGGTCCACTGGGAGGAAGCGATCCGGGAAGAACTCTTGCAAGGTTGTAGGCTCTGGAAGGCTCTGCTGAAGGAGATCGTCTTGGCTTGCTGGCGGTACTTTGAACGCCTTCCTCCCCGGAGTCTTGCTTTTCTTCTTATAGGTCTTCCGCTTGGTGGACCTCCTCGTCACACGGTCTTGCTTGAGCTTCTTTTCTTGCCATGGCTTTCGTCGCCGTGGTAGCATGACCCATGCTTCTTCGTCGGTGGATTCCCCTCCGCTAGGATGATGGTCGGCAGCAGCAACTGGTTCCCTTGAAGGCACTTGTTCTTCTGGAGGCTCTACTGACTCGTCTTCCGATCCCCAGCACGTGGGCTTGATTTCTTCAGCTGAAACCGATGGAGGCTTTGAATAGAGGACGTAATAGTCAAATTTACCCGAAGGTTGGCCCAGCAGACCGACTTCTGGATCTCCTTGCTCGTATCTTTCCCGAAGAGCGCGTTGGGACGTGGCTTGACTGGAAGGGGTTTGCTCTTCCTGAAGCTCCACTGGCTCGTCTTCCGATCCCCAGCCGGTGGGCTTGATTTCGTCGATTGAAATGGACGGAGGCCTTGAGTAGAGGACGTAATAGTCAAATTTGACCGAAGGTTGGCCCAGCAGACCGACTTCTGGATCTCCTTGCTCGTATCTCCTTTGGAGCACTCGTTGGGATGCAGCATTGCTTGGAAGAGGTGCTGGCGTGAGCGATGGTTGCTCCCAGGGCAGCGGTGCTTCTTCCTCGGTGAGCGCAGGAGTACGTTGACGTTGCTTCGAGACTTTTGGCTGAGAAATTGACTTAGCGGTTGGCGCTTGACGATTGATGCGCAATTTGAGCATGCTTCGCCGAGCAGCAACGAGTACCGGCGAGAAGGAGCCGAAGGTGATGGACGTCATGTTGGTCGTAGCAACCTCTCCGGAGTCGATCTCTATCTTCCCTTGCTTTGCGAGCGCCATGATTCTTTCCTTGAAGACGAAGCATCTTTCGATGGGATGACTTACCACCCGGTGGTATTTGCAGAAGAGAGGGTCGTCGACGCGATGCATCTGCTCGGGCCTCTTCGAAGGAGGGAGCTCTATCATCTTCTCTTGCAGCAGTTGGTCGAACATGGAGGAGACTTCCGAGTCTGGGAAGGGGTACTCCTTGGCTTCGAGCTCCTCGAGAGTCATCCTTTTGTCTTGGCGGCGGTATGGCGGCTCCCTTCTTCTGATCCGGTTTACCACCGATCCTGAGCGGCTTGGAGGTTGGGGCTGGTCCTCCCCAAACTTCTGGACATGGACTCCAGGATCGAGGCTCATTTCTTCATGCACCAGGGCCTCATCGGTGCTTTGGCGAGCATCTTCGGCAGTAGCTTCTGGCACAAAGACGTCCGCAAGAGTCTGAGTACGCCGAGTGTAGACGCGTACCATCGGGGGAGGATCACCCTCCGGATTTACTGGATCACCGTGTCGGAGTAGAGGAGACTCGGCGATTGGTGAGAGGCTTGGAGCAAACGCATCGTTGTTTGTTCCGGCCATTGCAAACTTCAAGCAGCTTCTTCAGCCATACGGATGAAAGGAGAGAATGTCCCACCGGGCGTGCCAGAAATCTGTATGCGCGAAAAAGGTACGGGTCGGCTTTATTGCGCAAAACCAGATTACAAGTGTGGCCGGGACCCGGGTGGCTCGGGTGTAGCGAGTCCGGGTTGCGGCGAGTTTTGATCAGGGGATTGTGGGAAAGATCTTCTGGAGGATCCCTTTGATCCGCGTCTCCACGTGGTGTTCGTGCGAGAGCTCTGAAGGGGTTGCCCAGGACAGGGGTCTTTACAGGGTGAGGGTTTTGGAGAGGCTAAGGAATGTCCACCGTTGCTTTGTCCCTTCCGTGCTTTGCGCTTTCTCGGCTAGGGGGTTTTCCGGCTTCGTTCCTCGGTCTTCGTGTCTTCCTCGCTCCTTGCTTGACCTCGGCGTCCTTGATCGTCGGTTCGCGACGTCGATCGTGCTTTTGGCGTTGGCTTTGGCTTCGGCTTTTTTGGCTTTGGCTTGGCTCCGGCGTGGCTCTGGCTTTTACTTTGCTTCGGCGCTTGCGCTTGGATGTAGTCGGGAGAGACTTGCGATGCTTTCGTACTTCCGGACTTCGCGTCGTATCGGCTAGAATGTGCGGTGCTTTTGCTCGTGGCCGGCGTAGTCGCTTGGCTTTGGCGCTTGTGTTGCTTTGGCGCGGGCTTTACTGGGGCTTTGCTTTGGCTTCTTGCGTTGGCTTTAGCTTCAGCGTCAACTCGGTCTTCTTCTTCGAACGACATGGGCTACTTCTCCGGTGCTTCGACGGTTTGTGGGTCGGCTGGACTTCTCTTCTTCTCCGGGCTTCCTTGGCGTGATCGGAGTCGAAGAACGCTTTCAAAGATAGTGGGGGTAGCACCGATCTCCGTGCGACGGTTGTAGCGTCGGCTTTTGTTGGTGAAGACGGCGGGGGTAGCGACGGTCTCCGTGCGACGGTTGTAGCGTCGGCTTTTGTTGATGAAGATGACGGGGGTGGCGACGCTTCAGGCGGTCTGCTCCAGGCTTTCTTCTTTGTGGATGGCGCAGACGTTTGTCGAAGGCGACGAGTTGATGACGCTTCGTTTCTCTCCTCCGGGCTTTGGAGCTTGATCGGAGTCGAGGATTTGTTGGAGCCGACGGGGTAGTGCCGCTCCGAGCTTCTTCTCCGGCCTTTGCTTCTGGCGTCTTCGGAGTCGAAGGGTCTTCTTCTCCGAGCTTTCTTCTTCGTGCACGGAGTCGAGGTCTTGATCTTCGTGTGCAAGGGTCTTCACGTTGATGAGGGCTTTCAATGGACTAAGCCGATCCCGACGGGACAGGCTTGCCCGTGCCTCGTGAAGCCTTGGGTCGGTGAAGAAGCGCCTCCTCTTCTGCAGAGCTCTCGCGCTTCGTCTTCAGTCTTCGACCTGGCGACGGTTGTGGCATCGGCTTCTTCTCCGGGCGTATTTGGCGTAATCAGAGTTGAAGGCTTTATTGAAGATGACGGGTGTAGCGCCGCTTCTCTTCTTCTCCGGGCTTTTGGGCTTCATCGGAGTCGAAGGCTTGTTGGAGACGACGGGGTGTAGCGCCGCTTCTCTTCTTCTCCGGGCTTTTGGGCTTGATCGGAGTCGAAGGCTTGTTGGAGACGACGGGGTGGTGCCGCTCCGATCTTCTTCTCCGGCCTTTGCTTCTAGCGTCTTCAGAGTCGAAGGCTTGTTGGAGACGACGGGGTGGTGCCGCTCCGATCTTCTTCTCCGGCCTTTGCTTCTGGCGTCTTCAGAGTCGAAGGGTTCTTCTTCTCCGAGCTTTCTTCTTCGTGCACGGAGTCGAAGGCTTGATCTTCTTGTGCAAGGGTCTTCACGTTGATGAGGGCTTTCAATGGACTAAGCCGATCCCGAAGGGACAGGCTTGCCCGTGCCTCGTGAAGCCTTGGGTCGATGAAGAGCGCGTCCCCTCTTCTGCAGAGCTCCGCTTCTTGCCATCCGACCGACCTCTTGAGCCTTCCCCCTCCCCCTCTATTTATAGGCGAAGGGGGGAGGGAGAGATATGGGAAGTTTTAATTTTAAATCCCTTTAATATCTCCCCCATAATTACCCAAGATTTATTCATCCATTGATGAGGGGAATAAGTCTTTATTCACTTTCATTTTCTGGCGGAGTAATTATGACTGAATCTTGCACACGAAATCGATGGCGACCCGGCGCTTCTTCTTGTCCGTCGGATCGAGGGATCGGCGCAGATCCGCGCGTGAGCAGACGTCATACGCAACCTCCCCCCGCGCATGGCAGTAGTTCTTTCCTTTTCTTTCTTTTCTTTCCTTTTCTTTTCTTTCATTTCTTTTCTTTTCTTTCCTTTTCTTTTCTTTCCTTTCTTTTCTTTTCCCTTGCATGGCCGGCCTCTTCTTTCTTTTCCTTTCTTTTTCTTTCCTTTTCTTCTCTTTCCTTTCTTTTTTTTTTCCTTTTCTTTTTCTTTCCTTTTCTTTTTTTTCTTTCCCCTTTCCTTGCAAGACCGGCCACCCCATAGGGGTCCGGATCCTTAGTAGGAGCCGGCCCCCCATGGGGTTCGGATCGTTGTGCAAGGCCGGGTGGGCCCCACTTGAGGATGGGCCCACCCGGCTTCTTGTTGGGCACGGCTCGGGTCCGAGTCGTGGTTTGCGTCGGGTTTGCATCCACGTAGGGGCATTCGAGTCGGGTCCGGGTCCGAGCGCGTCGGGTTTGCATCCACGCAGGGGCATTCGAGTCAAGTCCGGGTCCGAGCACGTCGGGTTTGCATCCACGCAGGGGCATTCGAGCCGGGTCCGGGTCCGAGCGCATGTCGGGTCCGCATCCGCGTAGGTGCACACAAGTCGGGTCCGGGTTAGACACAATTTGTGTGTCTACACTTATGCATCTAATCGATATCAGTACTTGTGAAGTGTAACCTAACTCACAATCCTTACTTAATGAGGACTTATGACTATACCCTCCACATTAGTCCAGTAATCTGAACCTGGATTTGATTGAAACTGACCCATCATTCCCGCTACGCAATATATATCTAGCCTCATGAACCGAATCTATCTAGAGTCGTGTCTTTATACGTAGCATGTGACAGCAAAAGAACATTGCTCTGCTAATCTCGAGTTATCGTGATTCCCAAAACATTACTCATCTCATTAGGGTCTTTCATATCAAATTGTGATGAATACAAATCTTTACCATAAACAATATTCTTACGTTATTTTCAATCAATAAAATTTTAACGTAAAGTACTAAGTATACCCTTATAACTCTATCACCTACTCACTTGGTCTATCCTTATTCTAATCAAATCCATGTGAGCGGATTTCTTTAACCAAAACAGATGTTCCAACTCTTGGATGCTTGCATTAGTCCATAAAAGGACATTTGCAACTTGCATTCTAGATCTTCCTGACATGCTAACACAAAATCTGAAGCTGCATCATATACATATACTTTTCCAAATCCTCATTAGGAAATAACTATCTTGACATCTATCTATCAGATTTTTCACTATAATGAGCTATGATGAATTAAAATGATCTGAAATAGACTTAGGCATAACTACCGGCAAGAAGGTTTTGACATATTCAATCACTTCTCCCTTGGTAACTAATCTAACTACTTAAATCTTAATAAGAACAACTGATCTTCTTCTTATACACCCCCTCCAAAGTCGGCAAAATTTTTGGAGGGTCCTTTCGGGTTTTGAAAATTTTAGAAGAGTTCCTGGATCCGCCACTGGCTGAGATCAACATCTAATCCCTCTATCGACAAGGAATTTTGTCCAAAAAATTTATTAGAACTGTGTGCTGCATGCGTGGGCGGTCCAGATCCAAACGATGTTACTCAACAACCGACAGTATGAATCTTTGGCCTCAAATTTGATAATCCGAATTCGTATCTGCATTGATTTCATCATCTAGGGTTTCATGAGATGCAGACAATATTGACTAAGCTCAATCTAAACCAAAGAATCCCTCAAAACATTTCTCACATCTACACCGAGCTATATATACACAGACGAAAGAAAGTTCAACTATCATCAACAATAGTGAGTGAAAAGGCTCATCTACATATCAAGATTTGAGGCAGGGGCTTTTAGAAGCGGCAGATGGCGGCGTCAAGTGATACGCAGTCAAAGTATCCCTCTGATAAAGAAACTAGTCGGAGACGATCAGAGGAGTAAGCACGCAAGTCACTCGAGCTCTTTGGTGAAGTCTATATTGTCGACAAAGACCTACACAAAGTAACAAACCAACACAATCAATTCTTGAAGTTAATAGAGCAAAGTTTTATTGATTAATGGTTTTTTTTTACCTTACCCACAATAAATTGAGATAATTAAAAAATACCCCCTCTAACCTTATTTTCAAGTCTTTAACCCCCCCGGAAACCACTTTTCCATTGCCAAAAACCATGACGATTTACAGTCAACAAGGGTGCACGACTTGAACATTAAGACCATAGGGGGTATTTTTTAATTAACCTAATTAACTGGGGTGCAAGGTTATAAAAAACCCTTGATTAATTAAATCCCAATAGAAGAAAGGTCAATAGACAACATTCACCAAAAAAAAAAAGCTCCATCCATGCCTATTCAAAAAAGGAACCATTCTTTGGAAACCTAATGGACACATCAATTGGAAAGAAAGAAGAATAAAGAAAATAAAAATATACAAAGCATTGCCAGACCCAAATCCGTGATTTCCCATACCCAAGCCGCACGAACCAACCAATCATGCCCGCGTGCCCTTGGTTCAGTTTGTGACTTGGTTTGAAGATTCGATTGAACCCGAACTGAGACGTCCGATACGATTTGGTTTTTAGCGTACATGAACCTGAACCGAATCACATCCCTAACCAGTTCTTATTGAGATAGAACAAACAGCTAAAGAGAGAGAAAACTTTCTATGAGAGAGTGCAAGAGCATGAAAAAAAGACCATTAGGAAGATCCAGATGACACTGGGTGAAGTATATGGTGAGCAAGGATCACTGCTTTCTCTTGTAACGGTCAAGCAAGGGAGAATGGAAGTTATGATGTGTGGCAGTCTTAGAGTTAGACCTTCTACTGAGAGTCGAATCATCATTGACATCGAGAGCATCATCAACATTGTGTCTCAGGAGCTTGTCAACAAGTTTAGGCGAACGGTGAGGGTGCACAGTAGCCATATTACGCGTCATGAGCTACCGATGAGAAAAATCCAGTCACTTCAAGGTGCCAGCTGGACTGATAGGGAACTGTATGATGCGGCACTCTTCCACGGCACATTTGGAATTCAAGGTTTCAGCTGGACTTCTACAAGTGGAATAGGAAACTAAGGGGGTGTTTGGCATCACTCCCCAGATCGTTCCGTTGCTCCTGCCTACCCCTTTTTTAGGAAGAAAAAAAATGTATAGGCTGGAACAGCAGAATGATTCTGGGGAATGATGCCAAACACCCCATAAATATTATACAATAACACAATATTTATGCAGCCGCCAACTATAAATGTGTGAAGTTTGAGAACTGTAGAATGGTAAGCTTAGCCAAGTCCGTAAGACGTCAACAAAAGAAGCAGAATATTGGTATCATACCGCTAATTTTCAACCACAACAGCCTAGCAATAATTTGGAGCATCCAAGCAAGGTACACAAAATTCGGTTTTTCAATTTACCGAAATACAATATTTCGTGAAATTTTGTGATATTTCGGTATATTTCGCGAAATGTGCCGTTTTTTCAGGGGGTTGAAATCGATATTTCGCACCTTGATCACAGGTTGAATTGCAATGGTATAGGAAACCAACTATTATAGTACCCCAATATTTATGTAGCATCCAAACTATAAATGTCTAAATTTTGAGAACTGTAGAATGGTAAGCTTAGAGAAGTCCATAACACATCAACAAAAGAAGCAGAATATTGGTAGCATACCGATTTCCAACCATCAGGGTCCAAGCAGGCAGTAATCTTGGTGTTGATGACTGGTAAAGGCCCCGGATCACGGGTGATCTTTCCTCCAAATAGTTTTATTGACTCTGCAGTTCTGTAAACATCATCTGTGCCTATTGCGATC
This sequence comes from Chamaelirium japonicum, assembly GCA_947650365.1. NCBI lineage: Eukaryota > Viridiplantae > Streptophyta > Magnoliopsida > Liliales > Melanthiaceae > Chamaelirium > Chamaelirium japonicum. Next base: position 18,968,736 of record OX393559.1, on the reverse strand, counting down.
TGCAATACACAAAGTCTCGTTCTCGACAGAATAGGATCACATGAAATACACTGTACCACATCCATAATAAAACCAAAGAAATATGTAATGGAAATAGCCCAGAGAGTCTTGACTATGCTTTTAACTATCCACTACACATGACACCTTGAAAACAAAACCTACCTGTGCATAGGCATTTCCTTTGTCATATTCTTTAACACCATAGTTGTAGGTCAACTCCAACACAACATTTTTATCTTCAGGACCATATCCCATCATTGCTACTGTATACTGATATTTAGCAGGCAAAAAAAAAATCCCATAAATTAAAATAAGATGTGGTTACAGGATTAAGAGGATTAGTACCAAAAAAGAAAAGAAAAGAAAATGAGAAATGGTTGGAAATACTACCTAATCTAATAGTATCTAATAGTATAATACTAAAATGGAAGCTGCACAAGGAGGTTGTGACACGTGGCGACCACGTAAAAAACTTGGAAAGGTAGAACCTCTACCCTTCAGTGTGAATGCATAGAAGTTAAGATAACATTAAATGCTGCATTCATTGGTAGCGTTCACATGCGGTTTTTGGGGGCATGTGATTTTCATCGAAGGGCTGAGCGAGACCGGGCCTCGCCCGGGGGTCTCACTAGTTGCTGAACTAAACATAATGACAATGACAATGACAATAAAAGTTGTATTAAACAACAAAAAGGAAAGATGAAGTGGTTCTAAAAGATATGAAGCATTTGCCATGATTTTACAAAAACCTCCCTTGAACTATACACCTAATTTCACATTGGTCCCTCAACTATTTTTTTGAACAACTTGACCCCTTGAACTATGCTCCAACTGCATGTTCATCCCCTCCATCAACATTCATCCGACAAACTTAATATTTATCCCAAAAATGTCTTTAATATGGCTAAAGCCATTTTCTAAATATTACTTATGTAAATAGGACGAGGGCAGTTTGGTATAAGAATTAAGTTTGACGGCTGAAATTTGATGGAAGGAGTGAGCAAGCAGACATGCATAGTTCAGGGGTTTGTTTGTCCCAAAAAAAAACTTACCCCCTCCCCTCTTTTCTATTTGCTATATATTACCGCATTTGACAAAAAACTAGCACTTACAGCTGGAACTGAGGGGGGGGGGGCAACTGTAGTTTTTTAACATGAAGAGGGTTAAGTGATTTCGTATGAAACTGCAAGAGGGCAAAGTGTAATTTTCCCTTATTTTAAATATACACAATCTAATGAATTTAAAGTAATCCTTACATTTAAAACGTATGAAATCCTCGAATATAATCTGTGTCATCATTCTAAAGCTATATTATGTGTAGGAAACCAGGAATAAATGATTTTATTGATGATTATAATATTTAATGATTGAAATCACATAAACTTGCATAGTTAAACTTATTGCTTATGTTGTTATTAATAACATCTCACTCAATGAATTAAGCAAATGCAACAAAATTTAAAACAAATTGCTACGTCCCATCCCCAAAATGGTTTCAGAAGTTATAACCTGATTTTTACCATATCAAAGAACATTAAGTGGGTATATAGACACAAGGGCCACAAGGCTTATACTGTCCAAACTGAAGCAATTGTATTCCTTATCACTATTATCAAAGAATGGAAAAATTATTTAGGATGCTCCGAGAAATCAAAATGTCATGGATGGAGTGAAACATGAGATGTTGTGTGCCTATAAACATGCCACAGATACTTAACGGGAATGCTCAAAGGCCAACTATAAAACATAATTGCACAGAACAAAATGTTGGGCAACGCAGGAGTTGAGAGCACACATGTTAAGCTTGGTAGAGGTGCTGGGGATCCCAGAAAAACATTGGCAAAGTAGTAAACTAGAAAAGGCATAGTTACAGATGACTGTGTCTAAGGAAGCTTAAGAAAACACTGAGATGATTATATTGGAGTCATGGAGAAATAATCAAAACAGTCAATGCAGATTTCGAGCCCGGGTGAAAAGGGTTGAGGGTGACGTCAACAATTACCAAGGAAAATCATGGTGAAAATAAGACTTGTACGGTTGTATCAAGTGTTCAAGGATATGTACGATAAAGACATTATCAAGAGAACCTAAATGGAGGTAAGGAGGTTGTTAGGAAGGACTTGGCAAATCCTCATATTGCACAAAGGCACAAGCTCTTATAAAAACTGCAAAGCGTGAATGTATGTCTTACCTAAATACTTTTGGTCTTAAAGCTTTATGATAATCGACAAAAATTTTAAGACTAAGAATATAATTGTTGAGCAAATCAAGGACTATATGTTTCATCTATGAAGCAATGCAGGTCCATCCCACTATCAAGGATGATCCTAGCAAGTAAAAGAGGATCGACAGTAGTGTAGTCATGTACCAGATATTTTACGTCGACAACAGTCCTACTCATTTGGTACGAGGATAGATTGTTGGTGTCATGGAGAACCAGGAATTCTACCACTTGCTCAGTTGTTATGCTTGATATGCTTGCAACGGTTGAAGATTACAAGGCTGGTGCTAGGTGAAATTCAAACGTACATGCACAAGCTGTTCGCGTCCAGATATACATGTAGTCATGTACTACGCAATTAAGTACAGAGACAAGAACTGGCATTATGTTGTTAATTGGTTACAATTACCTTAGACTCGGGGTTGTCTAGTTTGCGCAGAAGCTCCATGCCAAAAGCCTGTTTTCCAAACAAGAATAAATCCAGAAGTTGACAGGATAAACAAGTAACCGATGAATTCGGAACATAAAATGGACGATCCTATTCAAGAGATACCTTCTGGTAGAAATTTATGGAATGATCAAGATCAACTACCCGAAGCATTACTTGAAACAAGGGCTCCGGTGTAGGACCTCTTTCCAGAAGCTCAAACTTATAACCATCAGGGTCTTCAATAATAGCAATCAAACTCCTGCCACCTTTTACAGGGCCAGGTTCCCTGGTCACCTTTCCACCCTTGGCTTTTATAAGATCAACTGTCTTGGAAACCTGTTCCAAAAATCAAATAAAAATCAACCTGCTGACACCTCTGATGGAAGTACTGATTCTTACAATAGAACACTGATATCCAAAAGTCAAATGCCATCAAACATAGGATAATATGACTGATATTCTTTTATGTGCACTTACATAAGGAGAAAAAAGATGAAAAAGACCACACAAACATTGCAAATACAGGCCATGCAAAAGAAATATAAGGAATACTAGACATTCATGAAAGACAAGAAACTTCATGTGATTCTAACATTTTGTATAGGCAAATTTCATATTTGGGATTCTAGAATTTTCAGTCAATATTAAGATATAGACGAACTTAAGAATGATGTGAGAGGGTATTTTAAGATATTATTTTCTGGAGAGATTAATGTTTTCAGAAATGGGAGCGTAAGGTCGGGCGTTTTGCCTGCTGTGGGGCGGGGAGTAAGCCCCATGAATTTTTGATTTTTTATTATTTTTTAATATATATATATATATATAATATATAATAGTAAAAATAGATTAAAAACAAACAAAATAAAAAATGCTATGAGCAAATTAAGTATTTAAGCCAACAAACATGATTGATAAATCACAAATATATAAAAAACGATAATAAAAATGACCTTGTCATTGTCTTTCAATACCATTTAAGATTTAATTCTAAGTTTATAACCAAAATTTAAACTATCTATGTTCATATTCCATAGATTATATCATTCCATTCATGATATAGAATCAATTTAAAACAACTGTAATTTTCAAAAATATCATAATCATCATCCAAGAGAGTAAGACGCATATAAAAGATCACACGGTGGCAATCAAATCCTTTTTTTCAACTATGCAGACAAACTCTAGTAGGGCGTAAGCCCAGGGCGTAAAAGACGTGCCCCGGGCGTTCGGGGCATACGCCCCAGTGGTTCGAACATAAGCCCCACGGGAAAAAAAACCCCAAATTAAGTTGTCTCGAGGTTTTTAGGACCGTCCTGCCCCGGGGTGTACCCCAGGGTGCGTTTTTTAAAACACTGGAAGAGATTGAGGACATACTTTTGGGTAGCGCTATAGATGGGTTAGGCTTGGACCTACTATATCCAACTTTTTAAATCAGCACCACCAGAAAGCCCAAGCTTAAATAGTATACTGACCCATTTACACACTTATTTTAGGAAAATTGCGCTACTTTGTTTCAATCTGCTATGCACTCTGTATCAAAACATCACCTTATTAGAAGAGTATACCTTATATATGGTCTAGAAGAAATACAACTCTTTGAAGTCCAAATAAATAAAATGAACATATTGCATATAGCACCTTGGAAACTAGGCTAATTGCATATTAACCTCTAGCAACTTCATATTTAGAAATCGACCCCTGGAAATTAGATTATCTGTGCAAATCTACCCCTCAAGGTAACTGATGTCTATTTGGGGGGAATATTCTAGGTATATTCGAGGTTTGATTGTTACTTTCATAAGGTGGTTTTACTGGGACGATTTAACTCTTAGAAGAAGAAAAGTTAGGCCCAGAGAATCACACAAAAACCACTAAACTATGGCAAGTGGAGGGCAGATAACGTTGGGTTAAGTGATATTAAGGGTTAAATAGTCATTGAGACCTTGGGTAAATGACAGACCATGGTTAAAGTTTATTCGGTAACGGCAAACCACGATACACCTGAAATATTCCTTGTAAATAAATGTCTATAAACCTGAGGGGTCAATAATCGATATGCACAAGTACTCTCGTGATCAGGTCGAAATTAAAATATGAAGTTTCCAGGGACTAATATGCAATTAGTCTAGTTTCTAGGAGGCTATATGCAAAAATCCCTTCTTTATATCCCTAGCAATCTGATCTTTTTTTCTTTATATCCCTTGCAAGTTGATCCTTAAGGCACTGATATACAGGTAATATTTCCCATGGCTTATGTGTGATTGTACTTTCCAGCACCTTTCGTTTTGGTCTAAAAAAACAATAAAGCTAAGCTACCATAGCAAGCAATAAGCCTATTGAGAATGAAACTCAACTCATAATAACAAGCCATATCTTCATTACACAATGAAATTAAAGTTTGAAATAAGAAATATCATAATGCTAAAGTACATGGAAAAATAAATAGTTAAGTTACTCCTATTTTGAAAATGAGACCGAGTCCATAAATATATTTGGAACTAATGCAGTTGTGTACATGCTGGCTGCATTCTTTATTTTGAAAACATTTTATAACACAACAGTACATAGAAAAAATGGTCATAATGTCAATAATGATTTTTATCCATGACCACAAGCAAAAGAAGTCAATTTGTGACTTAAATGATTTAATTTAATGTTGGGTTCCAAAACACCATATTTATTTCGAGTTTGCATTCGAGACTAGCATAGTTTCCAAATACAGCACAATTGCTGAGTGGAATAAAGATAAATGTAACCCGTTTACTAATTATACGGTGTTTGATGTATTTAAGCCACAGGCAAAGGAGAGGAATGATACTACATTGATCTTCTTCGGTTAAAGCTGTGTCTGGATTTTTGTTTTCCAAATCATGATTTGGTGTTTGATAATAACAACTGTAACATTCATATGTCTTTCTGCATATGCCTCTTCAATTTTAGGTTGTCACCCTACAAGCACTTTGTTGAGTGCTTCAGATTTTTCTTACTTCCCATACCGATCCACTTCCTGCCAGTTAAGTAGCTTAAATGAGTATTAAAATACTTATGGACAATTTTTCTGCACATTGATTATATTCATGCCATAGATATGCAACATCACACTCACAAAGGATGCGATTCTCGATAGAAACGCGAATTAATGGATATCAAAAAGTTGGTAACAAAATTTAATTACGAATTGCAAAAGTATGTATTGCAACAAAAATAGCCATATGTTAGAGGGGAACATTGAATTGAGGAAGCCTTACATTCACAAAGGATGTGGTTCTCGATAGAAATGTGAATTAATGGATCAAAAGGTTGGTTATAAGAATTAATTAGGAATGGCAAAACTATGTATTGCAACAAAAAATAGTCATATGTTAGAGGAGACGTTCAATTTTTTCATGTTGAGTCATCCAAGATATTATTCTTAGAATCCCCAATATAATCATCCACAAAACATCTAAACACCCCTTCTCAAGAAGGAAGTTACTAATCCTTGTCACATAATCTGGTATGTCATAATGCAATATCTGGGACCAATCACTTAAATCAGTATTTCAACTTGTACAGTATTTCTCTCCACCTTGTACAACATGACATGGCGCATCTTTTTTCATCCATGTTAACTTGAACGAACAGGTATGAAGGCTATATGAAAACAACAGCGCACATTTGTTAAGGTATTCGAGGAATCGTTTATGTTCTCAATGTATATGGTTCTCAATTAGGAATGTGTGGCAATGCATCTAGATCACAAAATTGTGATAACAAAAAATCAACGTTAATTGGCTAACCTTTCAAGGTAGGTGCCCATGGTTTTGAATACCTCAAAAATCAAGGCAACATGATCCGTACACGAGGAAGGGGACCGGTCCCCATGGTAGACATGATGACTGACCGAATCTCTGATATTAATTGATGAGGGATCATACCAAATAAAAGCTTTCAACGAAGAAAGATATAAAGGGGGAGAAGAGAAGGGGGAAGACCCGGAGTCCACCAGATCTGAGGAATCCAGCTCTATTCACTCCAATCCATGACCAGTCTCATAGATACTCGCAAGCAAATTTATTTTCATTTATATCACCATTCATTGTTACAATGGAGAGACCTTTAAATAGAAAACAAAGGATAACAACTCATAATCAACCCTACTCTAAAATATAAGACTTACCTAATTTTTAAAAAAAATTAATCTCATCAAATATTATCCCTAATAAAAAGATAAGACTTGCCTTATTCAAAAAGATTTAAATATATCCAATCTTATCCATAACTTCAGAGATAATCTAAATAATTTAAATATCCTAATAAACTAATCCAAAAATAGAATATTATTGGATTAAATAACATTTTCAAAATAAATACAAAATTTTATTTCGAAAATAAATTTTTATTTCTGAAATAATAATTTAGTAATTATTTATTCAGAAAATAAATATTTTCTTCAAAATCTTCAAGCCGTTGGATGCTCCTGCATGATCGCATCACACCCCTTTCAAAAAGGAACTTACATTTCCATCTTCCTAACCTAGTTTTTCAGCCACACCATCCATGAACTGATACATGGCGGTGTCCAAAGTTTATAGACATTTGCAAATGAGAAATAAATTATGACTACTTCAAAGACCTACATTAACAAAACAACTCACCCCTGCATGACTCAACACCCATTCCTCATTTGCAATGTCATTCCCACTATCTGCCTCATCACAACCATCACCCCGACCAACTTTGCCACCACATCAAATGAAACATATGTTCTAGACCCTTGTTCTTAGCCTCTCACTAGACCACATCCTTCCCATGCCTCCAACAAGAGCAAAACTATGAAATCTGAAATCATGAGCACGTGCATGACTAGATTAAGGTGTAGTGACAACAATGTTGTCAAGGCGGCTAGAACAAGCCTAGGCGACCAGGCTTTCGTAGTCGAGGCATGGCCTAGGAGGCTCCTAGACAAGGCCTAAATAACATATTTTGTTTAATACATATAATGAGAAAAGTGCAAAAACCCTAAGAACCAAATAGATCAGATAGAAATAGAGATAAAGACAAAAAAAAAAAGAGGGAGTAGAGAGAAAGAATAGACAGAGAGAGAGAGGGGCGAGTATTACAAAAAAAAAAAAACATGATGTCATCGGAGCTCGCAAGTAGTTTTCGATAGCCGCCCGTCAGTGGTAGTCGATAAACATCCCTACCTCTTATTCCTCACCCTCCTATGTGTGATAGTCATTATTATGGTCGTTTTATTTGTCCGTTGAGAAATCACTACGCATGGCTCAGGTTCAAGGAGAAAACAGTAATGCAAGGAGGGGTTACAAGTAACACCCGCCTAGGTCACCGCCTAAGCGATTTTGGCCGAAAGGTGTAGCATTGGCAATATTGGGTGATGGAGAGAGAAACTCAAAAAACATTTAACAAGCAGAAAAACCTAAAAAGAATCTTATAAAACTATTTTCAAAATTCATCATCGTCATACACGTCTTGTACCACCAAGTTGGGGTCGACTATGGGGTACACCTCTTATTAAGAAGGATCCACAAAAGATTGACAATATTTCCGATCGGTTGTTAACTTGATATTATTCCTCTAACGGCTCTAAGATTGTTGTAGAAAACCTTACAAAGGAATCTTGGAAAGAGAGAGGCCTACCAGGAAACATATAATACCAGTTGGCACTTAGAGAGACATACCTTATTGGTTATGCAATGTCGGCTCATGTAACCAGAAAGCTTATCTTTCAAATATTACAAGCAAAAACTATTTAGAAGGATTGTCTTCTAGTAGTAATCTATATAGCCTAGATAACACATGATAAATGAACTCATAAGAACTCACTCAGTCACTTGCACATGCTATGTAAGTGATCAAAGAAATAAGCACCATTAATAACATTCAAATCGCCAAAAAGATCATATAGAAGTGTTAAAAAGAAGGTGACCTTTTGATGGGGACATCGAGCAGCGCCCATGGCGCGTGTACCAGCGCAGGAGGCGCCACCTGAGCCTATGGCTCTGATCAGACAGCCTGCACCAGCATGGATGTTTTCAGTTGTTTTTATTTTCTGCATTGTGTTATTTAGTCCCACCTCGACTTTCAGGGGTTTTCGTTTGTTATCGCAGGCCTTTATATAGGTCTGCCCATGGAACATGTAATGCACTGAAGAATGAAATAAAATTTTGTTTTCCTCTACATGCTTATTGAGAGAAACCAGGGTGAGGTGTGTGAAACCCCAATCCCAAACCCTAGGCGTGTGAAACCCTAGGTGGGTACTAGGCGTGTGAAACCCTAGCCCAACCCTTACCTCACCCCTCTCTCTCTTCCTCTCCTTCTCCCCCGCGAGCCACCCGGCCCTTGCCCGTGCCGCCCGACCCCCGGCCTCCCTCCTTGCCGCCGCCCATCGCGATCCCCCTCCCTCCCCTCCTACCCAGCCGGACCGACCCCCACTCCCTCCCTTTTCCCTCCCGCGGCCCAGCCGACCCCGGCCCCCCTTGCCCGCCCGAACCCCGACCCCCCACTTCCCTTTCCCCTCCCGCGGCCCATCCGACCCCCGGCCCCCCGTGCTGCCCGAACCCCGACCCCCCACTTCCCTTCCCCCTTTCCCGCAGCCCTACCCGAACCACACCCCTCACCCCGCGCCCGATCCCACCTCCCTCTCCTCCGCCACCCGAACCCGACCCCATTCCCTCCTCCTTCTCTCCCCTTCTGTCTCTTCTCTGCAGCCCGACCATCAACCCGACCCGACCCCTCCTCTCATCTACAGTTCGCTCCCAACCCGACACTAACCCTCATCCCCGGCTTCGCCCCGTGCCCGAGTTCGTGTTCCCCGACGCACTTCAACATGCTTGCATGGCCGCACGACTGGATGGTTGACCCGGACGCTGATCACGGGTTCAATTGAGGGTGCTGACGGCTGACCCGGACGCTGATCACGGGTTCGATTGAGGATGCTGACGACTCCTGGATATTTGATCATCATTTTCGGAGTCCCTATTCCTGAGGCCAAACATGAGCCTCAGTAGGTACGTCTCTTTCCAGTAGGGTATTTCCGGTAATTCTACTAATCGGATCTCCAGTATATTATCTGTGCCGACGGCTGTCCACCATCATGAGGTTGTGCGTCCCCATCTGCCTGTTAAGTTCATTAGTATTTGATATTGCGGGACGGACTCGTGCCGTTTAATTTAAGCATTATTTATTGTAATTCTTAGAACTGAGATCGAATTGCCTGATGCGAGTAGTTTCTGTTAAAACCCATTATTCCCTGCTGATGGTTTGAATAAACTTCCTACCTGAGACTTTTAATTCATAGTGAAACATTGCTAGGACAATTAAACTACTGATTTCCTGCCCACCCGTATTTGTTTCGCATCATTTTTGGTATCAGAGCATGGTTGTAGGTAGGAACTGTCATGCATTAGTTGTACTGCATCTAGAAAAATTTTCTTTTAACTTTTGCATTTGATTGCCATATTTAACAAAAAAAAAATCAGCATGCATCATGTTGTGAGTTTGTCTTTGCATACCAACCCGTAGAGGTAGGTCCTATCTGTTAGGAAAGTTGAGTGAGTCGGACAATATGGATACCGAGGTCTTAACTAGGGCACTTGCCGAGTTAGCCCAAGGAATAGCAACTATGAACCAGAACCTCACCGCTTGTCAGCATGACACCAATGCCCGTTTTGACCGTCTGGGCCAAACTCCACCTCTAGCTCCACTACCCCTAGACCCTCAAGATTTTCGGCCATCTTGGCAGAACAATCAAGACCCGGATGAACAGTATCTTCGGAGCATCAGGTTAGAGGTGCCCTCTTTCGATGGCAGGCACGATCCCCAATTCTTTTTGGATTGGCTCCAGTCCATGGACCGATACTTTGCCTGGTACCCTTTAACCGAACCGCGAAAAGTGCAAGTCGCTGCCATGAAGCTTAGTGGACCCGCCAGCCAATACTGGACTAATTTAGAAGCCTTGAGAGCCGCCAAAACTCAGGACCCCATTGATACTTGGGTCGCTATGAAGAATGAGCTAAAAGGCAGGTATGTGCCCCCATCATATCGAGCCCACCTATTGGACCAGTGGCACCAATTCACCCAAGGCAACAAATCAGCCAGGGACTATGTCACCAAATTCGACGAGTTCCTAACTCGCTGCAATGTCCTCAGAACAGAAACCCCTGCCCAGGTCCTGGCACGTTTTCGATCAGGTTTGAGAGAAGACCTGAGAAGTGAGCTCCTTGCCCGAGATGTTACAGAGTTGGAAAGAGCCTATGCCTTAGTTCAGAACCTCGATAGCATTAGGTCCAACCATTTCCATCGGGAGCAAGATTCCCGAAGCAAAGTCCCTCGGCCTTTCTCGGATAGCTACCTAAGTCGGCCCTACCCCAACGAATCCCAATCAAGAGCCGACTCCACCAGTAGAAGCATTGAGAGAGACAACCATGACAAGGTCCCTGAGAAAGACTTCTCCAAAGTTAGTCCCCTCACCACGTGTTGTAAATGCCAAGGCTACGGACATGTGGCCGCAAACTGTGCAAGCCATGTCAAAGTCAACATCATTAATGGCAATCTCATTGAAGTGATAGAGGCTAAAGAGGCAGAATTCGTCTATCAAGCTGAAAAAGAAGATGGAGACTTTGATGATGATGACGAAGCCATCATGACTTCCCTTAAACCAATGTCATCTCCCTCCATGTCAGTTGTTAGGTGCGCCCAGTCTCAACCCAAGGACAAGAAGGTCAAACTGGGTCCCTGCCAACCTAAGAGTAGTCAGGCCGAACAACAATCAACTCTAACTAAAAAGATTTTCAAGGAGCATGATTCGGTCCTAATCTTCGTAGACCGATTTTCTGAGGTGACCCATTTCCTCCCTTGTTCCAAGACGTCCGATGGCGTCATAAAGTTACACGGATTGCCTGAAATCATGCCCAACAAGGATGTCAAGACCACCAGTTTTTGTTGGAAAATCCCATGGCACAAGCTGGGCACTAGGCTTCAGGTCTCCACTACCTTCCATTCCCAGACCAATGACCAGACTGAAGTTGTCAATAGGAGTCCGGAAAACCTTGTCCATACCTTGATGGGTGAACACGTTAAGACTTGGGATCTGAAACTGTCAGTAGCCGAGTTTGCATGTAGGTCCACAGGTATGAGTCCTCATGAAGTCGTGCATGGGTTCAAACCTAGGCAACCAGTCGATTTTATTCCCATATTTGAGCATCATAGAATTTCCGAGTCGGCATCTGCTTTTGCATCTCATGTGCATGAACTACATAAGGAAATCAGTAAAAAAATTGAACAGAGCAATGCGAGCTATAAATTAAGGGCCGATGCCCGGAAGCGAGTTCAGACTTTCAGTATGGGAGATTATGTGATGGTCCAGATTCGTCTGGAACGGCTTCCTTCGAGAGCCGTTAAGAAACTACATACGTGCAGTGCGGGTCATTTTCGGGTTCTAAAAGATATAAATAATAATGCTTATTTTATTGTACTACCCGAGGGTTTTGGCATCAGTCCCACCTTCAATATTAAAGATCTAGTGGCTTATAATGGCCCATATTTTAACCCTGAAAATCCACTGATAGTTGAGCCTACCCTGGACCCTGCCCCTGAGTGCCCCCCCTATCCCCACTCCCAGAAATATCCCCACCATATACAGCAAATGGCATTGATAATATTCTGGATGACGAGATTGTCTCGGCAAGACGACAGTGGAATCCGGCGGTACCTGGTTCGCTGGAAAGGAAGGCCCCATTCTGAGGACGCTTGGAGTGAGCATCAGGGACCCCAGCAGATGGACCCAGACCTGCTGGAGCTATACGAGAGCCGCACCGAGCCTTACTCGACGGAGTCGAGCTCTCTCCCACCCCGGGAGAATGATGGGGACATCGAGCAGCGCCCATGGCGCGTGTACCAGCGCAGGAGGCGCCACCTGAGCCTATGGCTCTGATCAGACAGCCTGCACCAGCATGGATGTTTTCAGTTGTTTTTATTTTCTGCATTGTGTTATTTAGTCCCACCTCGACTTTCAGGGGTTTTCGTTTGTTATCGCAGGCCTTTATATAGGTCTGCCCATGGAACATGTAATGCACTGAAGAATGAAATAAAATTTTGTTTTCCTCTACATGCTTGTTGAGAGAAACCAGGGTGAGGTGTGTGAAACCCCAATCCCAAACCCTAGGCGTGTGAAACCCTAGGTGGGTACTAGGCGTGTGAAACCCTAGCCCAACCCTTACCTCACCCCTCTCTCTCTTCCTCTCCTCCCCCGCGAGCCACCCGGCCCTTGCCCGTGCCGCCCGACCCCCGGCCTCCCTCCTTGCCGCCGCCCATCGCGATCCCCCTCCCTCCCCTCCTACCCAGCCGGACCGACCCCCACTCCCTCCCTTTTCCCTCCCGCGGCCCAGCCGACCCCGGCCCCCCTTGCCCGCCCGAACCCCGACCCCCCACTTCCCTTTCCCCTCCCGCGGCCCATCCGACCCCGGCCCCCCTTGCTGCCCGAACCCCGACCCCCCACTTCCCTTCCCCCTTTCCCGCAGCCCTACCCGAACCACACCCCTCACCCCGCGCCCGATCCCACCTCCCTTTCCTCCGCCACCCGAACCCGACCCCATTCCCTCCTCCTTCTCTCCCCTTCTGTCTCTTCTCTGCAGCCCGACCATCAACCCGACCCGACCCCTCCTCTCATCTACAGTTCGCTCCCAACCCGACACTAACCCTCATCCCCGGCTTCGCCCCGTGCCCGAGTTCGTGTTCCCCGACGCACTTCAACATGCTTGCATGGCCGCACGACTGGATGGTTGACCCGGACGCTGATCACGGGTTCAATTGAGGGTGCTGACGGCTGACCCGGACGCTGATCACGGGTTCGATTGAGGATGCTGACGACTCCTGGATATTTGATCATCATTTTCGGAGTCCCTATTCCTGAGGCCAAACATGAGCCTCAGTAGGTACGTCTCTTTCCAGTAGGGTATTTTCGGTAATTCTACTAATCGGATCTCCAGTATATTATCTGTGCCGACGGCTGTCCACCATCGTGAGGTTGTGCGTCCCCATCTGCCTGTTAAGTTCATTAGTATTTGATATTGCGGGACGGACTCGTGCCGTTTAATTTAAGCATTATTTATTGTAATTCTTAGAACTGAGATCGAATTGCCTGATGCGAGTAGTTTCTGTTAAAACCCATTATTCCCTGCTGATGGTTTGAATAAACTTCCTACCTGAGACTTTTAATTCATAGCGAAACATTGCTAGGACAATTAAACTACTGATTTCCTGCCCACCCGTATTTGTTTCGCATCACCTTTGATATTTTTAACGTATCAAGCAATACAAGCATGTAAGTTTAAACTTTTTCCATATGAATTCTTGACAGGTAAAATGTCTTATTTTTTTCTAAGAAAACAAAATCCCATGATACAGAAGCAAAAGGAAGCACGACTCCGTTGAACATTCTGAAGCAACCACATCCCAAAATAATAATGTAAGCAGATTCACGTTAGAGCTGGCAAGTGAGTAATGAAATATTGACATATGAGGAAAGGTTTGGGTAAATCTTTACTAGAGTAGAATAAATACAAGTAGAACAGATAAAAAGAGTAAATATTCGGGAAATATAATCTTACATCCTCCACTGCAATACCAAAGTGACCAAATCCATTCCCTATATCATATTTGTCAACTCCGTAGTCTGCTAATATGGTACAAGAATTAGTTTCGGACAACAACAAAGAAAACTATAACATATAAGGCTCCTTTGCGAAAATCATATGATTTTTTTGCAATATGTTTTGACAAGAACATCTGAAAATGGTTCAAACTTTAAAATGATGCAGTGGTATCGAGAGGAGAGAACCCGGTTAGCGTACTATAAGCGAGTTCGATAGTAAAATTTGAGTTTTCGGGACCATATCCAAGGAATGCATTTGCATATTTTTCTTCAGGTATGTCACGTTTTCGGAGCAACTTCATTCCCAAGCATTCTGTGTAGAATCTGAAAGAACAATCAAAGGAGCTGAGAGAGAGCCATCTGCTGGTATATGAAGATAATTAGAGGCAAAAGTTGAGGATAAGAATACTTTATTGTCTTGTCCAAGTCCCCAACCCGATAAACAACATGAAGCATCCTCCGTTTATCCTTCTTCGGCCATTCTAATGCATCCTCTTGGCTAAGAGTGGTGATTCCACTCTTACCGTTTCCTTCTATAACGTTTCCAGTGGTGCTGCCCTCTATAGCTTTTCCTTCTGCTATCAACAACTTAGAAGTTTTCCCTCCGAACAACTGTACCTGAGATATGGCTGGATGATTATCTCGAAAAGTTAATAGCCTAAAAATTCAAGTAAAAAAACCAAGAAATTTATATTAAAAACATGTGTTTCCTAGCACCCGATATACTAATGCCGTTTTCAGGAGATACCTAGCTTTTGTAGATACCTCACGCACCAAAACCCGGGTCGTAAGGGGAGATCCACAGAGGGTATATGAAGACACCACCGTCCAGCCCCGAGCTACTAAACCCCAACAATCCCTTCCCTCCCCCCCCCCCCAATGAGGCTAGAACACCCGCTAGCCCTCCTTCTCGGGGAAGAGGCACTCCTAGGGCACAACCTGGCCACACCTTGGCCTGACTAGAACCTAGCTGGACGGAACCTTGCCCTGAAACCATTTATAGATACCCTCACGCCCCAAAACCCGGGTCGTAAGGGGAGGTCCACGAAAGGTATATGGGACTAAACCCAACATCTTCAATTCAATGTTGAATTCCGTTGGTTCGATTTCATACAATGTAAGAACCTTCATTAAGACACTTTCCAAATATCGAAAACCACCAAACTTAATATCAAAATTTCTGTATGGAGACTAAATTAGTGCAACATGATCAATTCAACAAAACCACTTCAAATGCAGATATCTTCGCGGGTTCTATATGAACAAATGCCTAGTTATTTATCAAAAATTAAATGCATGAAAATTTATAGAAAAATCTTGATGTTGATGACGGCTCCCATGGATGATGAATTGTAGAGTCCTATAATGTTAAAAAATAAAAAATAAAGATAATAGAAGAAAATTGACTAAAAGGACTGCTGTCATTTGGTAATGGAGGACTGACCGGTGCCGAGCTGCAAGAGAGCGAGCCTGCGAGAAGAGGTGGAGGAAAGGCTGAGCCGAGAGTTCAGGGTCAATCCGAGGGCGGCGGCGGAGAGAGGAAGCCGGCGGAGAGGAGCGAACTGCAGGGCGGAGGAGGAGGCGGCCACCGGGATTACACCCACCATCTCTCTCTCTCTCTCTCTCTCTTCCTCCCTCTTAGTCTTATCTTTATTTAAGGGGAATAGTATTTTGCTGCACACTGGTGGGGGGGCAGCTCCTCCACCCAGTGACGTGTTTAAGTCTCATTGGGCCACTGGATGGAGAAGATGCCTCCGTTCGCCGGAGGGCACCGCACCGCCGGTCTTACTACCAAGAGGACAGAGCCTACATCGTCACCCTCAACGTCGGCGGCCAGCTCTACCAGACAACCCCGCAGATTCTCACCCTCAGCAGGCTCCAAATTGTTGGATAAATATTTCAATATTATATTCTAAAGATATTATTTACTGTAGTTAAATAATCAAAAAGATAAAAACAAAAGAGATTTTCCTGGCTGGGTTCGAGGCGCGTAATCGCTGCCCTAAGATCTTGATTGCCTCCCCACGTGCCGGTTGATTGGCTAATCTGACCCCAAGGTACAACGAACCCCCATTGCCGGGATATGCTCACCACGTGCACGACCGTAGAGAGCCACAAGAACCCTTCATCTATGTTGCCCATAAAAAAGAAATCTAAAGGTAAAATCTAAAATAATATCATGGCTTAGAGGAGGAAGAAGAAAAAATTCAGCTCTCTCTTTCTCAAAAGATTGGATTGATTTATAAATACAACAATCCATAACCCCCACATAACTACCATAAATGCTTAATGGCTATGTGTAATAGCCATCCTCTAAATTGGGTAGTTACATGCAAGCCAAATAAAAGCTAAAACGGTAAAGAATTTAAATGACAAATAAAGGTTAAATCATTAAAGAGTTTTGAAACTTTTAATAAAGAATTTTAAATAAAGAAAATTAAACAAAATTCTAACAATCCCCCACAAAGTTCAAAACTCTTAAACTCAAAAAATTATGGGCAACTATGTACTATGCAATCGGTGAAGGTGTCTTCCGACTTGAACCAACACTTAGTGTTAAAAGTTTGGTCTGAGAAAAGCGAGGTGAACTAGGTCTTGAACCAAGCTTCCCTTGGATCAGACTTGAACTATCACACACATAGTACATAAGAATTAGGGTTCGCGGGTTAGCACGTTATCGGTCATGCGCTGATACCTTGCTTCTTCATGAGAGTTTCTAAGGAATAGCCCTATTCCTATAGTCGCGGCCCCACAACTACTCTCACATAGGTGAGTCCTCCAAGGGTACCTGCGACGGAGTGGTACCCCGCAAAATCTTGCCTTGGGCTCATTAAGAGAATAAATCTCAACCTGAACCGTCACACATGAGAGCACCTCATCATAGGGACGGGAAGGAGTTATACTCCATAGGATTGTGCTCTCCACTAGACACCTACTCTGGCTTGTTTCTACCCTTTGAACCTCCTTCATGGGATCTCCAATCACAGAGGTAGGGTTTCTACCGGAGGTGCCTATTTAATGGGCTTATCCCATCCCCCTCGATGATTCTAGGACTCAACTCCTAGAATGACCTTTCGGTCAAATAACCAGTCAAGTTATTAACTGATCTTCTTAAATTTCACTTTATAGTGAATTGTTATGAGATGTCCTCTAATATGCATTTTCTTGGGTGTTCCTGCTCATGTAATTCGTTAGATCATAAAATATTATATATCACACTGAATAACCATTTGCTATCTTAAGAACTTTTCTTTTAAAATTTATAGTTCATACCTTAGTTGGGCACCCCCACATTTTGACATAATGGGATTTTGATTCTATCCCTTTATTACTTTCCTGGAGATGCTTATATGAATAAAAGTTACATATAGAATCTTGCTGAAATAAAATCCAGAGCATCTATTAATATCACAGGTCAACATACTTTTATTGGGAGTATGTAATTTTTTTTCTCCAAATAAAATAAAGTCAAAATTTATAGCATGACTATAACATCCAGAAGTGCATATGCATGGATATTAGTTCTACTATCGGAAGTATGCAATCTAGACATGTTACAAATTACCAGTATATCTAATTTATGACTAATGCTTATGATTATAACAACCCAAAAAAGATGGATAAGATCTTATATAATTATGTATACAACATAACTATTATCCTTAACATGAAGACAATGCACAACAATATGTAAGCTTCTTTCTCATATATTCTTTC
Source organism: Chamaelirium japonicum (assembly GCA_947650365.1). Lineage (NCBI taxonomy): Eukaryota > Viridiplantae > Streptophyta > Magnoliopsida > Liliales > Melanthiaceae > Chamaelirium > Chamaelirium japonicum. Next base: position 18,950,715 of record OX393559.1, on the reverse strand, counting down.
TAACATATATGAAGATAAAGCAAAATCAAGATCTTAGATTGTTGGATAAATATTTTAATATTATATTCTAAAGATATTATTTACTGTAATTAAATAATCAAAAAGATAAAAACAAAAGAGATTTTCCTGGCCTGGGTTCGAGGCGCGTAATCGCTGCCCTAAGATCTTGATTACCTCCCCACGTGCGGGTTGATTGGCTAATCTGACCCCAAGGTACAACGAACCCCCATTGCCGGGATATGCTCACCACGTGCACGACCGTAGAGAGCCACAAGAACCCTTCATCTATGTTGCCCATAAAAAAGAAATCTAAAGGTAAAATCTAAAATAATATCATGGCTTAGAGGAGGAAGAAGAAAAAATTCAGCTCTCTCTTTCTCAAAGGATTGGATTGATTTATAAATACAACAATCCATAACCCCCACATAACTACCATAAATGCTTAATGGCTATGTGTAATAGCCATCCTCTAAATTGGGTAGTTACATGCAAGCCAAATAAAAGCTAAAACGGTAAAGAATTTAAATGACAAATAAAGGTTAAATCATTAAAGAGTTTTGAAACTTTTAATAAAGAATTTTAAAAGTACGGACTGCAACCGATCCTATGTGCCGCCTCATAGGATCGTTTGTACGGACTGCAACCGATCCTAGGACCGTTTGTACGGACTGCAACCGATCCTATGTGCCGCCTCATCCTCCCACTTCGACGCCTCATCAGCCAGCACTCCGCCGCACCCTCGCCCTCCCCTCTCCCTCCGTTGTCGCCTCCTGCGGAGCCATCGTCGCCGCCCGCAGCGGCAAGATCACCTCCTTCGACCCATCCCTCCGCCGCCGCTCTACCCGCCTCACCCGCTACATACTCCCTCGTCCCCCTTCCTATTCGACGTAGCCTCCTAGTCCCGGCTTCCTGGTCCTCCGACTAGGGGTGGCAATAGTCAGGTTCGGGTCGGAACCTACCCAACCCATACCCATTACCCATTTGGGTACGAGACGTCTGATACCATTACCAATGCCATCTCAAGTCATCCGTCTCTATAATAGCAAGTGGGGTGGCGAGTGAGCACCACTCGCTACCCGCTGGGCTCCACTAGTCGCATATCTTGATAACCTTTAAAAAAAAATAATGGTTGCGATTTGGTCATTTCAAATATGACTCCCTATAGTTGGTTCCAAAATATGGCTCCCTATGTTTTTGGAAGGCCATATGTGTGCCTATAATAGGAGCGAGTTGAGGAGTCCCTTGGAAATGCTCTAATTTTATCTTGGGTGATGCACATACAACCCATGAAATACCAAAGACATTCCTAACTTAATTTTTTTTAAAAAAAACATAATATGTCCTCGTATCTGTGTATCCTCCCTGCTGTTTTGCTAAGAGCGACCCACGATAGCTGCTACAGCCATTGGTTATGTGCATGCCGCCGCCAACAATAACCCACCACTACCATCTCCTTCCTTCTGCTTGTTTTTCTCCCCTTCTTCTTTCTCCTCCACTTTCTCTCCTCCTCGTACTAGCACTTATGATGCTCGGCCATTCCAAGCAGAGGAAGATGGGAAAGAGGATGAGGAAGTAGAAGAGGAGGCGAAGAAGGAAGAAAAAAGGGGAGGAGAAAAAAGGAAGAAGAAGGAAAGGAGGAATGACGAGGAGGAGCTAGGAGGCTGAGGGATCATGCTATGTTGCCCAACTGCAAAGCAAACAAGGCCAATCGACTTGCCTAAAGCAAAAAGGATTTATAAGCATGATCTTGAACTTATACTCTATAGAATTAAGGTTAATCGACTTTTTTGATGTAAGAGGTTTATAATTATGCATGATTGTGGACCTAGATATATGACACATAAGCACATTTATAAACATATAAACACGCTTATATAATATTGTCGCAGAAATGATGAAACTACCAACATATAGTGACACTCAAAGAGGGTAAGCGTCGCTGTAGTAAATTACCTAAAGGCTAATGAGGTTGCTTAATTTTTATCATGTTCACGTAAATATCTCTTTGAAGAAATAGATCTCGATATGAAGTGGGTCAACCTCATCCTTGAAGAAATCAAAATTAATTGGGCTGACGTGGTTGAAGGACGATCTGGCCAAGCAGGAGCTACTTTCATCATCATGGATGCCCGGGGAAGCATTTCCAATGCTGGCCACTTTTCCTTATGCTCAATCTAGCTATAATATAAGGCGGAGGGCCCTAATGTGACACCCTTTGTTGTTGAGAAAAACAACTCTCAGGCCCCCAAAAGTTCCATGAGTTGCCACGTGTCTCTCTTTCTCTCTCTCCTCTCTCTTTCTTTCTCCAAAGTTCAATCCTTTAGCATTGGGATGCTAAAGTAGTTCAATTATATGTTAGGTTGTTTCACATCTATTGAGGGAAATATTTTGATGGATTGGTAGGTTAATGAACCAAATCATTGGAGATGAGGTTAATAAGTATATATCCAAATTTTCTAGGGGCTTTGTGACCTTGTGTTAGTGGATTGTACTTGCTATGTTCTACCTAAGAAATTTAAGTTATAAGGGTAAAAAGAAATTTCAAAGCAAGTTAATATATATGCTTTCAAAGAAGTATGCATTCACACCTATAAAACAAAATAGATACACGAAGGAGGGCTACAATGCCGCTTACCAATCCCAAGCTTATGACAAGGTGTGATCCACCCGCTGCATCAGGGTAATGCTTCGCCACGTTGTCAAGATGATGATGTGCATCAAACATTTTGTATTTTTGAATAAACAACCATCTATCGATCCTCGAGTGAGAGTTTGTTCACCCAGGGTGGACATTAGTCACGCTACCTTGGCACCCATTGGTCTAGCCCAATGATTTGAGCAGAGGTGACTCGTTGGGCCAGGCCAATGGGAGCTAAGGTAAATCTATCCATAGGTGAACAAAATCGCACTCATAACAACTCTTCCAATAGTCTCCTAGCCTCCATAGGCTCCTAAACAAAGAGGAGTCCAACTCGCCAAGTCACCCACTTCTGCTTCAAGGAGGCTCCTTAAAGATCCAACTCCAGCTCGCAGCCACCTCCACATGTTCCTCAAAGTGAAAAATGGGATGACTGGTGATAGATTGATCGTGTGGCCCATGTTCTTCAGGGAGACATGAGGGAGGCTTCAATCGCTCAACAATAAAGAGGAACCCAACCCACTCCGTCACCGTCTTCTTTGACTTTTAGAGAGGGTTCAAGGAGGCTATTGGAGATGCTCTCGTCTATCCTCCCTCCAACCCAACCCTATTCCATCCAAAAACCATAAATAAAAGAGAAAAAATTCCTTCTTATCCTCACTTCTTTGGCTTGCTGGTCTATCCTTTGTGGTACCCAAAGCCCATCAACACAAAATCACATATCTTCATTTTGTCATCTCACCGAAACAAAAGTATGGAAACCATACCCAAAACCTTAAACACCCCCGTCCTAGCTAACAAATCAAACAAGCCATAAACCGTCATCACACTGCTCTCAAAGAAAAGTGCTATTCTGCCAACATTCTTTTGCCAACTTGACATGGCAAGAACAGAGTCGTCCGTTGCCCCCCCACCCACCCCCCAACACACACACACACACACACACACACACACACACACACACACCTGATTGCTTCCAAATGCACAATTGCGATCGGGTGCCATATCAGGTTCGCAATTGAAAATTGGCAAAACTATTAGCATAATAGCATTGCTCACTCTCAAAGAACTATTTGCCCGTTAGTTGTGGCTGTGTGCGTTTCATTGTAGGGGGCTGGGTGTAGCGGACGGCAGTGACCATGCCGCATCAAGTTGGCAAAGCGAGTGGTAGTGTTACGATGCTCATGCCCCTCAAAGCCGGTGATGAGAGGGAGGAGGCAACAGTATATAAAGACGTGAAACTCTCACCCCTTTTTACTAATGTGGGACTATTCTCAACACCCGCCCGCATGCAGAGCCCCTCTCAATCGGAGGGAGGGAGAAGAGCTCGATCGGAGGGATAAAGAGGGTGCGACAGGACCACGTACATAGAAGGGAGATGGGGTGAGGCCTAGCTCTAATATCATGTTACGATTCCCATGCCCCCTCAAAACTATTGATGAAAGGAAGGGGGCAACAGTATGTAAAGACGTGAAACTTCCACCCCTTTACCGATGTGGGACTATTCTTAACACCCACCTGCACGCAGAGCGCCTCTCGGTCGAAGGGAGGAAGAAGATCTCGATAGGAAGGAAAAAGAGGGTGCGATGTGACCACATAGGGGAGACGAGGTGGGGCCTAGCTCTAATATCATGTTACAATTCCCATGCCCCCTTAAAAAACTGGTGATGAGATGAAGGGGGGCAACAATATATAAAGACGTGAAACTGAGCTCCCACCATTTTTCCAATGTGGGACTATTCTCAACAGGTAGAATAGTAATTTTTATTGGGAGATTTGGTAAGCGATCCCCGACAAGATATCACTTAAACGTACAGTACAAAATAACGTTGTGGACGAAAACGCCATCCACAACGTTTTAAATTTTCTTTATAATGCCATTAGTTTCTCTATACCTACCGAACCTAATCAAACCGAAGCTCGCCTCCATTGCTTCCCACTGTCGGAGCCCCACTTCATTTTTCCATGCCACCTCTTCCCCCCTCACCGGCGGTGGCTGTTGTCGGGCTTGGCTCCGATACATCGGCTAGTGGTAGCTACCGTCAGGATGGGATGTGATGCACCGGCCAGAGCCCAACCTCCTCATCCTTTTCACCCTACCGATCGATCGATTGCCAGCCACCATGACCTTGCTTCGCTGCCTCCAACCGCCTCCCCGATCTCCGGCCACCTGAGCACTTGCCGCACACCGCCTGCCAGATCTGCCTCTAGCCACCTCCGCGTGCTTGAGAGAGAAGGGAGAAGGAGATCGAGACCAAGTGTGGACAATTTTGGATTTTTGAATAAAATCAAAGATTTCATTAATTAAACGAAATGTCTAGTTGTCCTGCTGCTTAGACATTTGTTTTGTTAGGGATTGATCACCCAATTAACCCTTTTTATTTTTGTTTTAGTGAATAGAAGAAAATTAAGAAAACAACCAACCCCCCCTTCGATCGGGAGACCTCTAGACATGGCCCCCCCCAGCCCACTAATCGGGAGAGCTCTAGACATGGTCGGTGCTCTTTGTGGACGAGACTTGGCCGCCACCCTTTTCCGGGGGAGACCCACATCACGCACCACGTGGAGCCCGGTCACATGGTCGAGTTCACCACTGATGAGCTTGGTCGGCATTGCATGTTGAAGACAGCTTGGCACCGGCGGTCCCTTCCCCATTGGATACTCCCTCACTCATCTTCATGCCCTTTTTGTGTTGTGTATATATGAAGAGAGACTACTACACTATACCCATCTCTCTCTCTCTCTCTCTCTCTCTCTCTCTCTCTCTCTCTCTCTCTCTAGTTTGGTTCAGTGATCACTGAGTTCCCATGGCGAGGATCGCCTTCGGCCGCATCGACGACTCCTTCGGCGTCCGATCCCTAAAGTCCTACCTCGCCGAGTTCATATCCACCCCTGCTCTTCGTCTTCGCCGGAGTCGGCTCCGCCATCGCTTACAGTTGAGATTAAGCTACCTAACACTCTATTTGATCCAACACATTTACGTAGGTTAATGCTGATCACGAGCGTGCATGCATGCCGGTTTGCCGCAGATAAGGTGACGTTCTATGCGGGGGCCCTCGATCCGGCCGGGCTCGTCGCCGTCGCCCTCTGCCACGGGCTGGCGCTGTTCGTCGCGGTCTCCGTCGCCGCCAACATCTCCGGCGGCCACGTCAACCCGGCGGTGACCTTCGGGCTGGCCCTCGGGGGCCAGATCACCATCCTCACCGGGATCCTCTACTGGGTCGCCCAGCTCCTCGGTGCGATCGTGGGTGCATTCCTCATCAAGGGCGTCACAGGATTGGTAAACCACCGCCGCCGCCGCCACCGCCGCCGCCGCCACCAACAAATCTGAATTATAAGTTTCGTGTGTGTGTGTGTAGGAAACTCCGACGCATGGATTGGCGGCGGGAGTGGGGGCCACCCAGGGGGTGGTGATGGAGGTGATCATCACCTTCGGGCTGGTGTACACGGTGTACGCCACCGCGGCGGATCCGAAGAGGGGGTCGCTGGGCACCATCGCCCCCATCGCCATCGGCCTGGTGGTGGCGCCAACATCCTCGCCGCGGGGCCCTTCTCCGGGGGGTCCATGAACCCGGCCCGCTCGTTCGGGCCGGCGGTCGCAGCGGGAACTTCACTAGCAACTGGATCTACTGGGTGGGCCCACTGGTCGGTGGCGGGCTCGCAGGCCTCGTGTACACGCACGTGTTCATGCGCAACGAGCAGGCCCCGCTGTCCAGCGAATTCTAAGGCCCAGCCCACGCCAGGAGCTCTTTGTGCGGGCTTCCATCGTACGTAGTTGGGGTGCTCTTACCGTCGTCTGTGGTTGGTGGTCTATTATTGTGATTTTATCGGTTTGAGTGTGAGCAATTTGTTGAATGTGATGGTTTTTGTTAGGGAATAATATACTGGAACGATGATGGAAGGCCGCTATCCTTGGGCCCACCGGGCCGCATGGGCTCTCTGCATGGATGGGACAATTATTATTATTATTCTTTTTAGATAAATTATATGAAACTTAACCCAGTTGAGCTGTACTTGAAATTCACTTTGTCTCACTGAACTTTAAAATACATCAAAATACTTTATGGTCATTCCTGGACTATCTAGGAGTACTCGGTCAATAGAAAACATAAAAAATAATATTTTACTCTTTGTAAAATTATATAGAAAACCTCCTTAATCTATTAGAAACCATGCAATTTATCCCGTTTCACTAAAAATTCCGGTGTTACCGGTGTTAGCCTCTCATCTCTATCTCATTCTCATCTATCTGATTCTACCGTGTTCTTCTTCTTCTTCTTCTTCTTCTTCTTCTTCTTCTTCTCTCTCTCTCTCTCTCTCTCTCTCTCTCTCTCTCTCTCTCTCTCTCTCTCACACACACACACACACACATCCCACCCATCTCTCTCATTAATATCACTTATCTTATCCATCTCTTTCTCTCCTATCTCTCGCTTATCCCAACTCTCTCTCTCATCTTTCTACTATCCCATGCAATGATCTCTCTCTCTCTCTCTCTCTCTCTCTCTCTCTCTCTCTCTCTCTCTCTCTCTCCTCATCTTATCCATCTATCTCTACCATCTAATTCTCGCATCATACCCATCTCTCTCTTTCTCTCTCTCATCCCATCTATTCATTTCATCTTCTTTATTTGTTAGTGATATAGTTATTGGAATGAGAGAAATCTAATATCTATCTAATGTAATAGTCTATATAACAAGGGACGGTGGTGTTGTGCTGACTAGGACAAAACGGAACTAAAAGCTGACTAGACAAAAAGGAACGCTACTGACTAGACAAAACTCTCCCGTGCACGGCGATCACAACCGTTCGCTCTCTCTTTCTTCCTCCGATCTCTCTCTTCCTCGATCTCTCTTTCTCTCCCCGTCCCTCTCTTCCACCGATCTCTCTTTCCCCGGACGTATCTCTCTCTCTTCTCGATCTCTCTCTCCCTATTCTCACTATCCCACCGATCTCTCTCTCCCCATATCTCTCTCTTCCCCGATCTCTCTCTCTCCCCGTATCTTTCTCGCTTCCCTCAATCTCTCTCTCTCTCTTCCCACGGTCTCTTCTCTCTCTCTCCGTATCTCTCTCTCTCTGTCTCTCTCTCTTCCCCAAACTCTCTCTCTCCCCGTCTCTCTCTTCCCCCCAACTCCCTCTCTCCCTGGTTTTCTTTCTTTCCCTTCGTCTCTCTCTTCCCTCGACCTCTCTCTCTTCTCCCGATTTCTCTCTTTGTATCACTCTTTTTCTCTCTGTCTCTCTCTCTTCCCCATGATCTCTCTCTGATCTCTATATCTCTCTCTTAGTCTCTCTCTCCCATGATCTCTCTGTCTCTCTTTCTTCCCCCCATCTTTCTCTCTTAGGGCTAGAAATTTTGGACCCGACACGAAATTAGTGGGGTCCGAGTCTGGGTTAAACAGGTCGACACGACTAACCCGTTTAGTAAATGGGTCGAGTTCGGGTTTTGTCTCTGACCCGTTTAAGATTCGTTAAGACCCGTTTAAAATCAATGGATCAGGTCGGGTTGGGTCTACCCAGCATCCGATCACGGTGTGGCAATGGGTTCAACGGACGGCTATGATCAGGACACCCATGATGGTGAGTTGCAATGAAATATAAAATTAAAAAAAAAATAAAGAATAAATATTTAAATTGGTCTTACCGGGTCTTAGCGGGTCTACTCGTATATAAACGGGTTGGTACGAGATTAGGGTCTAGACATGATTAGTTAAACGGGTTGAGTCCGGGTTTAGGGGTTTTGGATACAACACGACCCAACCCATTGCCAGCTCTACTCTCTCTCTCTCTCTCTCTCTCTCTCTCTCTCTCTCTCTCTCTCTCTCTCTCTCTCTCTCTTTTCGTATCTCTCTCTTTCTTTTCCCCCGATCTCTCTCTCTCTCTACGTCTCTCTTTCTCTTACCCCTATCTCTCTCTCTCTCTCTCTCTTTCTCTCTCTCTCTCTCTCTCTCTCTCTCTCTCTCTCTCTCTCTCTCTCTCTCTCTCTCTCTCCACGAGAGCTGAGTGGAATGCACCTGTCGGTGGTGGCTATGATGCAATTGTAGTGGTGCTGAATGGGTGCTCCGGTGTTTGATCTGCCGTGATTCCAGTGATCTAGCATCACTGTTATACCATAGATTTTTCCCTTTCTTGCTCAAAAATATAATATTAAATTAAGAAAGAAAATTAATCAGCCATTAAAACTATTCTATCTTGGCCGACCATTAAATGATGGATTTAAAGGTCAGCCCATTGAACCATTTCGTGAAACGGGTTTTTTTTATCTTACCCCCTACTTAATTTGGGTAAGTAATTAAACCATTCTATCTTGGATGACCATTAAAGTTTTTTTATAGTTCAAATTATAATTTTAAATATTTTATTATAGTTCAAATAAATTTTTTAAATATAAATTTTGATAAATGAGGAGGTTCTTGCTTTTGACCGATGGTTTTGCTGGGGTTGTCGGTTCATCGGGACGGGGTCGTAACTCGTAAGAGCAGGGTGTTACCGTCGAAGGCGGTGGCTTAGGTGACAGCGAATGTCCCAACAGTGGCCGTTGTTGATGGTGTCGGGGTCGTCGGTCTATCGGGGAGGGGTCGCTGTAGGCCGGTGTTGCCGTCAAAAGTGTTTTGTTGCCAAAGGTGGTCAGATGTGTTGCCACTAAATACGACGGTGTAGGTGGGGAGCGGTGATGCTCGGGGGGTGTCTTGCAGTTGATTGCGGCCCACTGTAGTGCCGACAGGTGTGTTGCTACCATAGGTGGACCGACTGTGTTTTGGCAGCTCGCTACAGTGCCGACAGACATGGGCATGCACTAATATCTAATAAAATGGAGCCATCTCTCAAGTGTTGTGACACGTGGATAACTTTTGAATAGCTAGAATCCTTGTCTTGTGTATGAAGACGACTCTCTCTCTCTCTCTTATAAATCTTTTTAAAACACTACTATAAAGATGATAAATACTCATTCAATGGCTTTTAATGGTCATTTGATGTTAATTAGGACAATCATTAGTACTATTTCTCTCTCTCTCTCTAACAAGTGAATCTTACTAACTCCATATTACACATTTCGTCGACTGTGATGTCGTCTGTGCCAAGTGGCATGCATCAAATTGGATCCTATCATATATCGTCGATCTTCCAAAAATGAATGGAGTAGAGTCTAAATAATCATCGGGAGACTTTGGATAACACTGCCCGTTATGGTGTTGCCCCAGTCAAGAAAAAGTAGCCAAGCATTGATCGGGTTTCTTACTTGTATGGGATATAAAAGAGAGACCCATCCATCAAAAGGGGATATATATATATATATATATATATATATATATATATATATATATATATAGAGAGAGAGAGAGAGAGAGAGAGATGATATGGGATATGTGTTGGATTTGGATCCGCTTATCAGAGTCGCAGCGGAAGCAAAAGATAGATCCGAAGATCATACGATGTATGTTTCATTACAATTAATTCTACAAAACAATCTACATGCAAATATATGATCTTAACATATGTGCGGACACCCTAGAGGCATACTACGATCTACGGAAGACATGCATGCATCTAGTTAGGTGTTTAGAATTATCATACCTTTTGGATCTATGATCCGGAGATGACGGAACGATGAAGAACTGCACTTGAGTCGCAAGAAAAACTGTCGGATAGCACCTTGTCCTTTGCGAATTGAAGAATCCTCGAAATCCCGTCTCTGAGTGCAATAATTACGAGCCGACGGAGGAATCCGTTGCGAAGACGATGGCTAGCCACGAGATCTCCTCCTTCTCTCTTCTTCATTCTCCTTCCTTCCTCTTTCTTCTCCCTTCTTCTTCCTCTCTTTTCCTTGGCCGAAACCACAAAGGAGGAGGACAAAGGGGGGGGTTCGGATTTTTGGAGAGGGGGAGCTCTGAAGGCCGGCCCCTCCCCCTCCCTATTACTTATAGGGCCGGTCTCCTAGTGCCTTGGGCAAGCTAGGGCCGGCCCTAATAGGATTAGGATGAGGGGGGTCGGTTTTTAGGGATTTCCAATGTCTATCGTGAAGCCTGGACGAAAACGCCCTTCATGAAAAGTGAAAAACTGAAAGAGAGACTGAGTGAGGTGCGCTACTCGGAATCAAGTTCCGTCAGCGCCTATAAGCTCCTGGAATTATTCCGCTCATTCTAAGATCCATATTAAATGTGTTCTGAGCTATATTTCAGTATTTACCAAAATACCCCTATGGCCCGTAACACATGTGGATTAGGTTCTTAGGCTCCGGGCTTGCGCTCCATCGAGCTACTTCGCATCCAACGTATCCAACTAGGTTGAGGAACAATTCCTATACACAACAACAAGGTGGAACCTTCAGGGTTCGGGATCTCTAGCTCCAACCGGATCCCTGATTAACTGTTCCAGTGACACACCGAAAGTTCCGTTAATCAGCCATAATCCGATTAACCCGCGTAGCCACCCAGAGTGCGATGCGAGTTGAACTCTAGTGATCCTAAACTTATGTTACTCCCTCGTAACCCTGTTCTCTACTATACTCCGATAATCCTTAGTCCCTCCTATTACTGGTGCCATGATACGACTCGGGCGGTGGGGAGCACCGTCAGATTCTGATCGATCATCTGACTAGGGTTTGATGACTTGTAATCTATAACACCACACACCTTCCGATGCTATGCCTAGTATCCGGAACATCGTCAGTCATACTGACAACCACCAGGCCTAGGTTAACTATGTGGACAGATTGACTCATCAAAACGCATCCATCCAACACTGGACGTCGGATAACCTATAGGGATTACATGTCACTCAAGCGTCAGCCGGGTAACCCAACGTACCGTGGTATTGGACTATGGAATGTCCGTACACGTTGGCACATCAAAGCACCACACAACTGGTTGGTCCAGTAAACATGGTCCTTCAGGGTTAAGGACAGATTATCTATAGTAGTAAGACGGTTTATGCACCAGTGTCTGAATCACTGAACTGTGCACCGTCTTGGTTCCTGTTCAACATGATCATTGTGCTTGGTCAGGTGAATGGGAATCCCACGTTTCCGTGGTGGAGACTTCACCACATCCTCTACCTGCCAACAGCTTGTTCTCGGTGAAGCGACCAGCATCACCTAAGCTGTGAACTAGTTCTAGGTCTACACAGAAGTGGTCCACTGGGTCTCCCAAGCATGGATCCTCCATGCACCTCAGTGGCCTACTGTGTTCCCTAGGGTCCTTTTATTATATGAGTATTATCATATACCATAGTAGTATTCTAATTAAAGCAATAACCAAAGTCATATTTATTAATGTTAATACAGAAAATCCACGCTAAGGACACACGAGCTACAACAATATGAGCTTCCACCCTATTTCAGCTGAAATTGGCTTGCGGCTCATTTTCCACCTAGAGGTTTTTTTAAAATATATTCTTTTGTCGATCATTTATCTATGGTTAGATGATCATCCTCGAAAAAAATCATCAAATTTAAAAACCTCTAGGAGGGTCAAATAACCATATCCTATTAACGGGTGAAATAGATAGTTGTAAACCGTCTACATATTTGACCGCCTAAAGGTTTTAAATTTGATGATTTGTTGTGAGGATTATCATCTAAACATAGTTATATGATCCACAAAAATAATTTTTTTTTAAAAAAACCTTTAGGTCGGAAAGGAGCCGCTAACCAATTTCGGAGGAAATTGGATAGCTGCTCATTTCCCGTTTCTCTCTCTCTCTCTCTCTCTCTCTCTCTATATATATATATATATATATATATATATATATATATATATATATATATATATATATATATATATATATATATGGGTCAGGATCGGATGACCCAGCAAATTTTGACCCATTAATAACCCAGCATCCTTTGAGGCACTTAGAGGTTATAGAATGGGCTGATTTTTTGTAGGGATGTTGTCTATGGTATGTTGATCATCCTCACAAAAAATCAGCCCATTCTAAAACCTCTAGGTGCATCAAATGCGCACTTCAAATCAACGGTTTTTGACTGTCAATTTTAACCGTTGATTTGAAGAGCACCCTTTGATGCACCTAGAGGTTTTAGAATGGGCTGATTTTTTGTGAGGGTGATCAACATATCATAGACAACATGTCTACAAAAAATCAGCCTATTCTAAAACCTCTAGGTGCCTCAAAGGGTGCTGGGTTATTAATGGGTCAAAATTTTGATGGGTCATCCGATCCTGACCCTTTATATATATATATATATATATATATATATATATATATATATATATATATATATATATATATATATATATATATATATATATATATATATATATATATATATATATATATATATATATATATATATATATATAGGGGCATGCTATGCTGCGGCATGCGGTACGTGCGGCACAGCACCGCAGCCGTCTGATGCACGCGCTGCGTGCATCGCATGCACGCAGCAGTGCATCAGACGGCATGCGGTAGGTGCCGCACTTACCGCATGCTGCATTCAAGCATTTCTCATATATATATATATATATAGATAGAGAGAGAGAGAGAGGAGAGAGAAAAGATAGAGAAATGAATGCATGGGATGGTAGAGAAAGAACGAGATGTGGGATGGGAGGGATATATGTGAAATGGAAGAGAGATATGGTTGAGATTAGAGAAATGAGTGGAAAGATAGAGATGAAAGAGGTCGGCTTGATGAGATAAGAGATTAATAAGAACGATATTATGGGATAATCGAGAGACCCATTTATCAAGGGAGGGAGAGCACTTGGATATGGTGTAGAGGGACAAAGAGCACCTAGATATGGTGTAGAGAGAGAGAGAGAGAGAGAGACCATGAATATGGTATATTGAGAGCTTGAGGGTAAAAAAGGTAAATTCATACACAAAAGGGTAAATATGATATTAGAAATGTTTAGTGGTGACACGTGATGGTCATGTAACCATTACCATTTTCTTAACAAACAGGACATAACTAAAGGGCGCAAAATAAAAATATTTAATAGTTCAGGGAGTATTTTGATGTGTTTTATAGTTCAGAGGGTAAAATGAATTTTAGGTATAGTCCAAGGTGGTTTCTTGTAATTTATCTTTTTTTTTTAAGGAACCACCATAGTGCTTGGGACACCACCTGCTAGTGCTCCTGTCTAAGATAAACCAATTATTGAAACTAGTCACAAGAGCGAGAGAAATGCCCCAATTTTTAATAAATCTATTAGTAGGTAAGCTCACCACTAAGGCAAGGGGAAGAACCGTGCTTCTTCGGAGCAGAAGATAATATGTTGTAGCACATATTCAAACCCTGGACCAACTCCTTTTTGCTTTTCATGTGACCGGTTCAATACTTTCCCGAGACATTTTAGGATAAACCAACGATATGTTGTTTACAATTGGGCAAGATTTTTTTCGTAGTCTATGCATCGACCTCTTTGCCTGTTTATTTTATATCCATATTGAAATATTGGTCATTTTGAGTTCCAGTAGGATTTTCTAGTTCCATTGCCACCCTTAATTAAAAATAACTATAGAATTGAGAATAAACTAGAAGAAAAATAGTCAAGTATTTTGAACCTTACATTTTCAAATTTATTTCAGATTTTTTTAAATTATTCATAAGTCCATCTACTCGGAAAGCTTGTCTTAAATCATCTAGATCATATAATCTACAACATGTGCTAATTATCTCCTTGATAATTATGCAACTCTTATGATAGGTCAAGTTTGCAATAATTGTATCTTCCTTTTGAAGATTTTGGCTATATTTTATACACTTGGAGCATTAATGGCTAACTTTGATAGATCTAGGTTATGATTTCTCTTAAGCATCTATGTAGTGATATACCCTTGGAATACTTTTTGTGAGGTGTTGCTATTTCCACCCACAAAGTTACTAGGCCCCCAACTTAACAAAACAAAATTTAATATCAAATGTGTCCCTGAAACCTCCTAGCTAGGTCTATTGATAAGGGCACCGCTGTCTCAGTCTACAACCCACTGCCACCTCCGCCTTCGCTAGCATACAACGTACCCACCATCGTTGTTGCTTTCTCCTCCTCCCCTTTTTCTACCTTCCTCCTCCCCTTCTCCTTCATTCTATGAACCCCTCCTCCTTTGGCCCTCTCCTCCTCCTCCTCCCACCTTCCTCCTCCCTCCTATGGCTTCCTCACCAAAACCAAAATCCACCTTCAACTCGTGTCAGTAGCTCCCCACCGGCAATGTTGATTGGTTGGTAGTCACAGACACGAGTGTTTCGTAGAGGATGAAGGAGGAAGAAGAAGAGGGGGGATGAAGAAGAAGGGGAAGGGAAGGAGGAGGGGGGAGAAGAAGAAAAGGGGTGGGTGGGGTGGGGGGGGGGGGGGGGGGGGGGGGGGGTAGGAAGGAGGAGAAGGAAGAAGAAGAAGGGGAAGAGGAGGAGGAAGGAGGAAGAAGGAGAAAGGGCGATAGAGGGAGGGTCGGGTGTTGTGGACTATCAAAAAGGGGTCTAGTAAATACTGAAATTGGCTAGTGTATCCATATGAAGTTGGGGTTTCTAATAATTTCGTATGATCAAATATTACTACCCTTTTTGTGCCCATTCTTATAGAAAGTTCACTAGAAGTATGCCCATAGGCTTCACATCCTATTTGGATTGCATGGAATCCAAGTATTCCTTACATTAATTGCAATATCTTATTTAGAGGAAGTCCACATTTTTTATATTTTTTTTATAAATATAAAGAAATCGTATGAAAGAAAAGATAAGGACCGATATATTTCTTTATTTCATATATATTTTTGAACAAGCAAGACTCCCTCTACCACTCCTACTCTTTCCTATATTGTGCATAGTTATTGCATTCACTAGAGACCACAACAAAGACAGTTAGGGTTGGAGTAAGAAATCCGGTTATATTCATTCAAAATAATAGTCCATAGGCTCTCTTCCAATAGGAGAGCAGTAATTCAAGAAAGAGGCTATAAGGTTCTATACCTTACCCTTTCTATACAGAGAATATAGGTTATCGACGGATTGTTATATGAACAATCATGGTTTATGTTTCTGATTTCCAAGTTTTTTTAGTTATTGACTTAATTGACTCTATACAAAGATGTTTTTGCTTATCATAAAATTCTAATTGGAAAAGCGGGACTTTCTGAAAAACCATGAAGTGAAACTCACAAGAACTATGTGGACTTTTACATTCCATAGGCCTTGAGTTCATGAAGTCTGTTGGCATGGAATAACCCTAGCAAGATTAATCCACTCGACCCTTGCGAAACATCGTAGAGTTTTTTATCTCACGATGAACCACTAAAAGAAAACAAACAAAGTGATCACAGAGTAAAGAAAACAATCACAGAGATAAGAGATTTGTTCACGCAGTTTGAAAATTTTCTACCTCTGCGGATGTTGGTCACTGCCCTATCATGCACTATGGAATTAGAATGAAGAATACATGACCTTCTTCTGTGCATCCGATCTCAAGCAAATAATCTTCATATCTTGATCCCCGAGCCCACTTCGTCTCCCTTCCACTGTAGAGAAGCCTCAAAGAAAGAACCGTACAAGCCGTCAATGAAAAGATTTTGTCCCATAACTCCCAGAAACAACAAACCCTTTTATAATTAGGGTAAAACCCGTCCATCCTGAACCGAAGTTGCCCGGGCCGGTGCCCGGAAGCACACGACCAGGAGCCAACTCCCTTGGACCTCTGTTTAGAGTTTGCTCGGGCGCCCACAGGGTTTCACTCTGGCGCCCAGTGCCTTGAGCCGAGCCCCCTCACCCATCACATTTTGCCAAAGTGAATATCCTGGCACCTGGGCGAACATGACCTGTAGTTTGCCCTGTGGGCAGAAACTGAGCCAACTTCCAACAAAGTTAACGTTCTCAAGGACTTTGATCAAAAGCCCTCACACTATGGCTACCGAAGGGGGTGGTGGCCACCGAAGGTAGCTAGATGATGGTAGTGCTCAATGTTGGTCGAATATGGTTGCAGCAACGACAGGTGATGGGTTCTTTCCACCGATCCACATGAGACTATAAGTGAAAATTTTGAAATTCTCCATTTGATGACTTTCTCGTAAACTCCACCCAACGGTTCCCAGATACGACCAACGAAGGATTTGAAGTGCCACTCCAAAGTCTTCTAAACGATTAACGGGATACTTCAAAGTTTTCCAAAATTCCCCTTAACTAGGGGCCAGAAAATGTCGTCAAGTATTCGCTCCCTTGGCCCTTGTGCTTAATTTATAAATACAATATGTACATTATTATATTAGGTATTTGAAGGCCTAAGATTAAACTACTAAGAAGCAATAATAAAAAGATCACATGGATCATCAAATAAAACATGAAATATTGCTTGAGCCACAAGTAAGAATCTTCTTGAAAATCCTACGTCTCAATCACTGGTCTCTATTGGAAATTTGTCCTGATGCTATTTATATTAAAAATACTAGGTGTTAATTGTCATCCAAGGTACTTGGTTTTGACAAGGAAACTTAATGTATCATATACAAGAAAAATACAAGGTTATGGTTTATATATAGGCCTATCATCTAAGGCTCATGCGAGAATTGTTATCTAAGGGAGTTGGTGTTGACTTGTATCGCATACACGAAAAATACCCGATTGTGGTTTATACGTACGCTAATTATGTTGAGAAAAAAAAAATAGGAGGAAGTTTGACATAAGTCATTCTTGAGAGATGACTTTTAGTTGTAGGACACGTTAATTTCAAAATATAGCCCAAGTCCCTCCCGACGAATATACACTCCTTTTAAAGACGAATGTATACTCTTTCTGAAACGAATGTATACTGTTTCTGAAGACGAACATATACTCTTTCTGGATACGAATGTATACTTGTAGAGACCTTAGCTAATATAGCAAATTATGATGTCATGCGGCTAATATTGCAAAATAGTTAAGGACCTATACGTAATTTACTGAAGAAAAAAAAAAAGAGTTTCTACTTAGCATGAGATTGATACATGTGGGTCTTGAGATTTGTAAGAACTAGACAAAAATTTAGTTAGGGATATAAAGATTTATACAGCCGAAATAAAAGAGCAATACTTGCCTGCTACCCCGGGTGCAGAAGAAACATACAAGGGGACAAAAATATCGATAAAATGCTGACGTGGGGGGCATCCGGCCATCAGCCAACACTCACTGGCCAGTGCACCGATTGCTTGCCGATGCCCCCGCGTCGGCAATATGTTTGCATTTATGTCCCGCAATACGTTGAAATAGTAGCATTTTCGGTGTAGAACGGAAAAAATCTAGGGTATAATCGTTATACCAAAGTAATTGGTATCATTTGGTATCAAGGTTCAATCACAAATATCGGAGCACCCCAGGAGCACCAGGACACATGCATCATAGCCACACGATGGCAGCCACCACGATAGGTGCATCTCACTCAGCTCCAACAACATCTCATATGTTTCTCTGATTTAAATGGTGATCCTCACACAAGAGGTTGGTCCCGACGCTGTTATTGGCCCGTGATATGGTATCACCATTAAACCTAAGTATTTCTGGTGCAAGAAGAGGCATGTACTTGGTGATCTATTACTAATATATTGGCAAGCAATGCTATTCAAGCAGACAAAAAAGTCTTACAAACTCTTTACAGACTCAATCACAGTCGTCCGTTATCTGTCAATCAAGACCGAGTGTGATTCATCGATCGGGTGTGGATGCAACGAACGGCTATGATCGGATATGTAAAGAATTGCAAATCTTTTTGCCTGGTTGTATAGTATTTTCCTCTTTTTTATTTGGAAAAAGATTACATTATTATGTCAACAAAAGCTCCTTCCCCCCCCCCCCCCCCCTCTTGGCCTCCTTGGACGTCGACGGTGGCTCCAGGGAGGCCAGGACCTTGGCTCCTGACGAATCTGGGGTGGGATCTAGCCCCCCTACTCCCCCTATACATAGGGGCTCCTCCGGGCAGCCGGCATTTTGTCCTTGTCAATACGACGTCGTGCGGCGTACCTTGGATCGATGGCCCCTACTCGGAGACGGGGACGTGGTTTCTCACTGAAGGCAGCTGGAGTGTCCGATCTGGCCCAGGCTCCCACTGTTGACATCGGTGGTTTTCCGGGTCGGCTCCGTTGGCCAGTGGCGCGATTCCCAGATCTGTGGTGGTGGTGGTGGTGTTTCATCGACGGTTCGGTAAGCGGCGCTTTCTATGTTGGTCGGTGTACTGGGGCTGATCTCGTTTTGGTTTGTTTTGTTGTTGTTGTTAGGGTTTTTTTCTCTCTTCTTTTCTCCACCGGAGGGGGTGGTTTCGCAGGTGTGTGGAGGTTTTCGTCGGTGTGCGGGTTGTTGTCGTTGGTGTGACGGTTGTTTTTTGGCTCCCTTAGTGGCGATCTCTATTGTTCCAGTCGGGACGCGACCGATGTAGCTCCCGCCGGATGGTGAGTTTCCCCTTGTGATAGAGATGTTAGTGTTGGCATGTGGTGCCTCTTGGGGGTCCGATTGTGAACTCCCCCCCCCCCCCCCTCCCAAAAAAAAGAGAGGAAGACTTAGCCTTAAGTCCTTTTAGCAGATGATATATTAGCTAAAGGATATGCAATGTTTCAATATTGCACCAAGTCCCCCCCGAACATTGCGTGCTACATCAAATCCTTCGTCCTTATTTACCTCCTCACGTGCTACAGAAAGAGCATCCATTCGCTGATGGACATTATGCATGTAGCGATTGCTACAGTGATTTCATTATATCTACTGCAGTGATTTCACTATAGTTGCTACATTGATTTCATTGTAGCTACTATAGTGAAATCACTGTAGTAAGAGTATCAATTCGATTTGGTAAGAATATCAATTTAGCGAATTGTCTGTTGCTATAGTGATTTTACTGTAGCAGCTACAGTGATTTCAGATCTTCTTCAGGCGGTTCGGCCCGGCCCCACCTGGTCAGTGGGCCCATGCACATCACAGCCGCATGATGCCATGCGACTGTGAGACACACGGGACCCACCAACCGAGGCCAACCGACCGAAGGAGATCTGAACTCCCAAACCGGTCCGGCAAAGTATTGTTCGCCCAATTAAAAAGTATGGAGACTGCTGCGTCACAACGACACCTAACAGCGGGTTTTATGGATTTGTTAACTAGCAGACAACACCTCATACCTCATCATCCTCGACGCCGATCAACCAACCAACCAATCAATCAGCCAATCACAAACAAACACCAAAGAGGAAGGATTTTTCCGCTCAGTCCGATTGACGTGACATCATACGAGTGGTGATTGAATCTCACTAGCAACATCTAAATCCCTTACACCGACTGAGCGTAATCGAAAAAAGTCTTAGGGATCTTGAGAAATACTATTCATCTAAAGGTTTTTCCGATTCCACTCAGCACGACTAACATGGCAGCATACAACTGGTGGCTGAGTTTCACAAGCGGCGTTTAACTCACACCACCAAGTTGTACACTGCCACATCAGTCATACCGGGCAGAATCTGAAAAACCTTGGGGATGGAATAAAATATTCAGCCATCCAGTTTTCCACGGCCATCCTGACATGGCCATGATCACAGCCGTCCACTGCACCCAGATTCAAATAGTATGAAAATGAACAGCTGTGATCAGGTGCCACTTCAGGATGGGCCTATCTGGGTGGAAATTAAACTGGATCGGGTTTTTTTTTTGTACATTTGAAAACTTGATCGTTGCTCAAGAGAATCCTTCATGTATTCACCCAATCCGTGAATCTCAGTGAGGTTGATGTCAGGCTGTGTCACCAGGGTCGGCTCAGCACTAGTGCATCAGAGTGGGATGCACGGCTCTCACAGCATGTGGACGGTTGTTACCCACATGGCGTGTGGGTATAGGGTAGATCAAATATTAAAAAGCATGCTTACCTTTTCAACAGAAATATGTGTACAAACAAAAAGAAAAAAAAAAACTTTTCAACAGAAAAACGACATCTATATATTTTAAGGCTGATTTCTCAAATATATATATATATATATATATATATATATATATATATATATATATATATATATATATATATATATATATATATATATATATATATATATATATTAAGGCTGAAATTAAAAAAAAAGTTAAATTTTTTTTAAAAAATAAAAACGTGTATGCTTAATCATTGTATTGGGTGTAAATGTAATTGTCAAGGAAAAAACCTCCTTAACATTGCATGAAATTTGATGCAGCTGTCCGGAAAGCAAATGCTGAAGGCTTGGTTCGAGGGGTGGGAGGTCATGGGTGGACAACTTCGAATTTGCACTATGCGGATGATTCCCTTTTATTCGCAGCTGCTTGTCCGTTCCAGTTGGTCTCCCTCAAGATCCTCCTGTACGGGTTGGAGTTGACCTCAGGCCTGAAAATTAATTTCCAGAAGACCAGCCTTTTCTATATCGGGCCGGGGGACGCAGGGGATGGACTGGCTCGGCTATTGAATTGTAAGGCGGCGAGCTTACCGATGAAATATCTGGGGCTGCCTATCAGTGACAGGGCACTTCGGAGGGAGGATTGGGAGCAGCTAATCCTTAAGGTCGAGAAGAGATTGGAGGGATGGAAGGGCAGGTTCCTTTCTTCAGGAGGTAGGCTGGTGCTCGTCAACTCTGTGCTTTCTTCTATCCCATCGTACTACCTGTCCTTGTTCTACCTGTCGTCCTGGGTAGTAGAGCGGATAGACAAGATCCGGCGCTCCTTCCTCTGGCATGGGGCGGGGGAGCATGCGGGAGGATATAATCTGCTAAGGTGGGATCAGGTTTGTCTTCCTAAGAAGATGGGAGGCTTGGGGGTCCTAGATTTGCGTCGTTTCAATATTTCGATGCTTGGGAAATGGTGGTGGCGACTTCAGCAGAATTCCGGAGGGTCTTGGAGGGATGTCATCCTAGCCAGATATTTTAGGAGATTCTCCCCCTTGCAAGCTCGGGGTAGATCGTCGGGCAAGATCTCTTACTTCTGGAGGGGCATTTTGAGGGTGAGAGATCTTTATAGGGGGGCTACCTCGCTTGTTCTAGGAGACGGGAGGTCCATCAGATTCTGGAAGGACCCTTGGGTCACGGACAGGCCGCTAGAGCAGCTCTTCCCAGGTCTCTATTCCCTGGCCCGAACCAAGGGTGCCTCGGTGCGCTCTCAGACCTGTCGGAGGCAGGGGATTATCAGGTGGCGGGTAAAACTAGGTGCGCCGTTGACTCTGGATGGGCGGCGGGAGTGGCTGGATCTTCTTCCAATTCTGAGATCGGCATCCTTCAGTATATCCCGGGATGCGGTACGGTGGCAAGCAGCGTCCTCCGGAGTCTTCTCAGTTAGCTCTTTCTACAACCACCTTCTACCTACCTCCCGGCGGCATGGTCCCTCTAGTGCAATCTGGAAGTCGAAGGCCCCCTCCAAGGTGCAGATTTTCTCTCTTCTAGCTTCCCGGAACAAGATTCTCACCAAGTCGAATCTACTGAGAAGACATCATCCAAGCGTGTCCGATGCCTCATGCACCTTCTGTGGTTCGGATGTGGAGACAGCGTCGCACTTGTTGCTTGGGTGCTCTTTTGTTAGGCCTTTGTGGGATCACTTTGAGAGTAGAGCTGGTCTCTCTTCTCACCCGACGACGCTTAGGGCCCTTTGGACATCTTGGAGGCGGAGGCGAATTCCTATGAAGATCTGGAAGCCGTGGGATATTTTAGTCATGGCTATTGTGTGGGTAATCTGGCTAGAACGGAACAACCGGATCTTCAAAAACAAGTCCGAAGGGCAGGAGAAGTTGAAGTGATCTATCATCTCCATTTTCAGTGCTTGGATTGCTCCTTGGCGAGATAAGCTAGGGGTGGAGGCAAAAAATTTTTGTAGCATGGTTCTTACCTGATTAGTAATGACTTCTGGTTGGGGTCCGCCAAACCCTCCCTCCATGAGGAGGGGTTCTCAAAAAAAAAAAAACATTGCATGAAAAAAGGGGATTGATTTTTTTTTTTTTTAAGGATTTAAGGCTGTGTTTTATTTCATTCTTCTTTACTGGATTTTTTTGGGGGGGGGTTGATTTTTTTTTTTAAAGGGCCACCATAGTGGTCAGCACATGTACATGTTAGTGCACCGATACAAAAGATAGATCAAGGATCGAAACTTTTCCTAGGTCCGAGAAAAAAGTCCTTATAACCCCATGGGTAGGAAAGCTCGCCACCAAGACAAAAGGGAGTCCCACCACTACATAGCAGGAGGAAATACGTCGTAGCACTTATTTGAACTCTTGACCAAGGACACAGGTTGCACATTCGAACTAAGCTATATGTTGGAGAAGGGATTGATTTTAGGGGTTTTTAGTTTAAGACCATTCTAACTAGCATTGTATTACGATAAACCTTGCGTCTGTTGTGTTTAGCGTTAAGTCCCTCCATAACTTTCTTTTTTTAAAATGTTTATTTTATCCTTAGAATACCAATTAGGCAAGTTAAGTAGCTGCTCAGTAATACTGCTTGTACCGTGATTGCTATATTGCTACAGTGAAATCATTGTAGCAGTAATGATTTGGTTTGGAGTATCAATTGGGGCAGCAAACTATCAATTCGGTAGCTACAATAATTTTACTATAGCAGTAATGATTCGGTTTGGGGTATCAATTCGGGCAATAGAGATAAATTCAGTTGCTACAATGATTTCATTGTAGCGACAATGATTTCATTGTAGCAACCGAATTGATACTCCAGACACATTGCAGCAACCGAATTGATACTCCAGACACATTGTAGCAGCCGGAATTGAGACTCCGAAACAACACTGGAACTGTGCGACAGCGAAGGAAGGACAATTTTATCATTTGTAAGGGGTTGAAAAGTCGACATTTGTGGTTCGGAGTTTGATGTAAAACATGTCTTTTCGAGAGGGACTGGAGCTCAAACGAAATTGTTGTCGGGGCTCGAGCTCAAAACCATCTCCAAAAAGGGTTTTTCACCAAGTCCCCAATGATTTTACCACCCCTGTTTAAAAATTCATGCCCTTGACTTGTTGTTTCTAGTTGTTATATTCATTCAATACAACTAAAAACTATTGACTTGTGGCAACCGGTTGCCATAGGGACGGCTTGCCATGGTGGTTGGATAATATATTGAAATCGGTATTAAACTTATGAATAACATTAACAATTTACAACATGCCAAGTTATTGGAGGAGCCATCTATAAGACTATAAGAGTTCCCTTTCATTAATTCAATAATAAGGTTCTCTCATTGTGGAGAAAATTTTGGGTGCAACATCTCGACCCGTATGGATTGAAGGATCATAGAGTGATTCAAGAAGGGTCCGAGCGTGATTCACGGATTGAGCCCACCTGCATCGGAGGTTTGTGAGAAACATGTGCATCATGCTACAATCGAATCCAAATTTATAGGGTGCTGCTATTTGCCCCACACAAATTACTAGGCCCCCTACCTTAATGAAAAAATAAATGTTGGATGTGTCCTTGAGGTCTCTTGGGCACATTATTCCCACCGCCAATCCCATGCACCTCACAGTCACCTCCGTCGCCACTGATCCTCCTCCCCTTTTATTTGCCATGGAATTTTTAGTTGAAGGTTTACAGAAGTTTGCTTTCCTTATTACTTTGGTGGAGGTCTCCAGAAACCTCACCCTTTGTATTCCTTCTCACCATTGAACCATTGTCGGATAATTTCGAACATCGTCGAAGGTTTACTTTCTTCGTTGTATAGCCGGAAATCACCCAAAATGAAACGTAAGTCAACGCAAAGGACTTGCGTTGAATACTTAATAGATTTTACAAAGGAAGAAGACGAGTGCTATGTTAAAAGCAGTTTTATCTGAAAAAATACAAGTGGTTAGAAAAATAGTGCTAGAAGCAAGTGGGGCCAGTTTTAGCAGGAGGAGTTTGGGGTCACTTTGGAAGAAACCTTGTCACATCCACTCATACCTCCAAGAATATATTTCCCTAATTTCTAACACAATAGTTTATATGTACCTATTATAGAAGTTAAGACATCAATCTAATTGATGATGGAAAAAAGGCAGATTGATATATAGAGGTGTACACGTAAAAAATCTAGACGATGATTTTCGGAACCCCATCAGTTTGCATATCGACGACCTCCTGACTAGGGTCCGGGATTGAGAAATTAATAGAGTTTCACCCCAAACCTTTTGTTTCATCCATCTTATTTATTTCTTGAAAAATTCTATGGTACCCACTTCGATAGGATAGCCTTATGGTGGACTCAAGCATTCACCTAGGGTTCATCCCATGGCCCCTAGAATAATGCTCCCTCTGCTAAGATGCAAGAAAAATGAGATGGATGGTAGAGATCGATTTGTTATGGTATTGAATTTTCCCTTGATAATGGGATATAAAATAAAATATTTTAAAAAAATTACTTTGTTGGGGGGACTTAGTGATAGCTCTCTCAAAAAGGAATCGACTTGATAACTCCTTTTGCAAGTTCCATATTGCAATAGCTCCCTAAATTAAAAAAAGGATAATAATATCCAGTCAAAGTTCATTAAATTTATATTGTTTGCCATCAATAGAACACGAACGATTTGTTGCACGAAAAACAATTAAAATCACTCCAGATCATCGATTTAAAACCACAAAATAATTTTTTTTTTCTGTATATTTTCATTAAAAAAAAAAAAATCTATCAACCAACCAAATGTTACTCTTTTTTATCAAATGTTATTCTTTGTGTGCGAGATAAAATAAGCTTGGTTTCACATAATCAAATAGATTTTTTGTTGAAAAAAAATATCATATCGTGATCAGGTGAGCAGAAATGCCACTGCAATCAATCTACAATTAAGACATTTTACCCTATCAAATTGTTTCTCTTTGCTAGCGGATTGTTACTCTTTTACTACGGTTGTTACACTTCATATGTAGGGACAAAATTATCGTTTAAAAAAATTCGTTGTTACATGTGTGCAGCAACAGGAGCTCGCTTTAGCCAAAACTAACTGATTGTTACTCTTTTGCTACGATTATTATACTTTATATATAGGGATAAAATTGTTATTTAAAAAATTCTGTTATTACACAGTAGCAGGAGCTTGCGTTAGCCAAAATCCAACCACAGGGGTTTATCGTTAAGTTCAAACTTTACATACCCTCAACGGTAAATGAAAACATTTTTAGGGATCTACCGTTAATAACCTTTTCTTTCTTTTCCAGGTAAGATTGAAAAGTTTCTTACAGACCCTAATTGACAAGTGTTTTTTGTTTTGTTTTATTTTTTTGGTATAAATTCCACAAAAGGGTCGTATTTAAGATTCCTCTAAAAATAAAAAAAGGGGGGGGGGGGGGGGGGGGGGGGGGGCATCTATACGCGAGGTGCCAATTTGTTCACCGGTGGGTGGAAGTTTCCTTGGCTCCCATTGGTCCGACCCCACAAGTCACCAGTGGGACCCACCGAAATCAGCGGCTTAGATCAGCCCTCTAAACATCCATAGCCTCCCTTCTGTACTGCGACGGCGATCTCTTCTCTCTTCCGGCGAACCACTGCACCGTCCGTCTCGCTATCGGCAGCCACAGCCTCCTCACCCTGTCGTCCATCGCGCTACCAGTACCCCCCGACGGATCCTTCGCCGCCCTGAACCTCGACAGATCGGTGATCTCCGACATACACCGGTCGCCCGGCGTGATCAACGAGCTCGGGTGGTACTCACCGGCGGCTGAAGCTGAAGGGAAGTCCGGAACCGAAACTGAGTGGCTTCTATCGAGCCGGATCGCCCTGCTCTCCAAGACCCTCCTCTTCTCCATCTCTTCCTTGATCTTGACAACCCTCTCGTCCGGAGATGGCTGGGAGTCCGAGACGGCGATCTCTGACGGGGAGAAGCGCTTGCTCGACAGCGCGTTGAGCATGTCCGAATTCAGCGACATCAGGTCTGAGGAGTTGAGGTCGCTCCACCGGCTCTTGAAGAAGACGTCGGAGACGACGATCCTGTGCTTGAACTTGTGCATCAGCCGCTCGCCGCCGCCTCCCTCCGGCGCCAAAAGCGCCTCCTCGGGGTTCTTCCGGAAGCTGCTTCCGATGGTGAACCGCGACGAGGTGCGGCGGGCGCTGGGCTCCCGCTCGACGAACAGCCCGAGGTCGCTGCCGTCCTCGTCCCGGCGGTCGGAGGGGTTGCGGAGCAAGGACCTGGAGGCGGCCGAGTGGGTGAAGGCGGAGGCGTCGGCGGCGTCGACCTTGCACCGGCAGAGCGGGCAGCTGGAGTGGACCTCGAGCCAGCGGTCGACGCAGGCGATGTGGAAGGCGTGCTTGCACTTGGGCAGCAGCCGGAGGATCTCGTCGTCCTCGAACCGGGAGAGGCAGACGGCGCACTCGAGGCCGTCGCGGGAGCCCTTGAGGTGGGAGAACCGGAAGTAGGGGAGGGACTCGATGAGGGTCTTGTCGATCCCGGAGGAGCGATGCGGCGGGCCGAGGGCGGCCTCCGAGAGGCCGGGGCCGAAGAGGCTCGCGGCGCTCGTGTGGCAGAACTTGGCGTACATGAGGAGGAGCAAGGTGAGGGTGAACATGATGAAGAAGATGCCCATCACGATCGCCAAGCTTGGACGGAAGGAGACCTGGGGGTTCTGAGATGGGGGGCCGGGCTGGGCGGCGGCGGCGGCGGCGGAGGCCAGGAGCAAGGAGGGAAAGAGGAGGGAGGGCGCTGGGGCGAAACCGGCCATCTCCTCGCGCAGCGGTAATCGGTTGGGGTATTTCTTCGAAGATTCCGGGGATTGTACGGCTCGCCGGAGCTCTGGCCGGAAGGAGCGGTTGAGAGAAGCGAACCCCACACGGCGACTGGCCAAGTATCCATCCGTCTGGCTTGTCCTGTTTCTTATGGGGTTTGTGCTGGCGTCGTGCCTACAAGCTGAAAGGGAATAATAATATTTAGTTAACATTAATGTCTAGGGCTCAGGATTTCATTTTGAGCCATTCCATATACAGCCCACCTTTTACCTAGGGCAGCTCCGATCTAATGGAGGCGCAACACCCTTCTTCTTCCTCTTACCGCCCACCACCCACCTCGTGTAGGGATGGCAGCGGTGCGGTTTAAAATCGAAAACCACAGTAAACCACACCACATGGTGCGGTTTTGATTTGGCAAAATTTAAAACCGTCACAGTGCGGTGCGGTTTCGGTTTTCGGTGCAGTTTCGGTTTTGACCAAAACCGTACTGTTTAGGCCATTATAGTGAAAAATCGCGGTGCACCGCACCGCACCATATGGTGCAGATTCAGTTTTACATAACGGTACACCGTCGCGGTGTGTGTGCGATTTCGGTGTGGCGGTTCGATGTTGCGGTGCAGTTTCGGTTTTACTCAAGACCGCACCGAAACCGCACTGTTGCCATCCCTAACCTCATGCGTCGGCTCCATCCAAATCATTTTCTTTTTCCTTCCTCCTACCTCCTCATTTACTTTTCCTTGTCCTTCCTCCTTCTCTTCCTGGATAAAGGAACATTCGGCTATTCCGATCCGAGTGCACCTTTTATGCATTCGGGAACCATGGCCGAATGCATCTACAGACCATGCGGTCATTGGAATGCATTTAGCCTCCAATGGCATAATGTATTGCGAATGCACTTAGCCTCCATGGCCGAATGCACAGAATGTGCACTCGGTAGTGTCGCTGCCTCAAGGAGGGAAGAAGAGAGGAGAGGAAGAGGAGGAAGAAGAAGGGAGGAGAAAAAAGATGGAGGACTGAGGAGGTGGGGGAGGTAGGAGACAGGTGGCAGGCGTGCGCTGCCCTTAGCAAAAGAGTGGGGACAAAACGGGTACATATTGAATATTTTTTTAATTTTAAGTTAGGACTATCTATGATAATTCGTGGGATATGTTTTTTTTTCTTAATGTTCTACTGTCATACTGACACGGGTACCGGACACAAGATTCGATGGCTGAAGATGAAGCACGAAAAGAGGGGGCGACCGGCGACCGGCGACCCGGCAACCGGCAAGCACATCCTATTTTGAACCTAGCATTTGAGTTTTGAATAGTAGCCATTTGGTGTAGGGTTGCCTCTCTGAGTCCCATGTTGACCTTGCTCATGCTGTGGAGGTTGGGGAAATATTGGTTCCTTTAGGCTTTCATTAAGAGCAAGGTCAACTGTAGGGTTTCATCAACCTGGTGACCGTTTCTCAAACACTATTTATCTGTATTTAATCAATTTATGTAAGTCATACCGTCACTTGATGGAAGCAAGCTTTGGCCTAACGACAGGGTGCATTGTCAGTTACGAACTCTAGAATGCAAGTCGGTCCGCATTTCCGGAGGGATTAGTAGCCCGAAGAGGATCCATTGCCCGAAAGTTTTTGGGACATGCAAGCGAGATGAGCTATGAGCGTCGGATGAGATGCAATGTTCTAAAAAAACACTAGACATTAGTCGAACGGTGTTTTTGCTTTTTTTTAATTATTTTACTATCTATATATATATATATTTTTTCACTTATTATAAATCTAAGATTATTTCAAATATTATTTTAAAGATCATGTATCATTTACATAACCATAAATTCAAGATTAATAAAAATAAAAAACAAACATGATATTATCTCAGATAATAATATAATATCATAATATCCATAATTTTAGTACATTCTAAATCATAAATTTATGATTATCAATAATAGAATAGTATCTATACACGTTCTACTGTCAAGACCCGTTTAAAGCGGCCCCTATCTAGGACCGCCTAGACGGCCATCTAGCCCCGCCTAGAGGCCTGTGCCACTTTTCTACACCGCCTAGGACTAGGGCTAAGCGTGTGGGGGGCCTTCTAGTGCCTAGGCGCTACCTAGTTGACCGCCAATTGCCGCTTTTTGAGAACACTGATGAGATGTGAGATGGCCGACAAAGCTGCCTGACCCATGTACGACTGCTGCGTCGTCCGATCGTGAACAAGAGGTCCAACGGGGTGTGTGAAGGAAGCTTGAGAGTGGGCATTTTGCGTTGCTGACCAAATCAGCTCAGCAACATTACTGAGCCGGTTGCTGAGTTTGGGTGGATCCCACATGCGGACCACATCGTTATTGAGTCCGTTGAAGAGCGTTTTTGAAGGAGAATCAAAAAAGAAGATGGACCAAGGCGGTTGGTGAGCGGGATACTGCGCCCGCTTAGCACATGCTCTAAGTAGGTTTGGTAATGCATTTTAGTCTAGCACATGCTCTAAGTAGGTTTGGTAATGCATTTTAGTCTAGTACAATCAAAGAGCAACCCACCAGGATTCATCTCGACTAGGAAAGAATCCACACAGAGGTAAACTCAAAATATTTAATACAGGATATTACATTCATCTCTTTGGCACAAATTATAAGCTAAAAAGATAGAGAGAAACAACATTCTCACTTTTAGCCGATAAAATATTTGGTATTTTACAGTTTCTGCCACTCCTTCCACCAGGAAGAAATGAAGTTGCACCCCCTATTTTTTTTAACTAGCACTAAGCACTGTTCTAAAAGGCGGTCCAGGCAGCCCGCCTAGACGTTTTAAGGGGTTGGCCACTCCGCTTCAGCATTAAGCGGTACTGCAAGCAGGTTGAACAAAGGCGGGAGCCAAGACGGGATCCGACCCGCCTACGCAGGTAAAAGGCGGATTTTAATGTGGGATCCGACCTATTTGGGTTTTTATTCCTGTGAGTTCGTGCCGCGAGCACTCAGGCGGGTCTCAGGTGCTCTCTCTCTCTCTCTCTCTCTCTCTCTCTCTCTCTCTCTCTCTCTCTCTCTCTCTCTCTCTCTCTCTCTCTCTCTCCCTGCAGGCTGCTGCCGACCCGACCCCCTGCCTCGCAGTCAACCCCGACTCCACCCGATCCCCTCGTCCCCTTCCTCCCTCTGCCTCGCGACCAGCCCCGGCCCAGTCTGAGCCCCTCTTCCCTTCCCTTTGCCTCGCGACCGACCCGACCCCCCTGCTCTCTTTCCCTTGCCTCGCAGTCAACCCCGACCCCACCCGATCCCCTCCTCCCCCTGCGTCGCGCACCGAACTCGGCCCAGCTTGAGCCCCTCCTCCCTTCCCTCTGCCTGACAACCGACCCGACCCCCTGCTCTCTTTCTAGTTTCCCCTGCCTTGCAGTCAACCACGACCCTACCCGATCCCCTCCTCCCTTTTCATAAAACTTTTATATTCATATCGGTTGTTTTGATGTTTGCATATGTAAAACTTTCTATTATTGTTTATATATATATATATATATATATATATATATATATATATATATATATATATATATATATATATATATATATATATATATATATATATATATATATATATATATATGTGGACGTCCGTCTTTTTCTCCCGCCCACCCAGTCGTCCGCCTTCCGCCATCCGTTTTTTAAAACATTGGCACTATGCTACTAGCATTACACCCCTTGGTAATGAAAGGCAAGGCCAACGCTCCGAGGTCATCCGCAAGCAGCATTTCGACCACAACGGGGCTCTGGGCGAGTATCGTCAGCCCGTGCGAGTCAGGCTGTCAATATTTATACATCGGGGTCTTTACTTTTAAAAAAACACACACACAAATCAATCAGGAATTCAGTAGTTCGAAACCGCTCGAATTGCCTAAAGTGTGACCTCTACAAAAATTCTCACCCCTGGAATGGGTCCCCTAGTTGATAGCCCATATTACTTTGTTCGGCCTCGTCGATGCCAAAAACGGCAGATTGTTGGTTAGTTTAGAATCCAAAAAAAAAAAAAATCACTTTGTCGGTCGCTGCTCATGTATAGCATGTATATAAAAATCTAGATGTCACCAGACTGTAAAGATCATTGCACATGGTCAGAAGATCAACTTCAAAGTTAATGATCATAGCTATCTGCCCCTAAAAATACTTTGTGGTACATACTATAAAGCCTTGAATCATGCTTGCAACAGTCTTTATCAAATTTGGCAAGCCACATCAGTTTCAATTTCTACAGTTTGGACTTGTCGACGCAGATATCGCCGTTCAAGAATTTAGACGCCACGTCTCCATTACCGCTCCTTTGAAACTACGATCGAACGGCATCAACTATCTTTCAATGGCACCCCATTTCATCTTGACACCTTCTTACCAGAATCTAATGTATCTGGACTAATACCATCTCCTTCAGTGCCGGCGCTGCTCTTCTTACAAAAGGGAAAAGAAAAAGAAAATCCCAAAAAGTCACAGATGAAAGAACACATCCTTTATGCATCAAGCTGCTCTTAAGAAACTGAAGTTTGACCCTTCATAAACAAAGGACTCAGTTACCTAATCTGAATCAATATACTATCACCTATTGGCACCACCACTGGCTACTTTTTTTCTATAAGAAAAATGTAAGAAAAAAAAAATCAACATCTGTTGACTTGATGGTCAGAAAAGTAAAGATCAAAGAAGTTGTATGCATCTAGTCGTGAGAGTGAACCACATACGCATACCTTGTTATCATATACTTCCTCAGTCGTCGCTCTTTACATCTGATTACTTCACATGTCCAACGCCCGCCCCCCCCCCCCCCCCCCCCCAACTTCGAAATATTTTGTTCGACTTCGTCCTCGCACAAGAAACCTTAGAAACTTCCAATGTGTGCATCCTCTATTAAAACATCATTTAGTATGCCGCCTATATTGACTCAACCACCCAACATGGTTTGGCTTTGATCAGGTAAAATGTCCGAATGCCAAGTTTCTTGTGTATCACGTAGGGTTGAGT
The DNA here is from genome assembly GCA_947650365.1 of Chamaelirium japonicum. NCBI lineage: Eukaryota > Viridiplantae > Streptophyta > Magnoliopsida > Liliales > Melanthiaceae > Chamaelirium > Chamaelirium japonicum. The sequence goes on along the minus strand of OX393559.1, from coordinate 18,918,488 downwards.
TATAATACACTAGCCTGGCACGTCCAGACTCCAAACTAGTAATCAATTGAGCCCACGGGCGGAAGCAGGAAGTATGGAGTAAGTCTGAATTAGACCCACTTAACCAGAAATAATCAGAAGCCCCACGTCTCTCCAATGATTTGTGTTTGAACCCATCCTTTGATTGCATTAGCTCGACAATAGAAGCAAATATAAAGCTTACAGAGCACGATACCTACTGAATATAGGGTTGTCACAACTCCTATAGCTAGATACAATCATTCCAACCAGACAAACCGGCACAAGTCCCAAATCAAATGCAATTGTTGCCTCCCTGGCGGCAATAGTCTGAATTCCTGTAAGCACCGTGCGGGTATTGAACCCAAGAATGGCTCCAGGTTGACGGGTAGTGGAAGCGGAAGAACACCCGGGAAACCCGGAGGCACTCTGGTACCACTTGACATGAGCCACAATGGAAGCAGAAGATAATACGCCTAGATACCAGAAGCGTGTAGGTAGAAACATAGAATCCACCAAGAAGATAGAAAACTTTGAATCTACTAGGACTCTTGGAATCCACACGAAGGTAAGAGAAAAACCCCTCAAATAATTTTATTCATGAGAATTAAGGCCCTTTAAATAGGTAACAAACACATAACAATACAACTCTAATATGATCTAGCTAGGACTCCAACACTAATGAAACACTCTACAGACTAACATGTCCTAAACAAACAACTACTACTAAACTAAACCCAAAAAATATAGCCCTAGAATCTGTCCAAAAGAATTTGCTCCTATAACCGTGCGTGTGTGAGTGTGTGTATGCGTGCCAACTCTACATCAAGGCAACTCGTCATAAATCACAAGTTGAGGAGAGTACCCATCTCAATGTCTAAGCTCCCATTGATCTTAATATGCAAGAATTTGATGCTACTACCCATAATCCCAATGGGCTAGTTAAGGTTCAGAAGAAAAAAAATCTCCCTCTCTAACTCCCAAGTGAAAAGGTTATCAATTTTTCTTGTAGAGTTTCTTGTTGAATAAGACATGATAACCATTTGTCAGTCCCAACTCTTTGGGGCCCAGCAGACAGCCTAAATTGTGGTAGGAGTCCAACACCATATCAAGTACCTTTGCAAGTGCCAGATTACCCAATATTCCCACAGAACACTTGGTATATCCACCAACTTCTTGCAATGAGGTATTTCATCTCCTTATGCTGTAAAAGGTTCCCTTACTCTGAGCATCTTAGGGGTTCTCACATCAACTTCAGAATCTTTCCTGTCATATTGCTCCACAAACCTAAACAATAAGCTATGACTTCATCCTTCACCGGATTCTATCCACTACCACTATGATTGTATCAATATACGAATTCATCAATGAACTTTTTGCTGTCTTTGAATCTTTATATCAAAGCATAATTCCGAGCTATTGTCTTCTTGTTGCACAATAGTCTTAAGCTTATGTCTTCAAAACATTTGAAGCATAAGGCCACAGCCACTACTGCTTTTGCTCTCCAGTTTCCACATGGTAAGCAACATAATTCCAAAAATTTACAATCAGACTAATAAGATTAATTTATGTTCTTATGTTTTCCATTTTTTGATAATATATATTTAGATTAGAAGTGGCCAAAGATAGGAGTTTGAGACTCTTGAGTACAATTGCAGAGAATAGTTTGCCTCATGAGCTCGACATCTCCAATTTAGCACGCTGAATGTTTGGAATGTAAACGTTGCTTGCCATAACATATTCGTTAGCATTACAAGAGTACTTTACTCTCATTTTGAGAAGATCTATAGATACGTGAAGGTTTAATAATCTGCCAAATATAAAATAAGACTAACATCACGGTTGTATCTTACTAAAAAAAACATCTTCTAGAAAAGACGGAATTTCTTGTGTAAACAGTGGTCAAAATCACAACTAATATTCCTTTTGAGGAGCAATATGCAGTTAGCTTCAATCAAACAGAGCAATGCCAGGAATATGATGTCAATAATCCTGAATTCTCACCTCATGCATTTCTGCCAAAGGGTGTTCATGGGTCAGGTGTGCCTGCTGTTAAGTAAAATAGATTATCGATAATCCATGCTGCTCTGTAAGTAGACTGAGATAACCAACTAAACAGTGCAACCGATATTTTTTTGGAAAACTCTGACACTCAAAAAGATGACATTGAGCTCAGTTAAGATAAGACTTAGCTAGGTTGGGCCAAACGTGCCGACCGGACCGATACCATGGTTCAGTTTTTCCTACCTGCTGACAGAACAAATCGACAAGTCTGGCCACTATTTGAAGACACGCACAAATAGACTAGGGTTTTGCCTAGACTGTAGCGTCTATAAAGTGAAAGATGAGTGGATGTGGCGTGTCAGACTATTGGAAATTCATCACGTAAAAATCTTTCTTTTTTTCTTGAGGGAAATTGGGGTTACCCAAGAAAGCAACAAGACGTTCCCTATGCCCACATACGAAACCAAAATCATAACACCCCCTAGAAGTTCTGTTGTTGTACAATTGTGCTACACCTTGTGTTAAAATATATTAGAGTTTTAGAGAAAAGCGAAGTCTTTTACGGTCACAACCCTTTCGACACATCAATGTACAAATAGATAAATCTAATAAAAATATCAAAGATGAAGCAAAGAAATATTGACTATCCGTGAATTATGAAGTTTCTTCATATAAAAAACCTCTAAACTGCACATCAAACATTAAAATAATTATACCGCGAGAGTTATGCAAGGTACAAAATCTCAACATATTTCGCGAAATATCGCGAAATATTTCGGTTTTCTCAAACCTCGGCACGAAATTCCTATTGTGATATCGAACGAAATAGGAATCACGATAATATGCGATATATCGCGATATTTTGCACGATATATTTGTCGGCACGAAATATCGCGATATTTCGTGGAAATTTCGAGACATTTCGGGAAATTTCGGAAAATTTTGAGAAATTTCGGAAAATTTTGAGAAAATTTGGGATTTTGGCACCGAAATGTTGGGACTGACTGGTTATAAAAGGGGACTGGGGGTTTCGTTCTCAACAGCTTATTTATAAATAATAACATTTTTAAGTTATTATATGTAAATAAGCAAATACCCCCCCATTTGATTTCAATAAAAATATCAAAAAAATAAAAAACCAAGTGAATCAAAAAGTAGATTTTCAATTTTAGTAGGAGAAAACAGTTTTTTCGGTTTTTCATAAAATTTGTATGTTGAGAAAAGTGGTTAAATCAACTCATTTTTAGCTCAAAAAATTCCACAAGATATAGAACTACAAGTACATCTAGAAAACCATGGTCCGTCAAAGAAAATTTTGAATGTATAAAAACTTTCCTTTATAAAAACTCATTTTTTCAGACTTAGTAAAAAACAGTATTTTGCATTTCAGCATAATTTTTGCACGATTTCAAACTTGCACAACTTTCTTATTTTAAGTTCGTTTTCAAAATCATTTGAAGCATTATTTTAACAATCAACAAATCTTTATTTTGAAAATATTTTTATCCACAAAAAAGATTAAAAGCTATTTTAAAAACATAGATCAAAACAGGACCAAACAAGACTGCAAAAGACTGACAGACTCAAATGTAGAATACATGCTTTGTGATGCTCTACACCTGTAGATTGGGTATAATTATTATCTGAGTGTTCCAAATTGTGTATATATACTTGGTTTATGACTATGCAGAGATTCACTGAAAAATTCCATTAAAAAATCAATATTTCCACCATTTCTATAAAATCACAATATTTCCACACTGTCGAAATATTTCCACGAAATATTTCCATATCCAGAGGGGTCGAAATATTGACCGAAATGGAAATTTCGAACCTTGGAGTTATGACAACTAACTTGGGGAACAAATGCTCCATGTTTCTTTACCATGTTCAAAGATTATAGTTAAACGTCTATAAACTTGATAACTATTGTCCTTTTTCCAGTATCAAAAATAGAACAAAGAAAATTTGTACTAGAGCAAGAAACATGACAGTACACAAATGATATCATGAACTCGCGACAATGTCCCAATTGGATAATATACCAAACTACTATCACAAAATACCTTGGAAAAGTTAACAAAGCGCTTCAGAATTTAATTAGCTTGTGCTGAGGCAGTTGGATTGCTGCTCGGAAATGATGTCATAATTGTATTACTTTCTGGGTTGGGGGCATCTCCACTTGCATGCTGAACAAACTCTTCCACAGACATGTGGGACCCATGGCAAGCACACACAATCTTTATTTGGTTTTTGTTGTATTTGTAAGTAACACCAGATATGGTTTTACCATTCGGACCTGGCCCAGTGGTTGACACCCATGGAAGATCGGGATATGAGCCACATCCTCCAAATTTGACATTTGATGCAATGCCTGGCCTAATATTAGATCCTTCAGGTGGAAAGCCTTCCACTACAGGCCGGTTTGCAGCTTCCATTGGCCTAAATATAGTATTGTTTCCATTACCTTCATCTTCAATCGGAGATGAAGAGGATGTGCCAACCTCTCCCACATGTCTGCCACTGCCTTTCAGCAAGTTTGATGAATTCCCCTCGTATCCAAAAGCTGCTGGTGAATTATGAGGCGGCTGAACTGAAGCTGCACCAATAAGATGCAGAGAGAAGCTCAAAAGCATGCTTAAAACTTAAAAGACAATATATGTTATGCTGAAGCACAAGGTTCTTGAGTGGTAGTGATGCTTGAAAGGGTGGGACTATCGAACGGTGTGTAGGCACTTGGATTTTGGATTATGGTGCAGCACTGAACACTAACACAGACTGTGATTACTACTTAACTGATAGGTACATAGGTTTTCAAGAAAACACAAAAAGACCTCATGCATTTGAGTTTGCGAGCTTTGTATAGCTATTTGATCAAATAAAGAAAATCACTAACTTGTCTTGATGAATTAAGCATTTAAGACCCATTTTTAATTAAAGATTGGCTGGCATCATAAGTTCGACGTCTCAATTGGTCAGGATACACCTTAAGCATGCATTGCCCTTGTTGCTGCTTTAATAACAAGTATTTATGATTTGATACTCAAATCTCAAATGTATTAAACGAGTGAACTTGGTCGGTATCAAAAACTGTGTGTACCTTAACAAATAAAGGAGGAAGGGGGACCAGCCGCGCACTTCGTTCGCCTCAAGAGGAGGACCGGCTGCGCACTTCATTAGCGGCTGGCCGCGCGCTTCGTTTGCCTCAAAAGGGGGGGGGGGGCGCGCATTTCGTTAGCGGCCGGCCGCGCGCTTTGTTCTTGACCGGCCGCGTAATCTGGGCATCTCGCATGCTATCAGCCAGACTACCTGCAAAACTGAGCACACCAGCGTTCAAGTACATCAGAGGGGAGCTCCGCTTCCTCCGCCCCATGACAGTTCCGATATTCACGCGATGAGTTTACACGACCAGATCGTGCAAAAGTCATTTTCGAGAATCTCGATCAGGCAACGGTTACGGGAAGAAAGCCCATGCTCCGAGATTCTCGATCGACCAGTATGGCAAGTAGCACCCACGGCTATAACTATCGAGCGCCCGCCAGACGACACGTCGCCCGCTTGCAAGGCAATTACACAGATCAAGGGAGGACGCCATCAATACCTCCCCGCTCGAAGGGCAACATCTGTCACCTTGCAGCATTATAAAAGGGGACCTACCCCCTCAGAAGAGAGGTGCCGAATTGGGGAAGAGGAGGTGCTGCCCAATTCTTTCCGGAGTTTTCGGTGCTTTGAGAGAGAGATTTGAGAGATCGGCATTTGGGAGGCCGGTCCTCTCCGGGTGTAAGTGGGTCATGATGAGAGATTGTAACCCATTTGCCTTGTTAGTGCATTCTCGCCCCACCCCGTGGTTTTTTTCCCTTCGACGTTGATAAGGGGTTTTTCCACGTAAACCCGGTCCACTTCGTTCCTTGGTTTGTTAGATTGTGCTTACCAACCGAACCGCCCAATCTGAGAAAAAACCCTACAATCTTGGCGTCGTCTGTGGGATTAGTCTTCGAGACTTCTTATTGAAATTCTTGATCGGTCAGTCTGTTTAAGCCGACCGGTCAACTCCTTCCACTCCATCAAGTCTTGTTCGACCGACCTGTGTCTGTATAAACTCAGTAGCAGTCGACCGACCTTGCAACTCAGACGCAGTTGACTGACCCTGCAACTCAGCAGCAGTCAACTGACCCTGCAACTCAGTAGCAGTCGATCGACCCTGAACCTCAGCAGCAGTCGACCGACCCCGCGACCTCTTCTAACTACTGACCAGGTGACCCGTGGGTGTCGACCTGCCAGTCAGTTTTGTACCGACCAGGCGACCCGTGGATGTCGACCTGCCAGTCAGTTTTGTACCATCTAGGCGACTCGTGGGTGTCGACCTACCAGTCAGTTTTGTATCAACCAGGCGACCCCGTGGGAGTCAACCTGCCAGTCAGTTTTGAAATCATCACCACGACTAAACAGTTGAAGAACAATGGCCGGTGGACCATATCATACTCGATCGACCTCGCAGCTTCAGTCCAATGTTGCTGCACCCAGGGGGGCCAGCAATGTCGGACACCTAGTTCAGCCGCCCCCAAACTCGGAGCGCACCACCCCGCTAGTGAATCCTGCACTGGAGGTTGGGGAGTCAAGCCAAGCTACGGCAGTGGTCATGGCAACTCAAACAGGAGGTCTACCTGAGGCCTTCCTCATGACAATGATGGCTTCACAACAAGCCATAGCGGCTCAGTTACAACTAACAAATGATTCAATGTGACCACGATGAACTTCGTTACATCATCCACGTCGCACCCGTTAGGAACCAAGGCGACCCAGTTACCAACGGCACCGCGAATCAAGCATCGCATGTTCAACAAGACAGGTTGGTTGAGGAGCTACCAACAACCAACCCGCCAAGACCAGCAGGGGATCGACGCCAAGCAGATTCAGCCCAGCCTACCCGCACTTCAGTACCGACTGGACATAATCAGGACCGTCAAGAAACTCCCGACCCCACGAGAATCGTCACTCATCACTCGCGAGTTTGCGATCGGTGCAAGATACCTATAAAAGAAATGTGCAAGACCGACTCAACAGGTCAGTTCAAGGCCGTCTAGGTGGTCACACCGAGCGAGTGCAAGATCATTTGGGGCCTCGCGTCCCAGATCGCCTGGAGGAGTTTGCAATTAGGGGGGCTAACCGGTCGCCAATCGTCGTGGACCTTCTTAAGATATCCTCGCGAGGCTGGAATCCACCCTGCCTACCGAAGTTTGAGGGGACTAAGGACCCCGTTGATCACGTGCTTGCTTTCCGGGATGCCCTAGTCCCCCATGAAGAAGATCACATCATTTGCCGCACTTTCGCTAACAGCTTGTCGGGAACAACACTTGAATGGTTCCACAAGCTTAGACCTTCGTCTATTTCCTCCTTCAGGGAGTTGAGCAAGCGCTTCATTGACCAATATCGATGCAACCGACGGGACCAGAAGACACTAGAATCTCTCTTCAGGATGAGCATGACCCACAGGGACTCAGGGAGTCGTTGAAGCAATTCTATCACCGATTCAGAACTGAATACTTGAGCTTGGTAGATGTTGATGGACAAGATCTCATGGTGGTAGCGGCCTTCAAGAATTCGGTACAGCTTAACCAATCAATTAGCACCTCACTCATCAAGCGACCGCCCGAAACGATCGACAAACTATTCCGAAGGGTGGAGAAGTACATCAAGATCAAAGATGCCAAATGAAAGCGGAAGACTAAAGACACTGGAGACCAGCAGCCCTCCTTCAATCAACCAGCAACTGTAAGGAATGTAGAAAAACAGTGGGGCGAGTCGATGCAGCACGACGCAAAGCGCCAAAAGCGGGGTGATCGTGGTAGGGTACTCAACACTCCATGGAATCAGGACTTCACGGTACTAAATATGCCAATTAACGAAATCTTCGGAATCATCAAGGAAGAGCAGTACTTTCGTAGGGCACGGCCGATACGTCCAGCAGAGAGCTCGTGAGACTTGTCTCGTTACTGTGACAACCACATGGAGCACGGACATACCACACTGCAGTGCCGGATATTGCAAAATCATATCGAGGACCTCATTGAAGCAGGCTATCTCGACCAGTTCATTAACCATCCCCGACGCACAGCCCACGAGCCTATCGATGAGGTGCAGGAAGGCACCCCCTCTGCTAATAGATCACCACTACTTGTAGCCTCCTGGGACCTAAGAATATAATGGCTTGATGCCTTTAATGGAAGGTTTCAAATTCTCATTTTATCAATGAAGACTCATGCAAAAATTCATTCTCCGAGATCTCCTACGAACAAGACCCCTAGCAATATGAGTGGGGGTGGCAAAGGATCAAGAAGACCAACCTCGGGATAGAATCGTCCACCCTCAAGCCAAAAGACTCCTCCGGAAACCCTTGACCCCCCATGAGTTGGATCAAGCCAAAAAACTCCCCTGAGAAGATCCGACTGACTGAAGTTAAAGAGTCGGTTGGGTGAAAGCCCAACCAGTCAAAAGACTCAATGTTGAGTATGATCGGCCAATACTTTCTTCTCTCGGAGAGCGGGGGTAAATCATAAACGCCAACTGGTCAACAGACTCAAAAGGGAGTATGACCGACATGTGAAAAGTCTGGACGATATATAACACCCTAAAGTAGGTTATATCGCTCGGCGGGAGTAAAGACCAAGGGGAAGCAAAGACCAATTGGTCTAAAGACTCAAAAAAGAGTATGATCTGTCGGTGAAAATATCCAGGGTGAAACACTCCTTATTGAGTAAAGACCAATCCGCAATAAAGACTGACTAGTCGAAAGACTCAACAAGGAGTACGACCGGTCAGTGAAGATGCGCAAAATGTGAAACACTAAAGACCAATCCGCAGTAAAGACTGACTAGTCGAAAGACTCAACAAGGAGTACGACCGATCAGTGAATATGCGCGAAAGGTGAAACACTCAAGTCCAATCCGCAGTAAAGAATGACCGGTCGAAGGACTCGACAAGGAGTACGACTGGTCAGTGAAAATGCACGAAAGAGAGAACACAAAAATCTCCTCCATGAGCACTTGACCCCCCACGAGATGGGTCAAGCCAAAAGCCTCCTCCGGGAGCACTTGACCCCCCACGAGTTTGGTCAAGCAAAATCCTCTTCCAAGAGCCACTTGCCCCCCTCGTGGAGCGAGGGCTGAGTTCTCAAAGTCATCCGGGCATATAACACTCCAAAATGAGTTCTACCCATCGATAAGAGTAAAGACCTAACGGCAGAAAAGACCGATCGATCGAAAGACTCGACCAAAAGTATGATCAGCAGGTGAAAAGTGCCTGGAAGGTGAAAATGCACTGATGACTGACCGATCGCAAGACTCAATGGCGAGTGCAACGATTGGTTAAAGTGCGCGCATAAAAAAAGAATGGTCAAGTGCCTAGAACTGGCAAGTTGGGTGAGTGTGAGGAATAGTCTCGACCAGCCGGACCAAGAGACCGACCGATCGAGATGGGGTATTGTGTGTACCTTAACAAATAAAGGAGGGTGGGGGACCGGTCGTGCACTTCGTCAGCGGCCGGCCGCACACTTCGTTCGCCTCAAGGGGGAACCGGCCGCGCGCTTCGTTTGCCTCAAAAGGGGGGGGGGGCACTTTGTTAGCGGTCGGTCGCGTGCTTCGTTCGTGATCGGCTGCGCACTCCGGGCATCTCGCATGCATTGACCAGACTACCTGCAAGACTGAGCATACCAGCGTTCAAGTGCATTAGAGAGGAACTCTGCTTCATTAGCCCCAGGGCAATTCTGATATCCACATGATAAGTTCACACGACCAGATCGTGCAGAAGTTATTTTCGAGAATCTCAGGCGGGCGACAGTTACGGGAGACAGCCCATACTCCTAGATTCCCAGTCGACCAGCATGGCAAGTAGCACCCCCGACCATAACTATCGAGCGCCCACCAGACGACACGTCGCCCGCTCGCAAAGCAGTTACGCAGATCACGGGAGGATGCCATCAATGCCGCCCCGCTCAGAGGGCAACAGCTGTCACCTTGTTCCATTATAAAAGGGGGCCTACCCCCTCAGAAGAGAGGAGCCGAATTGGAAAAGAAGAGGTGCTACCCAATTATTTCTGGAGTTTTCGGTGCTTTGAAAGAGAGACTTGAGAGGTCGGCATTTGGGAGGCCGGTCCTCTCCGGGTGTAAGTGGGTCAGGGTGAGAGATTGTAACCCGTTTACCTTGTTAGTGCATTCTCACCCCGTGGTTTTTTCCCCTTCGACATTAAGAATGAGATTTTCCACGTAAACCCGGTCCACTTCGTTCCTTGGTTTGTTAGATTGTGCTTACCAACCAAACCGCCCAATCCCAGAAAAATCCCCCATAAACTCCATGCTATTGCTCGATGATGTCGGATCAATCAATTTGATTGTTCCCAAATGTATTAAACGAGTGAACTTGGTCAGTATCAAAAACTCCATGCTCGATAATGTCGGGTCAATCAATTTGATTGTTCTCAATTCTAAATTAGCTACAAACCTGGCTGAATGCAGGAGCTAAACCTTATAGTAACTTCACTAGGTAATATGGAGTGCATTCATATGAACCTTGGTAGTTGGTACTACTAGTAGTTTGATAAGTAAACTATATCAGAAGTATCAATAGTCAGCAAAATGTGGAATACAAAGAAGAGAAGCGGACCATGGGGTATCTTAGCTTCATTTTCAGAATGTTCCAAGTTTGGTGTTCCATCGGCATGATTCTTGCTGTCAAAGGAAGATACGTGTGGAGACTGAGAACAAAATGCCCAGGAAGAGTTTGTTTCCAGTGTTGGGATCTGGACAGGTGAGTAACCAAAAACAAGCTGCATGTTGCTAGTGTTCATCGCTTGGCTCATGGGACGTTCACTGTTTGCAAGAGGTATCAGCTGCTTGACACATGGTGAAGGAAACCCTGTGGCATTAGGTGCACTAGTAGCAGTTGGTACCTTGACAGGTACTGGATAAGGTACTGTCATGACGGTTAGTGGTTGGAGTGACAGTGGAATCCCATACGCAGCCTTTCCAAGTTCGTGTTGGGATTCATTTCCAGAGACACATGGCTGTTGCTGCCCTTGGGAGCCAATCCCACTAGGATTACTTAAACAATGTTTATTAGTATGTTTTGGAATGTCAGAACACCTTGCACTGTCTTCACGCTGTGAAACCAACCAAGAATTTGAACCTTCAGCTTCCGACTCACCAACATCCTCATTCTCACCAAAAGAACCATCTTCTGTATTACCTGAGATATGTGAGTTTCTCACTGAAGTAGCACCGGTAGGAGTCTTACCAAGTGTATCAATATAGTCAACTATCCTCTCATGTTTCTTTTGAAAATTCATCTCCTCAAATGGTGATTTGCGTTTGTTCAGAACTGATTTCTCTTCCTCAGTATCAGTTGCTTTCTTATTTGAAATCCACAGCTCTTGATACCTAGAGAACTGAGATAAATTGTTATGCACATTATTTGAACAATCTGCTGCAGGGGCAGAGCCCATCCCAAGGCCTGTCAAAAAGGACTCATGCTGCCATGTAACTGGATCACTCTTCTTATTCCCATCGTGATCTTGGTTCTCAATGCCCGAGTCGAAGAAATTTTTGAGGCCGACTTCAGAAAGAGACTTATTGCCACCTATCAGCCTGCTACTACTTCCTTCCTCTACTGTAGGGTACGAGGGAGCATCTTTGAGCTTAGATTTTCCTGACGAACCACCAAAAGAGAGGCCCAAGCTCAGCTCAAGCCCATTCTCGTCTTCCATTTCTTCAGTAAAGTTATTCAGAGGTTGTCAGTTCCATATTTCGACTTTTCCAAAACCATTGAGTACATACAATACATGAATAAATTCCAAGGTCAAACAGACATCTGCAAAATGACATTTAACGGATTCAACGCGTGGAAAATAGAACTAAATACAAGTAGAACACCTATCAGATGGTAACATCTTAACAAAGTGATGATAAAAAATGGAAAAACAGTGAATAACAAGGTAATAATACAAGTTACAAGCAGAAAGAGGAAAAACACAAATTTTAATTTACAATTTACATCCAATGAAGCGCATAGGGATCCAATGCATTAAAACAAACATTAACGGCAAATAAGTGATGATAGCAAGTTGTGACATAAAAGAAAAATGAGAACACTTGGTTGCAAATCCAAATGTTATTACAATAGGCAAACAATTGAAGGGCATAATATTTAAATGCATTTGGAAGAAAATTTCCCTCTCCTCATGGAACACACACTTCTACATTGGCATGACATGCATGTGTAACATGTACCTGTGTCATATAGTGAAATTAAGATAAGTACAACCAAGTATACCCGTCAGTAAGCAGTTTAAATTTGTAGTCAAGAAGAAAGATTGTTTCCTTCAATCCCCTCAACGTGAATCTCTGCAGCCATACAACAAGTAGAGAGAGAATTAGAACATTTGAAAATAGTGATTCCCCTTTATGTTGTCTTTAACAATACCATTGTCCCGAAACCATTGCATGAGGTCTTCTCTTATTCTCGAGGTTCAAAATTACGATATCGGTCACGGTATCGATCGACCTTGGACAAATACCGGTTGAGGCCACTTTTTTCTTTTGAAAAAAAAAAGAAATTCAAGAAAATCAGTAAAACATAAAAAATCTGAACAAAAATAAAATGCCTTTAATATTATTATTTTGAATTGGATCGATTGGTTTCAATCCTTAGCATCTATGATATCCAATTCATTACTTTCGAATTTTAGTATGGAGTCTGCATCATTTATAAAGTTACAAAGAGATATCAGCTCATTAACATATGGAATAGATCAGTATTGTCAAGGCGTCACCTAGGCCATTTCAGACCTAGTCGCCTAGGCAGGCGACCTATAAAAATAGGTCTTTTATTTTTTTTTCCCTTTTTTTGTTTCCTTTACCTATGTATGTATGATCCATATACTTAAATACCATTTTCTTTGTCTTTCTTCTTACCTATCTAATATGTCCTAATTTAGAGTTTGTATCATTTATTTTTTACTATGGTTAATGTTATTGTTTGAATCATTTGATTATGGGTTTTTTGTTCTTTTGAATTATCTTTCTATATACATGGCATTTATCCTCACTTGTGCTTCAATTCCTCCAATTTATGGTTGTGCTAATTTTTACGGGTTTGTTTATTATGTTTGATTTGTTTCATAATGAATACTAGGGACCTAGGGTTTTTAATGTTCTAACTTTATAATAGTAACATAATTTGATTCATTGATTGTTACATGTTGATAATGATGCATGATATACATGGTTTTACGTATTCAAATTTCAATGATTCAACATTACAATGATGACATGGATAATCTTTTTGGATGAATTTTGATTTCGGTTGTTTGATTAAATTCACATGACGTCTTTGATGGTATTATGCTTATTATATGTTAAAATATGAATATTAACTCACATATATCATTTTTAATATTAAATAATTTGTCGCCTAGGCCACGTGTCGCCTAGGCATCGCCTGACCGCCTTGACAACACTGGAATAGATACATCAACCCCCTTGATTTCTCTGCTTCATCCTTCACCTCTTCCCCTCAGCCTTCCGTCAACCTTGCTATCGTGGTATGGGAATAACAATGCATCCATACATCCCCTCAAAACCATAAAGTTTTTAATAGGCTCAAGCAATGTAAGAGGTCAAGACAATTAAGTTGCATTAAACATGTGTGAGATAAGCAATTCACCATGCAACATACAACCTGGTTGATGTAGGCACCAATAAGGTACACTGCAAATCTAAGCCTATGGCTCGCTCTTTGCTCAACAACCTAGAGGTGTTTGTCAATATAGTGCGACATTTTATTCCACAAGGTAAGAGCAAACGAAAGCAGGTTAACATAGTTCTAGCAAGTGTATGCAAGTAACACCAAAGAAAGTTCAAAACCTAACAAGTAGAGATGCGAAATTATCACAAAATAAGAATTTAAGCATTCATTGCAGCAACAGATTTCATAATTAAAATCAATGTTGTCAAGGCTTCGCCTAGGCGACGGCCTAGGCCTTTTCAGGCTCGGCCACCTAGGCCACAGCCGGGCAACCTATATAAAATAGTTTTTTTTTTTTCCTCTCTTCTTTTTGTTTCCTTTCCTATGTACGTATGATGCATATACTTAAAGACCATTTTTTTTGTCTTTTCTTCTTACCTATCTATCTATATGTCCTACGTTAGAGTTTGAATCATGTTTTTTTACTAGGGTCAATATTATTGTTTGTGTATGGAATTTTTTGTTCTCGTTCAGTTATCTTTCTATATACATGTAATTTATTCTCTCCACTCTCCAGTGCTTATATTTCTCCAATTTTAGGGTTATGCTAAATTTTTAGGGTTTGTTTATTATGCTTGATTTGTTTCATAATGAATGTTAAGGACCTAGTGATGCAAAACAACACATGCGATGCTAATGTCGGCAGCAGATTGAGCGAACAAGGCTTTACAAAATTATGAGATCCAGGCCAGACAATTAATTCAAACCATTAACGAGGAATAATGGTTTTAACAGAACCATTAGCACGAGATTGACCACTTCAGTTCCCAAGAAATTAATAGCAATACTTAAATTATATGGCAGTGGTCCCACATGCAATATTGAAACCAATAACTCACGGGGCAGGTGGAGACACATAACTCACGAGGGTGGACAGCAGTGGGCATAAATAAAACACGGGAGACTTAAGTGAAGGTGTTACCCGATGATACTTTGCTGGGGAAGACCTACTGAGGGTCGCGAGAAACGTCAGGGATCTCGGATGGTGGCGGGGTTGGTGCCGGTGCGGAATTCTCGGGTTAGGGCGGGACCTAAGCGAGGGCCCGTAGAACCACAACGTTGTGGTGCACTGGTGCGTCGGGATGCCACCATTGATGATCCTCAGTGATTCCCAACCGGGCTTTTGCGTCCTTGGCGACGAGGTAGGTGATGCGCTCCACGTATTCCTTCACGCTCTCGCCTCGGTTGAACTAGAAGTCGAGGAAAGGGGAGCGGATATCGAGAAACCCGTCCTCGCCGTCGATCAGTCCATGATTGGCGTCTGGGTCGGCCATGCCGACATACAGAGGGAGAGAAGGAGTAGGGATTTGGGTGCGGGGCTGTGAGGAAGAGGTCGGTAGGGGCTGGGGTGCGTGGGCCACGGGAATGAGGGAAACTGGAGGCGGAGAGGGAGGGGTTCGCGGGGGAGAGGGAGGCGGGGTGGTCGGGCGCGGGTCGCGAGGGAGGGGGGCGGCGGGTATGGGTGTGGGTTGCGGGGAGGGGAGGCGGGCGTCGGGGTTGGGGCTGGGACGGGCGAAAAGGGGGGGGGGGGAGGCGGGCCGGTGGCTGGGGCGCGGGGCAAGGAGGCGGGAGGGGTGGGGTCAGGTTGGGCCTGGGGACGGGCTACAGGGCAGGGGAGGGCGGGGTCGGTCGGGGCTGCAGCGCAGGGCGAGGGGCGGGGCCGGGGATATGGCTTGGGGAGAGCGGAGGAGAGATGGGACTCGGGAGTAGGGGGTTCGGTCGAGTCTAGGGATAGGGGAATTGCGAGAGGGAGAGAGAGGAGTCGCAAGAGGAGAGAGAGAGGGATGAAGGGTGGCGGTGTGGGTTGGGGAAAAGGCAAAAAGAAAAAAATAAAAGGGCCAACTAGGGTTTCACACACTAGTCTGGACCTAGGGTTTCACACACCTAGGGTTTAGATTTGGGTTTCACACACCTTATCCTGATTTCTCTCAACACATATGTAGAGGAAAACATAAAGTTATTATTCATAGCATGATCTCAAATGACAAAGGGCAAGCCTATATAAAGGCTTGCAACAGCAAACAAAAGTCCCTGTTAATCGAGGTGTGACTAAACAACACAATGCAGAAAAGAAAAACAAAGATGTCAGTTCTGAATGCCCGATCAAAGCCATAGGCTCAGGTGGCGCCTCCTGCACTGGTACACGCGCCATGGGTGCTGCTCAATGTCCCCATCACCTAGGGTATTTAATGTTCTAACTTCTAAGTTATAACTTTCTAATACTAACAAAATTTGATTTATTAAATCTTACATGTTGATGATGCATGATATATATAGTTTTACGTACTCACATTTCAGTGATTTAGCATGATAATGACGATATGAATATTCTTTTTGGATAACAATGTTTGATTTCTGTTGTTTGATTTATGTCACATGAAGTTTTTGATGGTATTATGCTTATTATTTGTTCAAATCTGGATATTATCCTAATTTGGACGGAGTTAGCTTCAGCTTTGGGCCGGGCTGGGCTCGAACATTCAAGCCCAACTATATTATGGGTTGAGTATGGGCAACCTCAAATCTCGCCCAAAGCCCGAACCGAGGCTCGAATTATATTATTTTATTTTTATATATAATGATATAAAATTCTACCCGCATCTTCCTTACAAATTTTAATGCTAGCATTACTTCACATATATTCTTTTAGAACCTATCAGAGTCAATGCTATTTTCCCCTTTTGGCATGGAACCAAGAGGGAAACAGAAAGATTTATACATATATCGTAGAAGTTCGAACCCGGTTTGGGGCCTTGGGCTGAGAAATGAGTATATTATAGGAAGCGTCTCAATCGCACCAATTAAGAACAAAATAATTAAGAACATATTAAGATGGTATGGCCATGTACAACGAAGAACAGAGGCATCCCTTTGAAAAGAGTCTCAAATTGCTATGGAAGGATCAAGGAGAACAAGATCTGAAATAACATCGACGGAAGTCATTTAAAATTATATGGAAAATATTTCATCTACAATATACAAAAAGCCCTAAATAAAAAAGACTGGCAAAGAAGGATTCATAAAGTCGACCACCAAGAGATCTAGAAAGAGAAAGGGGCAAGAAGGCAGCGGTGGAAAGGATTCCACCAGCCTGAGCTCGGAGGTATAGGAAGATCTCCATAGCATTAAGCCTTCTTTATTCTGCCCATATCCACGAATGTTGCAAATGTCGCCCTTCACTGGCTCCTTTATTGCAATCAAATCCATGCATGTATGATCTAACCTCTGCTTCACATATGCTTTTACCATTCTGTTTACCTTCATTGGCACGAGAAGCATGTGGATCATATCCTAGATCCACATTATTTTAAAATGCTACCACTGTTACATGGTGCTAGAACTGGCATCAAAATGAAGTTACCTCCTCAGATCGATGCATGATCTAGCCTAGTTCCAAGCAGTCGAATCGGATACAATTACTTCCTTAAAATGGTACCAGAGAAGGTTTTGATTCATGCATTTAGTGCCAGATCATGACATTTCCCCTTCAGGTGCCTCCCCTACATATCAAGTTAATTTGCATAATTCCTCTTTTCGGAGCCACTTCCTTGTATCTCGCTCTTTAGAAATTAATCTTTTTGCAAATATTCTTCTATTTATAAAGAAGATTATAATATATTTACCACAACCACCACCACCACCACCCCACACACACACACATACCTAATGTTAAAGAATGTGACATAGTGAAAAACACATGTCTCAACAATATAAGATTTTGAGTCGTATCAATTTAAATGTATAAAGAAACAAATATTTTGAATCTATATTTAAGAAAGATACTTGTTAAAGGCCATAGTTCTAAAAACATTGTAGGGCAGTCAAAGCTAATTGACATATGGTGCAGATTCTAGATCAAATATTGTGACCGAAATGCCCTGAAGCAATGAGAGGCATACAAAATCATTTTGCAAGGGAAGGAGCAAGACTAAGACATAAAAAAAATGGTGGAAGATCATGATTTTCTGTCAATCAACATGTACAGAAAATATCAAGATAATACAGAGCAGTGTACAGATAAATTGCCCTTATAAACTATTGTATCATAAAAAATAAAGGGTAAATTACACTTCACCCCCAAGAAATTTAGCCCAAAACCACTTAACCCCCCTGAAGTTTTTTTTGTTCCAAATTGATCCATATAGTTCTAAATGTTAGCACAATTCCCCCTTTTGTCAATTACTAAATTTACTCCTTTGGCAATCTCTCTCTAATCAAAACTAAATTGAGGGTGGCAAAATGTAGTAATTTAGCCCAAAAGCAAGCAGATTTGTAGGAGAAATCATAATAAAAATGACGATTTCGAGGAAATCAACCTTATCGACATAAACCAACAAAAGAAAACAATCATTTATGGACCGAGGAGGGATTAATTCAAGCTCCCACCTAGCTATTTTCATGATCTCAAACGCCATGAGTCAGTAAACCACCCCCCCCCCCCCCCCCCCCCCCCCCCCAAAAAAAAAAAAAAAGAGACAAATCAGAGGAACAACGGTTTTGGTCTCCCCTCTCCTCTTCCGTACGCTTTGATCTAATCTGAACCATCTCCAGCCACAGCGAATCCATCCGGAATCACTTAAATTCAATCGAATCGACTTCAGGTACTTTGAAATCGAAGCGAAAGATAAGAAAATAAAAGAAAACCTAGATCAAATTATTCGAGAATTTTTGGGAAATTAAGAGAAGATTCAGCTGCATACCTCATAAAGCTCGTATCTTTTCCTCTGTTTCTTAGAGCAGCGCTGTCTGAATGAACCCGCGAGTGCAGAGAGAGAGAGAGAGAGAGAGAGAGAGGGAAAGGGGGAGGGGGGGCGAGAGAGAGAGAGAGAGAGAAGGCGGGGGGGGGGCGGGGGCGGGTGGCTAAGCTCGAAGGTGTCGCCGCCTAATGTGTAGGTCTGCAGGTGCATCAATAATGATTTTGTTTTTGGGCATGTGGTTCTTGTGGGGTTTGACCATGGTGTGGATAAAAAAGGGTACACGGTTAGGTCCCATTCATTCATCATCAAGCTCCTGCGCCTGAATTAGGGGTGTAAAATGGGCCGGGCCAAAAATACCTAAGCCAGGGCCGAGTCGGGTCTATAGATTGTAGAAGGGGTTTTCTGTCACACCCACCAGATGATATGACACATGTATCGCTGGACCACTCGGTCTGATCTAGCACGAAGATCCGTGGGACCTGATGGTATGAACCGGGTCCAAATCTACCAGACTCGGCCCGCGAGCTGCTCTGTTAGTAGTAGATTGAGCCCGGAGAAGAAGTCAAAGAAACCCAAGCTCCTCGACGGGAGCTAGGTCGGGGGAGTAGCAGGGTAGGTCGTGGTGATGGCTCGGCTACCCGACCACACGGCTGGCCCGACCTAATCAGCGCCGAAGAACCGCCATCAAGCGAGGAAAGATTGGAAGACACTGTAACGGCCGGGATACATCCAAGGCTGGGTAATCCCGAGAAAATCTCGTATGTCGGGTCATGGGTTACCCGCGATGAGGTATAACACCTACGATACACGAGAGCATAGAAGGAAGATTTGAATGACGTTCAATCGGAGGGGATTCGCCGTAACAGACCCGAGATCATCAGAGGACAGATCGCAGTGATTGCGCACACGTGCAAATAAATCTACAAAAGAAACCCCGCCCCTTTATGGGCATGTAAGCAATTTGAACTCTCGAGAAGCAATAAGCAACCAAAGGGAATCGAAACTCAAGAGAGGCAATTCGCTTCCGGACCCACTACCACACTACACATCGCTTCCTTCCCTGACTTGAGCGTCAAAGGCGCCTTGGCTCAGAGGTGAGCCTTGGTCTTTTTGCAAGTGCTGCGGGAAGGCAGTGGAGGGCGTCCAGCTCCATCTGACGATCGGGTGTGGCCGGCGAGTCCCCCCCCCCCCCCCCCCCCCCCCCTCACACACACACACACACACATAGATGACAAGCCCAGACGATCCCGTCGAACTCGTCGGGCCAAACCTAAGGCCAAGGGTCTGAGCCCGAACCCAGCCCGGGTATACATATTAGGGGTACAACTGGGTCAGTTTGGTTCGGTTTGGGACTAAACCAGAACCAACCCGAATAGGTTTGGTTCTACTATTTTCTAACCCGACCCGACCCAACTTTCATACAAACCAGACCCAAAACCAACCTAAGCCAAGTCGAGTTCGTTCGGTTCGGTTCTCGTTTTGAGCTAATCACGCATATGATAATTAGTAGAAGGTGTGGGTGCAAAATTTGATTAAACGCCCTAAAGTAGGACCCGTCAGCCCTGCCTGGGGATCCACGAAGGCGACAGTGGGACCCGCCAGCCCTGCCTGGGAGTCCACAGAGACGACGACGGGACCCACCAGCCCCACCTGGGGTTTATGGCAGCAGCATAAACTGCCACAGAATCCAGATATTTTCAAACTCCTATAAATAACAGTCCCGACGTGTATTCCAGAACGATCTTTTGATTTTCAGAGTGATCTTTTGATTCCCAGAGCTCAGCTGTCCCTCTCTACCATTCCCTCCGACAACAGACAAGTGACACTCGCCCTGTCGAGGTCACTGCATTTTAGAGATAGTAAATTAAGATTGTGCCTTACCACACGAAGAGTAGGCTTCGGCTGAACTCTGATACTAGATCCTTGCCTACTTTCCTTTACTTATTCTCTTTCTCTACCTCGAAGATTAAGTCAACAAGTGAAGGTCGAATCGACTGATTGTTGGGCGGAGTCTTCGAACGGCACGAAGATTATCCCCCACAGTTTGGTATCGTATATGGGATCGGTCACGAAAAGCTTCACTCATCACCAGCAGTAAGTTGGTTGAGCAAACAACCAACCGATCTCCAACACTATACTTCCCAGCTCTCTCGGTTAGGTAGACAACCGATCGGAAACAAGCATCATGGGTGACTCTATCACTATTACTGAATGGCGAAGACAAGACCTAAGGATCACCCAAAGGGAAGTAACAAGCAACTCGATTAGCCACGGCCTACTACTCGCTCAAAGAGTCATAGGCTCAACATCGGTCCTCATTCTACCCGACCAGCGACTGCAGCTTATTCTGGAAACTAGAGGTTGGTTGTTCGACCAGACCCGCAACAACCCAAACAGTCGCTTGGTTAAATTCTTCCTACTACAATGGTTAATGAAGTTGAGGTTAACCATCAACCTCAGCAACCTACCTCCGAGCCTCAAAGGCTCTCCCCTGTCCGCATCGATATTCTCGAAGGCGATAACCTAAGAATGATTCCCTCAAAAGGTCCTCGAAGGCAGAGCGTTTGGGAACGCATCGAGGACCAGGATCTGAGTCATCTTCGGGTCGTAATCATATAAGGCGTGTACATGAATGACTCAACCTCCAAGTTCGACACCGAATGAGGGAATCTGTACAGAGAGATCTGATCTCGTAGTCGTCACCTCGTCGTTAACCTAAAGGCATAGCCCATCGTGATACATCGCCATCAAGCCGCACGTCAAAGTAAAGATCCCCAAGCTTCGCATCACGACTAACCACGAGATCAGGGACACGGTCGTAGGTGAGGATACTCATCATCCGGGCCTTTCCATCAGGGTATCCTCTATGGGTGCAAAATCTGGCTAACACCCAACGGTGGGACCCACAGCCATGTCTGGGGCCACAAGTACAACGATGGGACCCGCAGCCCTGCCTGGGGCCCACAATCCCAACGGTGGGACCTGCAGCCCTACCTGGGGCCCACGAGTCTGACGGTGGGACCCGCAGTATTGCCTGGGGCCCACTTGCACTATCTGGGGTCTGGTAAATCCCCCCGGGTATTTACCAAACTCCGGATATTCCTGAGAATATTCTTGGAATATTCTTCAAATAAACCAAACCTCTATAAATAGCAGACCCTATAAATTATTCCAGATCCAAAATTCCAGACTAGAAACCCACTTTCTGTTTTCCAGAGCTTCCAGAGCTTTCTGGTTTTCAGACTCCTTTTCCATCCTTTGATTACTTGTAAGAAGCACTCCTCGGTCTGTCGAGAGTAGCTCTACTGTTTACTTAGAGATAGTGGATTCAAAGGTTGCGTCTTACCGTACGGAGACATAGGCTTCAACCGAACTTCATCACCACATCTAGTGTCAACTCTCTTTCTCTCTATTCTACAGTACTTGTGTGACAGCCTAGCAAGTCACACCTCAGCGCTTCGAAGCGCGCCACATCCCGAAGGGTCAAAACCTTCAATCAACTATTGGAGGAGGGTCAAGTACGACGGCCACGAAATCCTCCCACATAGTTTGGCGCCGTCTGTGGGATTCTAATCCTATCAACTTACAAATTCAAGTTTCTTAACTCCTCCGATAGTAGGTACCGGTTGCCCGAGTAATCCGTCTGCCTCCATCGCTGCACTTAAATGGCGAAGACACTGATGGACCAGCTAGAGGAAAGCGGCATGCACCCATACGCTCAACATCCGACGACTCGATTAATGAGTCATCGATTTGCAACGAGCCAACATCTGGAACAACAACTCGCTGCCAATTCGAGGAGTCGCCCGTTGGTTGATCGCGTCGCCCAGGCTTACTTCGACGGTCATCTCAACTCGCCGGCCAAATTTCTCAGTGCTTGGGGAAAGCGCATATCTCTCCTAGTGCCGATGCTCAAGCATTGTACCAAATTACCGCAGAGGACTTCCAACTCCTCACTCTTATGAAGCAAAATGTGGCTTTCATGATAGAAAGAGACTCCCTCTGACAAATCGCTATCGGAGGAAGAGCTGATCCCCCACGATCAGCTATCGGTATCAACAACGGATCAAACGTCCACCGGCCGCTCCGTATCTCCCCCGCTCCTTCCAGATGATCCATCGTCGATACCTCCAGACGATCCCTCAAGCTTCCTTCAAGGGGACCCTCGCCTCCTCCGGCTAAACAGAGCATCTAGGAACGTCTCGACGAGTCGACTCATCACCCAAAGCCACTCAACTCAGTATCATCCTCTGACTCTAGCAGTCGAAAGGTTGTTCGCAGCAGAAGACATCAATTCGGAGCTCGATCGCACCTCAGCAACAACCGAGCCCTGGTGAAGCATCACCAAGAAGGAAGAACTTCCGAGCCCCATCTTCCTCCTCGACCTTTGAGACGTCTCCCCGACCTGTGGAACGATCGAAGGAACGGCCACGCCTCTGAAGGGCCACTTCACCGGTAGATTCTCCGGGCCCAATTTCCTCGAGGATAAAAGATCGTTGCTCTTCCCAAGTTTAATTGTCTGACGGGAGATTCGACGCTGCACGTCCTCGCCTTCAAACAAGCATCGACACCATATGACCATGACAACCAGGTTCTATGCCATACCTTTACCAATGGCCTGGATGACATGTCGTTGGATTGGTATCACAATCTCCCCACAGGCTCTATTAGCTTGTTCGGAGACCTGGCAGATCTCTTTGTCTAGCATTACCGGTTGAACCTCAAACCGGAGAAGAAACTGGACTCCCTTTACCGGCTACGGATGGGCTCAGATGAAACCTGTGGGTGTAAAAATTGTACCGGACCGGATCAGAGCGGCATGGGCCCGCGCAACGGCCCAAGTGGGTAAGCCCGCCCGGGTTCATGGGCCCACTCTACGAGGCTCGCAGATCAAGCCCTCCCCGTTATTGGGCCCGAACAACGACCCAATAAGGGCCCAACAAGGAGGCCCAGAACCAGTGCCACGTCATCATTGCCACGTCATCACTGCCATATCGGGCACGTGCGTACGCTATAAAAGGACCCCCAAGGCATCCAGGAAAGGGGTTGATCATTTAATCAGTGGAAGAGAGGATCCAGAGCTAGAGCTTACTTCTTTCATCCTAGTTCTTTTCTTGTTGCTCCGCGCAACCCCCACTGTAAAAGGCTTCTCTCGGCCTGTCGAGAGAACGCTTCACACCTTTATATTTATTATAGTGGAAACCAGGTGGCACCTCTCGCCCGGAGACGTAGGTCGTAAGACCGAACTTCGACAACAACATCATTGTGTCATCACTCCCTACTCTCTTTATCTACTCTCCCATCTCTCTAATTCTACAAACTATCAAACTCAATCAAGGCTGTGGGGTGGGATTCTCGATCAAGGCGGCTCGTAAATTTCCCCCCATAATCTTTGGCGCCGTCTGTGGGATATCGATAGAGGTCTTACCCACACCTCTACCGACTCCTATTCAACTTGTGGTGACCAGCCACAAGTCCTCCTCCAAATCAACCTCAACGCCTTCATCACGCCGACATCAACACGCTCGATGGTGAAGGCCAGCACCAACCCACCAAAGGTGGGTGCTAAACGAACAAACGATATGTTGATCGAAGAAGAACAAGAAGTCTCGGTTGCAACCAACCGAAGAAATGTTCGGGAGCGGCTGGGGCCGCAAGGCAGCCATCCAGAAAGGCACAGCGATCGGCGAGACCCGTCATCCCCGAGGCGTCGATCTGGCAAAGAGCACGCCACCCAAGGGGACAACGATCTAACTACATACCAAATTTCGGCTGCTGATTTCCAGCTGTTGAACCTTCTCAAGAGGAACGCAGCCCTCGAGCAAGAGAGGGATTCCCTAAAGAAGGTAGCTGAAAGAGCGGGGGTTGTGGCCCACAACTCTCCAACTGCTGATGAAGACCAACCAAGGACTCGCCCAGCCGTGATTCATCATCTTGAAGAATCACATGTGCCACGTATCGAGAGGCATCAAGTATCCACACAAGCACCAAGGCAAGCGGTGTGGGATCGCCTCGACGTCAACGGTGCGCCCAACTATCACGGAGAAGGATCACCTCAGTCAACAGGGTCCACTAGACATTCTATCCCTTCGCACACAAAAGCAACAGATGCCCGCGAGCTGCTCAACCGACTAAGGCATACTGCCGACGTGGGACGCCGCCATCAAGACCGTAGGCAACTAATCACCTCGGTGGGGCCACTGCATCCCAAGGTTCTTGCAACACCATTTCCTATGGGTTGGCGAACACCGAACCTACCAAAGTTCAACTGCATCCAGGGAGACCCTGCTCTCCATATCCTAGCCTACAAGCAGGCCCTGACGCCCTACGAATTTGAGAACCATGTTCTCTGCCGTATGTTTGCGGGAAGCCTCGAGGGACCTGCCCTCGACTGGTACTACACACTGCCTACCGGTACGGTGGCCACATTCAACGAGTTGGCTGAACTCTTCATGGACCATTATCGGCTAAACTTAAAGCCGAAAAAGAGGCTGGATTCACTCTACCAGCTGAAGATGGGCTCCGACGAATCTCTAAGGAGCTTCACGATGAGGTTTCGTAATGAGCATTCTGAGCTCACCGGTCGCTCCTATAATGAGGAGGCCATCATGTTGGCATTCCAGAATACTATCCGGCCAGAGCTCCACGTCTACACCGACTTCATCCGGCATCCTCCCAATAACTTGGAAGCGATGTTCAAGCGCGTACAGCGGGAGATAGAGGTGGAAGACAATCAGCAGGCCAGAAGACTACGCGAGCCCCGCGAGTCTCGTGACTCCCGACATAAGAAAGATGATGAAGCTCCGAATGAAGCACACTATAAGAAGTCTGCCCATGCCGCGTCAGACCAAAAGGTACAGGCCAAAAGGTACAATAAAGATCCGGAAGCCCCTCCAGCAGAAAAGAGGCGAACTCCAAGGGGGCAAAGGGTGTTCACTGAGGTGAACACCTCCATTGAAGACATCTTCGCCTACTTACAGAATGAGCCCTTTTGCAAATGGCCACAGCCTCTCCCTCCAAATTCCGACCAGGCAGAAGATACGACAGTCTACTGTGAGTTCCATCGTAGCCATGGCCACCCAACCTCTACATGTCGGAAGCTAAAGCATCACATCGAGGACCTGATCCAAGAAGGGCGGCTCGATGGCTACCTCGCTAACAAGGAACCAGGTCGAGAGAAGTAAAGGCTGCAGCAGTGGAGAAAAGAAAGTCAATGTAATACGTGGATGCGTCATCATAACGTCCGCGGGGCAACCTCTGAAAAAGTGTAACTGCAACTTTGTTATATCAATAAAGTGTCTTTTTTTCTCAAAATCAAATCTCTCGAAGTTTGATTCCGCCCATTCAAGTCGAAAGCTCGAAGGCAATTCGGTTACGCCCTCTCGAGGCTAAAGTCCGATAAAAAAGCTCCTGGCAAACCAGGTCAACCAAAGACCTTCGATTTCGCCCATTCAAGCCGGAAGCTCGAAGGTAAGTCGGCTACGCCCTCTCGAGGCTAAAAACCGATAAAAAGGCTCCTGGCAACCCAGGTCAACCAAAGACCTTCGATTCCGCCCGTTCAAGTCGGAAGCTCGAAGGCAATTCGGCTACGCCCTCTCGAGGCTAAAGTCCGATAAAAAGGCTCCTGGCAACCCAGGTCAACCAAAGACCTTCGATTCCGCCCATTCAAGTCGGAAGCTCGAAGGCAATTCGGCTACGCCCTCTCGAGGCTAAAGACCGATAAAAAGGCTCCTGGCAACCCAGGTCAATCAAAGACCTTCGATTCCGCCCA
Organism: Chamaelirium japonicum; assembly: GCA_947650365.1. NCBI lineage: Eukaryota > Viridiplantae > Streptophyta > Magnoliopsida > Liliales > Melanthiaceae > Chamaelirium > Chamaelirium japonicum. The sequence goes on along the minus strand of OX393559.1, from coordinate 18,892,223 downwards.
TTCAAGTCGGAAGCTCGAAGGCAATTCGGCTACGCCCTTTCAAGGCAAAAGTCCGATAAAAAGGCTCCTGGCAACCCGTCCAGGTCGATCAAAGACCTTCGATTCCGCCCATTCAAGTCGGAAGCTCAAAGGCAATTCGGCTACGCCCTCTCGAGGCTAAAGTCCGATAAAAGGCTCCTGGCAACCCAGGTCAACCAAAGACCTTCGATTCTGCCCGTTCAAGTCGGAAGCTCGAAGGCAATTCGGCTACGCCCTCTCGAGGCTAAAGTCTGATAAAAAGCTCCTGGTAACCCAGGTCAACCAAAGACCTTCGATTCCACCCATTCAAGTTGGAAGCTCAAAGGCAATTCGGCTGCACCCTCTCAAGGCGAAAGTCAGATAAAAATGCTCCTGACAATCCAAGTCAAGCTAAATTATCAACTATACTCATCCGAGGCGATGAGAATAAGTCCAAGGCAAACGCCGCCACTTTGACATGCACCAAGTTCAAGGAGACATCCTTGGCACTCAAAGACAAAGTCCGAGGCGACCAATGCCTCGACACTCTACAAGCCCAAGGCCCAGCCCTTGGCACTCGAAGACAAAATCCGAGGCGACCAACGCCTCAGCACTCTACAAGCCTAAGGCCCAGCCCTTGGCACTCGAAGACAAAGTCCGAGGCGATCAATGCCTCGGCACTCTACAAGCCTAAGGCCCAGCCCTTGGCACTCGAAGACAAAGTCCGAGGCGACCAACGCCTCGGCACTCTACAAGCCCAAGGCCCAGCCCTTGGCACTTGAAGACAAAGCTCGAGGCGACCAACGCCTCGGCACTCTACAAGTCCAAGGCCCAGCCCTTGGCATTCGAAGACAAAGTCCGAGGCGACCAACACCTCGGCACTCTATAATCCCAAGGCCCTACCCTTGACACATAAAGAAAAAGTCCGAGACGTCATCGCCGACATATTGGCATTCGATCAAAAGTCCAGGCTTTGTCTTATCACTCAGGTCCAAGCATTGGATTGTCAATGGCCATCACCTTTTCTCGACGACTAACGGTTCCAAGCCGGTCAGGGGGTGGTTGGTCTGACTCTGTCAGTGCGTGTCTCCACACTGGTGCAGTCGACGGTGGGTAACACGGGATAAAATGGTGCTTCCTTGATCCTGGCCAAGTCAACACCCTCGCGTGACCGTAGTACCTGGTGAATACAGTAACCAGGTACGGTAATACATTGGGTGAAGACCGGCTGGCCATCATGCGGCGTCATCTTAGATTATCTCTAAGAAACCCCCTCGAATGTAGCATTGTCCCTCGCCGACATCCTCGCGCACCAACGTTTTATCGAAAAAGTGTCGGTTTCAAAGGGGGCTGAAATTCGAAAAATATACTATTTTCAATACCGACACTTTTTGGCCTCTTCTAGCAGCCCCAATAATGGGGTGTCGGCATCAACAAGCAACCACCCCTCGGTTTCGTCAGAAAACCAAGAGGGGGTATGTGTCGGCATCAACAAGCAGCCCCCCCTCGGTTTCGCACAAAAATCGAGTGGGGAAGGGGTGACGGCACACCATCAGCTACAACCACCCCTCGGTTTCGTCAGAAAACCGAGAGGGGGTGTGTGTCGACATCAACAAGCAACCACCCCTCAGTTTCGTCAGAAAACCGAGAGGGGGTGTGTGTCGGCATCAACAAGCAGCCCCCCCTCGGTTTCGCACAAAAACCGAGTGGGGAAGGGGTGACGGCACACCATCAGCTACAACCACCCCTCGGTTTCGTCAGAAAACCGAGAGGGGGTGTGTGTCGGTATCAACAAGCAACCACCCCTCGGTTTCGTCAGAAAACCGAGAGGGGGTGTGTGTCGGCATCAACAAGCAGCCCCCCCTCGGTTTCGCATAAAAACCGAGTGGTGAAGGGGTGACGGCACACCATCAGCTACAACCACCCCTCAGTTTCGTCAGAAAACCGAGAGGGGGTGTGTGTCGGCATCAACAAGCAGCCCCCCCTCGGTTTCGCAGAAAAACCAAGTGGGGAGGGGGTGACGATACACCATCAGCACACTACTCGGTTTCATCAGAAAACCGAGAGGGGGTGTGTGTTGGCATCAACAAGCAGCCCCCCCTCGGTTTCGCACAAAAACCGAGTGGGGAAGGGACGACGGCACACCATCAGCAACACACCCCTCGGTTTCGTCATAAAACCGAGAGGGGGTGTGTGTCGGCATCAACAAGCAACCCCCCTCGGTTTCGCACAAAAACCGAGTGGGAAGGGGGTGACAGCACACCATCAGTAGCCCACCCCTCGTTTTTGACGAAAAACCGAGAGGGGGGGTGTACGGCATCAATATCAACCCACCCCTTGGTTTCGTCAGAAAACCGAGGGGGGGGGTGCTCGGCGTCATCCAAACTTATTAGTCAATCCAATTCAAGTGGCATTCGCACACAAGGATCAGCCAAAGACGAAGAGTTATCTTCCATTGGGTTGGTTGAATAGCATCTCCACCAAACCTATTGAGTTGGTTGTACAAACTTCACAAGCAAAATTCCTCCTTCTTATCTGGGGGTGGACTCGTGGTAACCGCCGCGTCATTGCTAGGGCCCGACTGCAGTCCCTAGTGAATACAGTAACTAGGTGCAATTGGGTGTCGAACAGAGACGAATGAGTTACCACGTATCGATGCCTCTCCAAGACGCGCGTAGGACACTCGGTCAATGCGTTCTTTAGAGTCATCTCTTTATGAAGGTGATTACCGAAAAAGTTACTCGTCAAGGTGTATGATGTTTCACGTCCACTTTGACCGGTTTTTCGGCGTTGACGCAACGACACCTTATACGCATTGATCCGACTTGTGTATGAAAAGTTACGGCTGCCGGAAGTTTACAAGGGTCTTATCTTCTATGACAGGCTTCGAAAAAGTTACACGTCAAGGTGTGCGATGTTTCACGTCCACTTTGATCGATTTTTCGGCGCCTACACAACGGCACCTTATACGCGTTGATCCGACGTGTGTATGAAAAGTTATCACTGTCGGAAGTCTACGAGACTCTTATCTCCGAAGTAAGGCATTGGGCGAGTTACACGTCAACGCACGCCAGGTTTCACGTCCACTTTGACCAATTCTTTGGTGTTAGCACAATGCCACCCGTGCACCATCTTCCGGGAGCGGCTCGTGACAGCAGAGGAGGGGGTCGGGCAGACCAAACCTCCGCCACTCTCTCCACGCGTTCCCCCTACAATGGCCCGCGACTACCCGAGGGAGAGCAGATGGACCCAGGGCCCGAATTGATACCGAACGAAGAGCCCCCCATGCGTGCCTCGTCGCACAGCAGAGGAGATCAAGGGGGGTCCGGTTCCTCCTCTCCCATGTGCCTTGGTTTCTCACTACGGCCTTCGCCCAACGCCGCCGTCCCGGACGCCCGCATGCTTCCCTCCACCTGCGCATGCTCTTCCGCATGGCAGCGACGAACCTAGGGGGGAGATCCGACTTCTCTTCAACCGGCATGTCCTCCGCGACACCGGCGAGGGGGATGATGCTCTCTCGTACAGACACCGCACACGGCTTTCTCTCTCTCTCTCTCTCTCTCTCTCTCGCAGACACCGCCCACGGCTCTCTCTCTCTGACTCGCACGCGCGCTCCACTCGGCAGCCGGCAACCACCAAAACTACTGCGAGCCCCTCCTCCCGGACGCAGAGATGAGAGAGGGCCGGGGGTCGAACGAGGCCGAGCCCCCCCCCCCAGCGCATGTCTCCTCGAAGCTGCCCCTCTCACAGAACAAAAGAAAAGGAGAGAGAGAGAGAGAGAGAAAGGAAAGAGAGAGAGGGATGCGCTGCTCTCTCACGATTTCACGTGAATGGAATACAAAAGCTCTCACGTGAATGGAATAGAAAGAAAAGGAAAGAGAGAGAGAGAAAGGAAAGAGAGAGAGAGAAAGGAAAGAGAGAGCGGGGATCTGCATCCGAGCGGGGCCGGGAGAGCTTGTACCATGGGACGGCTGTGATGCAGCCGGACCCAGATCTAATGCCCCTTCAACCAAGAAAATAAGGAAAACGAGAAGTAAAGAAAGGAAAGAGAGAAAGAAAGAAAAGGAAAAAAAGAAAAAAGCTCTTCTTTCACCAAAAGGCTCTCGGTATGCTCTCGGTACCCTCTCGGTATGCTCTCGGTATGCTCTCGGTACCCTCTCGGTATGCTCTCGGTACCCTTTCGGTATCCACTCGGTCGGAAAACACACTGCTCTTTCGAAAACACACCCTTGCAAAACCGAGACTTTTTGGCTTGCACCAAAAGGGTCTCGGTACCCTCTCGGTATGCTCTCGGTACCCTCTCGGTACCCACTCAGTCGGAAAACACACTGCTTTTTTGGAAACGCCCCCTTGCAAAACCGAGACTTTTGGCCCGCGCCAAAAGGGTCTCGGCATCGGCAGAAGGAGACTCTGCTAACGCGAACCGCGGCACCGACAGCCCTTGCCAACCACGCCAGGATCCTAAGGCGTTTGCACCTCGGAATCCCAGCCGACCCAGGGGGTCCTGACCCGACTGGGAGGGGGTAACTGTGGGTGCAAAAATTGTACCGGACCGGATCAGAGCGGCATGGGCCCGCGCAACGGCCCAAGTGGGTAAGCCCGCCCGGGTTCATGGGCCCACTCTACGAGGCTCGCAGATCAAGCCCTCCCCCTTATTGGGCCCGAACAACAGCCCAATAAGGGCCCAGCAAGGAGGCCCAGAACTAGTGCCACGTCATCATCGCCACATCATCACTGCCATATCGGGCACGTGCCTACGCTATAAAAGGACCCCCAAGGCATCCAGGAAAGGGGTTGGTCATTCAATCAGTGGAAGAGAGGATCCAGAGCTAGAGCTTACTTCTCTCCTCCTAGTTCTTTTCTTGTTGCTCCGCGCAACCCCCACTGTAAAAGGCTTCTCTCGACCTGTCGAGAGAACGCTTCACACCTTTATATTTATTATAGTGGAAACCAGGTGGCACCTCTCGCCCGGAGACGTAGGTCGTAAGACCGAACTTCGACAACATCATTGTGTCATCACTCCCTACTCTCTTTATCTACTCTCCCATCTCTCTAATTCTACAAACTATCAAACTCAATCAAGGCTGTGGGGTGGGATTCTCGATCAAGGTGGCTCGGAAATTTCCCCCCACAAAACCCTCTGAGAATTCACACGGAGGTTTTAGAATGAGCATGCAACGCTCTCCGGACGCCATCTCGATGACGAGGCAATTATGTTGGCATTCCAAAATGCTCTGCGCTATGACCTTTATATCTACAACGACATCATCCGCAACCCCCCTGATTCCCTTGGAGCGCTCTTCGATCGGATCCAGCAGAAAATCGAAGTCGAGGATGATCAAGTCGCTCGCAAGGGGCGAGACTTCAGGACTCCGATAAGGAGCCGGCACGACCACCAGCCCGAGCAAACAACGCTCAGGATAAAGAGAGGGAGTCCTCCAAGAAGTCGCGAGGGGCAGACGATAGACCCACCAAGCCTCAGAGAACAACCTTTACTAGCTGGAACTTGCCCATTAACATTATCCTTGAATAGATCCAGCACGAGAGCTATCTTAGAAGGCCGAACCCTCTTCAGCCTGGCACCAAGCAAACGCAGGACAAGTCGGTCTATTGCAACTTCCATCGGTGCCACGGCCTTTCTACCATTCGGTGCTTCAGCCTGAAGTACCACCTGGAAGACCTTCAGGAGCAAGGCCATCTCCAAGATTTTAAGTCCGAGACAGCCAGGGCTGACAGTTCACACCCTCCTCCTCCCCCTCCCCAAAGGGAGAAAGAGGCATGCTGGATCTGCTCGGTCACTCGTCAAAACAACTCCTATCTTAGTTCGAGCAAATGTCTACGGTATCCATGGAAACCTACATCATCAAACTCCAACTCGAAAGGAGATGGAGCGACAAGTACGACGTGTCTATCGCGTTCGCACTCTCGCTCAAGTTAAAGACTCCTGGATAGAGAAGCCCATCAAAGACCTCCCATGGTTGGCAATCATCTTTACCAATTAGGATCTCAACGGAGTATGCACTCCCCATCGAGATCCCTTGGTCCTTCGGCTCATGGTCGACGGAAGCTCAGTCAACCGGATACTTATCGATACCTGCAGCTCTATTGACATCATGTTCTCTGATTGCTTCAAACGTCTCAGTTATAAATACGAGAGTCTTGACGTAATCCCCACCACCATTATCGGCTTCAATAGAGAGCAGAGCATGACGATGGACGAAGCAAGATTTACACTCGATCTCAGTAGCGATATGCGAATATCCATCCGTTTTGCTGTAGTCGAGGGAACGTCAAACTACAATGTCATTCTAGGCAAGCCTTTCCTTCATCAAATCAATATTGTCTCCTCCTCTAATCACCACCTCCTCAAATTCACAACTAAAGAGGGCATCAGATGCATCCGAGGGAGTTAGCAGACGGGAAGATCATGCGAAGCGGCAACCGTGCAAAATCAATCAATGCCCAATGCTACGCCAGCAAAGCATTCTGCTAACGAAGCCGGTCCCTCGACCAGATAGCAATCAAGGGAGCCCCCAATGCCCGAGTCTACACCTTTAGAATAGGAGGCTCCACCCTCAGTTGAAGAAATTATTTGAGTTGACATCAGCAATGGCAATCCCCCTCGAGAGACTTTCATTGGCACTGACCTTAACAGTGTAGAAGTACAAGACATGGTTTCATTCCTCAAATTCAATACCGACGTTTTTGCTTGGAGCTTCGAAAACATGCCCGGGATCAATCCGGACAACGCATGCCATCGGCTCACAATCAAAGAAGCGGCGCACCCAATTAAAACCGGAGCGACTGATTGCGGTTCGAGAAGAAATTGACAAGTTATTTGCTGTTAGCTTCATCCGCGAAGTTGAGTATCCAACTTGGATCTCAAACATAGTCGCTGTACCGAAGAAGAATGAGAAGATCAGAGTCTGCATCGACTTCACTAACCTCAACAAAGCATGTCCCAAAGATCAATTTCCCATTCCAAGGATAAATAGACTCGTAGACGCTACCGCTGGGCACGAGCTATTATCCTTCATGGATAGATACTCGAGCTACAATCAAATCCCCCTGCATCGGGATGATCAAGAGAATACATGCTTCGTGACAGACAGGGGTCTCTACTGTTACAACGTCATACCCTTTGGCCTCAAAAATATGGGATCAACCTACCAAAGGCTAGTCACGAAGATATTCAAAGAATAGATCGGTCGCAACATCGAAGTCTACGTCGACGACTTGCTTACAAAGAGCCAAAGTCGAGCAGAACACCTCTCTAACCTCGCCGAAACATTCCAAATTCTGAGGAGATATCACATGAAGCTGAATCCAGTCAAATGCGCTTTTGGAGTGCAATCAGGAAAGTTCCTAGGCCACCTATTAACCAGAAGAGGCATTGAAGCAAATCCCGACTAAATCCGAGCGATATTCGACATGCTATCCCCCTCTAATCAAAAAAAGTTCAGTGCCTCACGAGAAGGCTAGCAGCACTCAATCGATTCGTATCCAAATCCTTTGACAAATGCAAGTCCTTCTTCGATAAACTCCGCAAGGCTGACACATCAGGATGGGACACGGCTTGCGAACAGGCTTTTCAGAGCATTAAGTTCTATCTCACCTAAAACCCCTATCCTGACAGCACTGTTGCTAGCAGAACCCCTGTAGCTCTACGTCACCGGTCAAGCCATCAGTGCAGTCCTGGTCAGCAGAAGGGATGTCATCAAACGTCCTGTCTACTATACCAGCCACACCCTCCTGCCAGCTGAAACTCGCTACTCGAAGATAGAAAAAATTGTCTTAGCTCTGCTGACAGCCTCCCGACAACTTTGCCCCTACTTCGTATCCCACCTGGTCACCGTCTCTTCGGAGCATCCTCTCAAAGACATACTCGATAAGACTGGTCGAGCCGGTCAGATGACCAAATGGGTATTTAAAATAAGTTCGCTCGGTATCCAATTCGAGCCTCGTATTTTTGTCAAAGGGCAAGCCACAACCGACTTCCTAGCGGACTTCCCCCGTGGAAGATTCTATCACCCTTAAAGATGATCCCGAGATGCACCTCAACGATAAAGACAAGGAACGCCTCAGTTCCGACCCTGAGGCCCCTTGTCCGAGCCTAGAGGCTCCATCAACAATCGCATCGCAATGGAAGTTTTATACCGACGGAGCTTCAAGTGCCATCGGTTTAGGAATTGGGATAGTTATGATATCCCCCGAACTAGAACACTTAGAGAAAGCTATCCTCCTTGGGTTCAATGCCACCAACAACGAAGCCGAGTACGAAGCTCTCGTCTCAGGATTGGAGACTGCTCGAGCACTAGGGGTAGAGCGCCTCAACATCTATAGTGATTCCCAGTTGGTCATCAAACAGATCAATAGGTATTACGTAGTACGAGGCAAAATGATGCTGCACTATCTCGACCTCGTGCGACACCTCAAGAGGCACTTCGCAGACATCAAGTTCATCCAAATACCAAGGGCAGACAATCGTGAAGCCGATGCCCTCGCCAACGCTACTTCAGTGTTGGGAGATCCAATCGATCAATGCCATATCAGTATCGAATACCAGGAGTTACCCAAGGCGAACCTTGAGCAACATGGAGTTATCGCTACAGTCAACGGAAGAAGGGGTTGGAGGCAGCCGGTCTTCACTTACGCCCTAAGCGAAGATCAGTCAGATTGAAAATGGTCAATCCTTAACTTCTCCAAGCATAACAAAATACCGGATGACCCGATTTAAGCCAGACGATTGCAAAGGAAACTCCTTCTCTATCGTCTTGAAGGAGACAATCTCTACTTCCAGTCCCACAGCGGAATTCTTCTCAAATGCGTCAGCCTTGAACAAGTAGAAATGATATTAGCCGACATCCATGCCAGAGCTTGCGGTAACTACTCTGGCGACAGATCCCTCGAAGGGAAGGTCAAACTCCAAGGTTACTATTAGCCCACTATGGCCAAGGATGCTCGACAGTTTGTCCAGAAGTGCGAACCCTGCCAACGGCACGCTCGAGCAATCCATCTCCCTGCATCTGAGCTCCACCCTCTGACGAGTCCTTAGTCGTTCCATCAATGGGGGTTGGATTTCCTTGGTCCATTCCCACCTTCTCCCAGCAAGAAGAAGTACCTACTGTTAGTAACTAACTACTTCACCAAATAGGTCGAAGCTGTGCCTCTCTTCCATGAGACAGACGACGAAGTCATAAAATTTGTCAGGAAAAACATCTTCTCAAGATTCGGCACGCCTCAAGTACTCATCGCCGACAATGGAGCACAATTCAACTCGGACAAATTCTGAGAATTTTGCCAAGAGTATGGAATCAAACTCTTCTATTCAACCCCGAGATACCCTCAGTGCAACGGTCAAGCGGAAGCCTCCAACCGAGCCATCCTTGGCATACTTAAGAAGAAGTTAGAAGACAAGAAAGGGCTTTGGGAGAAAGTCCTTTCTGAGCTGCTATGGGGGTATCGAACCACACCTCGACGATTGACCAAATTTTCACCCTTCCGTCTAACTTATGGGTCAAAAGCAGTTCTGCCAACCGAAGCCATATGCTCAATTGTCAAGTCCCTCGCAATCGAACAAGAGATCAACGAGGAACTTCGCATCAGCGACCTTGACTGCGCAGACGAACTTCGTGATCAAGTGGCCATACGTATCACCAACTATCAACAAAAGATCAAGTCAGCTTTCGACCGCAAGGTTAGTAAAAGACAGTTCATCGTTGGAGAACTTGTTCTAAGAGCAATCTCCCAAACACAAAAGAGCATGGTAGCGACAAATTCGCTCCAAACTGGGAAGGACCATATATTATCGAGTCGGTCGGAGGGAAAGGTTCGTACCGACTAGTGACGCCAGAAGGACAGCGGCTACCAAGAGCATGGAATGCATCAAATCTCAAGAAGTTTTATCAATGAATGTAATCTCCATCAAGCTATCAATGAAAATGCTAGCACTTTAGATTCAATAAGAGTCTATTAAATTCAACTTCAAATCCTACACGAATGTCACAGCTAGTTCAGTTCGTGTTGCGACATAATCGACTAACCTGCAACGGTACAAAGCTACGTGTCCCGATACGTAGGTTCGACTGAAACGACGCTTCACCTAAATTCAACCGATACAAGGGCACTACGCTGAGTACTCCGAATCATTAGCGTCGCACATGCTCCCGTTATCACGTAAGGACACATGCACTAGTGCCTCGCCACAGTTAATTCAGTTCGTGTTGCGATACGACTGACTAACTTGCAACGGTAGAAAGCTACGTGTCCCGATACGTAGGTTCGACTGAAACGGTGCTTCGCCTAAGTCCAACTGATACAAGGGCACTACGTTGAGTACTCCGAATCATTGGCGTCGCACATGCTCCTATTGTCACGTAAGGACACATGCACTAGTGCCTCACCACAGTTAGTTCGGTTCGTATTGCAACACAACCGACTAACCTGCAATGGTACAAAGCTACGTTCCCAATACGTAGGTTCGACTAAAACGGCGCTTCGCCCAAGTCCAACCGATACAAGGGCGCTACGCTGAGTACTCCGAATCATTGGCATCGCACATGCTCCCGTTGTCACGTAAGGACACAAGTACTAGTGTCTTGCCACAGTTAGTTCAGTTCGTGTTGTGACACATCCGACTAACCTGCAATGGTACAAAGCTACATGTCCCGATACGTAGGTTCGACTGAAACGGTGCTTCGCTTAAGTCCAACCGATACAAGGGCACTACGCTAAGTACTCCGAATTCTAACCCCCATCAATCAACAATTCCAAGACCTTGCCCTTGGCATTCAAATACAAAGCCCAAGATGTCAGCACCGTCTCGGCCCGAGGCAACCTTCATCTCGGCATTCGGCACCTGACGAAGCCTGAGACGTCAATACCGTCTCGGCCCAAGGCGACCTTCGCCTCGGTATTCGAAGACAGTCCGAGGCAGCCTTTGTCACCTCGGCACCTGATGAAGCCCGAGACGTCAACATTGTCTCAGCCCAAGGTGACAACCTTGGCATTCGAAAGCAAAGTCTGAGGTGCTCCGCACTATCTCGACACTCACAGACAAAGTCCGAAGCAAGCTTTGCCACCTTGGCACCTGACGAAGCCCGAGATGTTGGCACCGTCTCAGCCCGAGGCGACCTTTACCTTGGCATTCGAAGACAAAGTCCGAAGCAGGCTTCGCTGCCTCGGCACCTGACGAAGCCCGAGACGTTGGCACCGTCTTGGCCCGAGGCGACCTTCACCTTGGCATTCGAAGACAAAGTCCGAAGCAAGCTTCGCCGCCTCGGCACCTAATGAAGCTCGAGACGTCAGCACCGTCTCGGCCCGAGGCGACCTTCACCTTGGCATTCGATGACAAAGTCTCCGAGGCAGCCTTTGTCGCCTCAGCACCTGACGAAGCCCGAGATGTCAACATCATCTCGGCCCAAGGTGACAACCTTGGCATTCGAAAGCAGAGTCTGAGGTGCTCCGCACTGCCTCGGCGCTCAACGAGTTCGAAGAGACAACTCCAGTGCTTGCAGACAAAAGCCGACAGGCTCCGACACGCTACTACTAGAGATGATCGAACATATAGATTGAATCGCACTCGGGCCTGGTCAGTAAGTCAAAATCAACCTAGCCAGCATGCACCGACGACAAGAACATAGCATCTGGTTACAGCATCTGGAGAGTATGACATCGATGGCTCAACTTGCACTCAAGGTTGGATAGGAAGGTTGGTTATTGGATTAGTTGTACAATGCAAAGCTAGACAAGACATCGCATGGGCTCCCTTAGCCAACAGTGGGCTCACTTAGCCAACAGTGGGCTCAAATAGCAAACACAAGACTATGATTGCTTCCTCAACAAAAAAATTGCATGACATCGTACGTGATTGCTTCGCTCCATGGACACCGAGAAGGAGACTTCGAAGAGCACTGTGCTCTTGAGAGTCACGGTCTTTACAAAGCTTGTGACCCGAGTGGGCCTCATGATGGTTCGAACGTTGGGTGCCAGACCCGCAGGTTGGTTACAATTGGTGCTTTGTTGTGGCCCGCCCGTGTGAAGGCTTGTGGCCACGTGTCTCCTGTAGTGGAGGCTATTGCAAGAACCCCCCCCCCCCCCTCCTCCTCCTCTTGCAAGACCCCCCCTCTTACAAGACCCCCCCTTGCAAGTTCCCCCTCAACACATACACCAAAAAAGACCCCCCCCCCCCCCCCCCCCCGCCCACTCCCGTCGCCCGGCGCCGCCTCCAGCCACCTCCCGCCGCCCGACCACCATCACCACCACCATTACCAACCACCATCCCCACCATCATCACCATCCACTACCACCACCACCATCACCAACCACCTCTACCACCACACCACCCGACCCCACCCTCTGCTCTGCGGACGCAGACCCCGACCATGCACTCGACCCCCCCTCCCGCGCCCAACCCCCCCATACCATTCCATCCGAACCCTAGTAGGAGCCTGAAACCCCAAAACCCAACCTGGGTTTTTTCAAAAAAAAACCCTATATTTAAACATTTAAAAAAAACCCACTGCAGGTTATTTGGCAGCAACCATGGCTCATAATTTTTGCCCAAAACCCCCTGCCTCCTGGCTTTTTGCACAGATCCCCCTGCCCCCTGGCTTTTTGCACAAAGCTCCCCACCCCAAACTTTTTGCCCAAACCCTAACATCAGTAATTCTTTGGTCCGAAACACCCTGCACCAATTACCCGCGGCTATTTTTGGGTTCCTAGTCAACCAGGTTACCACCTACTTAACTGAGAGGGGGTAACACGGACCCGACCGACCCCTGGCAGGGGGTTGACGGACACAACGGTCGGCCCTTAACAAGGGGTCGGTAGACAGGCAACAGTCGGCCCCGCGCAATGGGTCGGCAGACGCATACCCGGCCGACCCTGGCAGGGGTCGGCAGGCGCAACGGCCGACCGCACGCACCAGGTCGGAAGCTAGACAATGGTCAGCCCCTGATAGGGGGTTGGCAGACAGATGACGATCGGCCCCCGGTAGGGGGTCGACAAGCACAACGGTCGGCCCTGCACAACTGGTCGGCAGCCGGACGGCGGTTGGCCCTTGACAGGGGGGTGACAAACAGACGACGGCCGACCCCCGGTAGGGGGTCGGGTCGGCAAGCACAACGGTCGACCCAGCGCAACAGGGTCGGCAGACACACAGCGGTCGGCCCCGGACAGGGGGTCGGCAGACAGACGATAGTCGGCCTAGCCAACAGGTCGGCAGACACACACCCGGTCGACCCCAGGCACAGGGAGTCGGCGGGCCCAATGGTCGACCTCACATAGTGGGTCGGCAGATAGATGACGGCTAACCCCGGACAGAGGGTCGACAGACGAACGACCGGCTTTGCACCAGGAAATCCCAGCCAGCTAGGTTAATACCTATCTAGCTGGGAGGGGGTAACTGGGGGTGCAAAATTTGGCTAATGCCCAACGGTGGTACCCAAAGCCCTGCTTGGGGCCCACAAGTCCAACGGTGGGACGTGCGGCCCTGCTTGGGGCCCACAAACCTAACGGTGGGACCTGCAACCCTGTCTGGGACCCACGAATCCGATGGTGAGACCCGCAATATTGCTTGGGGCCCACTTGCACTATCTGGGGTCTGGTAAATCCCCCCGGGTATTTACCAAACCCCAGATAGTCCTGAGAATATTTCCTAAATAAACCAAACCTCTATAAATAGCAGACCTTGTAAATTATTCCAGACTAGAAACCCACTTTCTGTTTTCCAGAGCTTTCTGGTTTTCAGACTCCTTTTTCCATCCTCTGATTACTTGTAAGAAGCACTCATCGGTCTGTCAAGAGTAACTCTATTGTTTACTCAGAGATAGTGGATTCAAAGGTTGTATCTTACCGCATGGAGACGTAGGCTTCGGTCGAACTTCGTCACCACATCTAGTGTCAACTCTCTCTCTCTATTCTACAGTGCTTGTGTGACAGCCTAGCAAGTCACACCTCAGCGCTTCGAAGCGCGCCACATCCTGAAGGGTCAAACCTTCAATCGACTGTTGGAGGAGGGTCAAGTACGACGGCCACGAAATCCTCCCCCACATCCTCCAAGCGCCTTTTCCGAAAAAATGGAGAACCCTTTCTCTACCAAAGTTCAACTGCCTCAAAGGTGATCCTACCCTCCATATCCTCGCCTTCAAGCAGTCCCTGACGCCACATGAGGATGAGAATAATGTCCTTTGTCGAACCTTCACCAGCAGCCTAAATGAACTTCTCTCGACTGGTACCATAATCTTCAATCAGGTTCCATAACCCGATTCAGAACCCTAGCAGACCTCTTTATTCAACACCATCATTTGAACTTCAAACCGAAAAAGAAGCTTGACTCGCTATATTGACCTAGAATAGGAGCAAATAAAACACTTTGAAATTATTTCACACGAATGTTACATAATGAACACGCAGCCCTTTCTGAACAGCACCTCGATGATGTGGCCATCATGCTGGCGTTTCAAAATGCCCTTCACTACGACCTACATATATACGACTTCATCCGTAACCCACCCCATACTCTTGGCGCAATGTTTGATCAGATTCAGTGGGAGATAGAAGTGGAAGATGATCAATTAGCACGAAGAGGTCGTGAAGCTAAGCGCCGACCGATAGAGAAGGAGCCAAGGCAGACGGTCAGAGCTCATAATACCGAGGTACCATAGCCGGTGTCTGCCAAGCAAATCTCTACCCACTAGGAGGAAAAAATTTACCGATTGAAACCTTCCAATCGACCAAATTTTAGATCAGATTCAATACGAAGAATTCATCCGTCGACCAAATCCTCTACCACCCGACACTAAACTCACCGCCAACAAATCCATGTATTGCGACTTCCACCGTTGCCACATCCATCCAACTATTAAATGCTTTCGATTAAAGTATCATTTCGAAGACCTTTTGCAAGAAGGTCACCTCCGAGAGTTTACCGCCAGACAATATCAATGCGCCTCCCCATCTACCAAAGGAAAACATACTTACTAGATTCGGATAGTGTCTACTTGACACTCATCGCCAATAAGAGTACGAGCCAACGTATTTGGCATTCACGACTCTCTACACCACCAACTGCCCACAGGAAAAGAGGTTGATCGACAAGTTCAATGCATCCATAATGTCAGATCACTAGCTAGCAAAGAGGAAAGCTGGGTTGAGAAACCAGTCAAGGGCTTGACATGGCCGCCCATCATCTTCACCGACCAAGACTTGCAAGGAGTGCATAACCCACATCGAGATCCTTTGGTGTTGCGACTCATTCTTGATGGTAATACGGTCAATCAAATACTTATCGACACCTGCAGCTCGATCGATATTATGTTCTTTGACTGCTTTAAACGACTCGGGCATAAGTATGAAAGTCTGGACGTTCTACCAACGGTCATCACGGGCTTCAACGACGAACAAAGTATGACTAGGGAAGAAGCGAGGTTCACACTCGATCTTAGTAAAGAGATGCGAGTTTCCGTAAGATTCGCGGTTGTTGAGAGGACCTCAAATTATAACATCATCATTGGGTGACCATTCCTTCACCAAATCAGCACAATCTCGTCTTCATACCATTAACTCCTCAAATTCCCAACCAGGGAGGGCATCATATGCATCAGAGGGGATCAACAAGCAGGACACTCTTGCAAGGTAGCGACAACAATGATAGATCGAAAAGTGAATCTCACGCCAACAGAAGAAACCAGCCCATCCTCTAGTTAGCAATCAAAGGAACCCCCACTACCTCAACCCCTATCAACTGAGTGGGAGGCTCCTCCTTCAACCAAAGAAATTATTATAATCGACATCGGCAGTGGTGATCATTGTGGGTACAAAATCTAGCTAACGCCAAACAACGGGACCCGTAGGCCTGCCTGGGGCCCATGGAGACTGCAGCGGGACCCACAGCTCTGTATGGGGCCCACGAATAGTACAGTGGGACCTACAGCCCTATTTGGGGCCCACGGAGACTGTAGTGAGACTCGCAGCCCTGTCTGGGGCCCACGGAGACTGTAGCAGAACCCGCAGCCCTGTCTGGGACCCACAGAGAATGTAGTGGGACCTACAACCCTACTTGGGGCCCATAGAGACTGCAGTGGGACCCACAACTCAATTTGGGTCCTTCATATACTATTTGGGGCCTAGTAAATACCCCCGGGTATTTACCAGGACCCCCGATATTCCTAAATCTTTATAAATAGCCAACCCTGTAAATAATCCAGACTGGAATTCACTATTCCCAATCCTACTTCCTGTTTCTAGAGCTTCCACAGCCTTCTAGTTTTCAGAATCCAGTCAAGCCTACTCTACCCTTTGACTACTTGTAAGAAGCACTCCTCGACCTATCGAGAGTGGCTCAACTCCTTTCAGAATTAGTGGATTCCTCGTGTCTTACCCCACAAAGACGTAGGCTTCGGCCAAACTTCGTCACCACACCCTGTGTCGACTCTCTCTCTCTCTCTATCTCTCTCTACTTACTCTACAGTGTTTGAGTGACAGCTCAGCGCTTCATAGCGCGCTACATCCCAAAAGGTTAAACCTTCAATCGACTATTGGAGGGGGATCGTACGACGGTCGTAATCCTCCCCTATAGTTTGGCACCGTCTGTGGGATCTTATCCTATCAACTAGCGACCTCCGTGCTTCCCAGCTCCTTCGATTAAGCAAGCAACTATCGATTGTTTGAGCAATCCGTTTGTCTCCATCGCTATACCAAAATAGCGAAGACACGACCTGTGGACCAGTTGGAGGGAAGCAACATGTATCCAGACTCTCAATATCCAACGACTCGCTCAATGGGTCGTCGGTTCGCAACCAGCTTACACCCGGAGCAGCAACCCATTGTGGATTCAAGGAGTCGCCCGTCGGTAGATCGTGCTGCTCAGGCTCAACCTCGATAGTCTCCTCAGCTTGCCAACATGATTACTCAGCGCCTGAGGAAAGCACACATCTCACCCACCGCCGACCCTTAGCTGACATACAAGATTACGACGGAGGACTTCTAACTCCTCACTCTCATGAAGCAGAACGCTGCTCTCATGGTTGAGATAGACTCCCTCCGAAGGGTCGCCATCGATACAGGAGTCAACCTTCCACGGTCAGACACTGGCATCAATAACAGAGCAGACATCCACCGATCAATCGATCGATCTCCCGCTCCTTTCAGATGATCCATCGTCAACATCCCTCGATAGTCTCTCGAATCCCTCTCGAGAGGACCCTCACATATTCCTCCCAAGCCGACTGTCTGGGAATGTCTCAATAAGTCTGCTCGCCATCCTGAGTCTCTCGGTTCCAAGTCATCCTCCGATCCCTGTATCGTAAGGGGTGTTTGGAACGATGGATGTCGCCTAAGGATCCAGCAATATTTCAACAACGACAGAGCCCTTGTCGGGCATCGGATGATGAGAGGGATTCTGACACCCTCTCTGCCTCCTCTGTGGGTGCAAAAATTGTACCGGACCAGATCAGAGCAGCATGGGCCCGTGCAACGGCCCAAATGGGTAAGCCCGCCTGGGCTCACATGGGCCCACTCTACGAGGCTCGCAGATCAAGCCCTACCCCTTATTGGGCCCGAACAACGGCCCAATAAGGGCCCAGCAATGAGGCCCAGAACCAATGCCACGTCATCAGCGCCACGTCATCACTGCCATATCGGGCACATGCCTACGCTATAAAAGGACCCCCAAGGCATCCAGGAAAGGGGTTGGCCATTCAATCAGAGGAGGAGGATCCCAGAGCAAGTGCTAGAGCTCTATTCTCCCCACCTTGTTCTCTTCTAGTTGCTCCGTGCAACCCCACTGTACGAAGCTTCTCTCGGCCTGTCGAGAGAACGCTCAACCCTTTATATTCAAATTATAGTGAAGATCAGGTGGCACCTCTCGCCCGGAGACGTAGGTCGTAAGGCCGAACTCCGTCACCAATCCTTGTGTCATCGCTCTTTATTCTCTCTATCTATTCTCCCATCTCTTTAACTCTACAAACCATCCACATTCAATCAAGGCTGTGGGGCGGGGTTCCCGATCAAGGCGGCTCGGAAATCTCCCCCCACAATCTTTGGCGCCGTCTGTGGGATATCGATAGAGGTCTTACCCACGCCTCTACCGACTCCTATTCAGCTTGTGGTGACGAGCCACAAGTCCTCCTCCAAATCAACCTCAACGCCTTCATCACACCGACATCAACACGCTCGATGGTGAAGGCCAGCACCAACCCACCAAAGGCGGGTGCTAAACGAACAAACGATATGCTGATCGAAGAAGGACAAGAAGTCTCGGTTGCAACCAACCGAAGAAATGTTCGAGAGCGGCAGGGGCCACAAGGAAGTCATCCGGGAAGCCGCAGCAATCGGCAGGACCCACCATTCCCGATGCAACGATCTGGCAAAGAGCACGCCACCCAAGGAGACAACGGTTCAGCAACATACCAAATTTCGACCGCTGATTTTCAGCTGCTGAACCTCCTTAAGAGGAACACAGCCCTCGAGCAAGAGAGGGATTCCCTAAAGAAGGCGGCTGAAAGAGCGGGGGTTATGGCTTGTAACTCTTCAGCTGCTGATGAAGACCAACCAAGGACTCGCCCAGCCGCGGGTCATCATCTTGAAGAACCACATGTGCCGCATATCGAGAGGCGTCAGGTATCCACACAAGCACCAAGGCAAACGGTGTGGGATCGCCTCGACGTCAACGGTGCGCCCAGCTATCGCGGAGAAGGATCACCTCAGTCAACAGGGTCTACTAGACATCCTATTCTTTCGCGCACGAAAGCAACAGATGCCCGCGAGCTGCTCAACCGACTAAGGCATACTGCCAACGTGGGACGCCGCCATCAAGACCGTAGGCAACTAATCACCTCGGTGGGGCCACTACATCCCAAGGTTCTTGCAACACCATTTCCTATGGGTTGGCGAACACCGAACCTACCAAAGTTCAACTGCATCCGGGGAGACCCTGCTCTCCATATCCTAGCCTACAAGCAGGCCCTGACGCCCTATGAATATGAGAACCATGTTCTCTGCCGTATGTTTGCGGGAAGCCTCGAGGGACCTGCCCTCGACTGGTATTACACACTGCCTACTGGTACGGTGACTACATTCAAAGAGTTAGCTGAACTCTTCATGGACCATTACCGGCTAAACTTAAAGCCGGAAAAGAAGCTGGATACACTCTACCGGCTTAAGATGGGCTCCGATGAGTCTCTAAGGAGCTTCACGATGAGGTTTCATAATGAGCACTCTGAGCTCACTGGTCGGTCCCATAATGAGGAGGCCATCATGCTGGCATTCCAGAATGCTATCCGGCCAGAGCTCCACATCTACACCGACTTCATCCGGCATCCTCCCAGTAACCTGGAAGCGATGTTCAAGCGCGTACAGCGGGAGATAGAGGTGGAAGACAATCAGCGGGCCAGAAGATTACGCGAGCCCCGCGAGTCTCGTGACTCCCGACATAAGAAAAATGATGAAGCCCCGAATAAAGCACACTACAAGAAGTCTGCCCATGCTGCGTCCGACCGAAAGGCCCAGGCCAAAAGGTACAATGAAGATCCGAAAGCCCCTCCAGCAGAAAAGAGGCGAACTCCAAGGGAGCAAAGGGTGTTCACTAAGTTGAACACCTCCATTGAAGACATCTTCGCATACTTGCAGAACGAGCCCTTTTGGAAGTGGCCACAGCCTCTCCCTCCAAATTCCGACCAGGCGGAAGATACGACAGCCTACTGTGAGTTTCATCGCAGCCATGGCCACCCAACCGCTACATGTCGGAAGCTAAAGCATCACATCGAAGACCTGATCCAAGAAGGGCGGCTCGATGGCTACCTCGCTAATAAGGAACCAGGTCGAGAGTAAGAGAAGCTGCAGCAGTGGAGAAAAGAAAGTCAATGTAATACGTGGATGCGTAATCGTAACGTCCGCGGGGCAACCTCTGAAAAAGTGTAACTGCAACTTTGTTATATCAATAAAGTATCTTTTTTTTTCTCAAAATCAAATCTCTCGAAGTTCGATTCCGCCCATTCAAGTCGGAAGCTCAAAGGCAATTCGGCTACGCCCTCTCGAGGCTAAAGTCCGATAAAAAGGCTCCTGGCAACCCAGGTCAATCAAAGACCTTCGATTCCGCCCATTCAAGTCGGAAGCTCGAAGGCAATTCGGCTACGCCCTTTCAAGGCAAAAGTCCGATAAAAAGGCTCCTGGCAACCCAGGTCGATCAAAGACCTTCGATTCCGCCCATTCAAGTCGGAAGCTCAAAGGCAATTCGGCTACGCCCTCACGAGGCTAAAGTCCGATAAAAGGCTCCTGGCAACCCAGGTCAACCTAAGACCTTCGATTCCGCCCGTTCAAGTCGGAAGCTCGAAGGCAATTCGGCTACGCCCTCTCGAGGCTAAAGTCCGATAAAAAGCCCCTGGTAACCCAGGTCAACCAAAGACCTTCGATTCCGCCCATTCAAGTCGGAAGCTCGAAGGCAATTCGGCTACGCCCTCTCGAGGCTAAAGTCCGATAAAAAGCTCCTGGTAACCCAGGTCAACCAAAGACCTTCGATTCCGCCCATTCAAGTCGGAAGCTCGAAGGCAATTCGGCTACGCCCTCTCGAGGCTAAAGTCAGCTAAAAATGCTCCTGACAATCCAAGTCAAGCTAAATTATCAACTATACTCATCCGAGGCGATGAGAATAAGCCCAAGGCCTAGCCCTTGGTACTTAAAGACAAAGTCCGAGGCGACCAATGCCTCGGCACTCTACAAGCCCAAGGCCTAGCCCTTGGTACTCGAAGACAAAGTCCGAGGTGACCAATGCCTCGGCACTCTTCAAGCCCAAGGCCTAGCCCTTGGTACTCGAAGACAAAGTCCGAGGTGACCAATGCCTCGGCACTCTTCAAGCCCAAGGCCCGATCCTTAGCATTCGAAGACAAAGTCCGAGGCGACCAATGCCTCGGCACTCTACAAGCCTAAGGCTCGGTTCTTAGCATTCGAAGACAAAGTCCGAGGCGACCAATGCCTCGGCACTCTACAAGCCTAAGGCTCGGTCCTTAGCATTCGAAGACAAAGTCCGAGGCGACCAATGCCTCAGCACTCTACAAGCCCAAGGCCCAGCCCTTGGCATTCAAAGACAAAGTCCGAGGCGACCAATGCCTCGGCACTCTACAAGCCCAAGGCCTAGCCCTTGGCACTCGAAGACAAAGTCCGAGGTGACCAATGCCTCGGCACTCTACAAGCCCAAGGCCCAGCCCTTGGCATTCGAAGACAAAGTCCGAGGCGACCAATGCCTCGGCACTCTACAAGCCCAAGGCCTAGCCCTTGGCACTCGAAGACAAAGTCCGAGGTGACCAATGCCTCGGCACTCTTCAAGCCCAAGGCCCAGCCCTTGGTATTCGAAGACAAAGTCCGAGACGTCGTCGCCGACGTATTGGCATTCGATCAAAAGTCCAAGCTTAGTCTTGTCACTCAGGTCCAAGCATCAGATTGTCACTGGCCATTACCTTTTTTTTCGATGACTAACGGTTCCAGACCGGTCAGGGGGTGGTTGGTCTGACTCTGTCAGTGCGTGTCTCCATTCTGGTGCAGTCGATGGTGGGTAACACGGGATAAAATGGTGCTTCCTTGATCCTGGCCAAGTCAACGCCCTCACGTGACCGTAGTACTTGGGGAATACAGTAACCAGGTGCGGTAATACATTGGGTGAAGACCGGCTGGCTATCATGTGGCGTCATCCTAGATTATCTCTAAGAAACCCCCTCGAATATAGCACTATCCCTCGCCGACATCCCCGCGCACCAGCGTTTTACCGAAAAAGTGTCGGTTTCGAATGGGGCTGAAATTCGGAAAATACACTATTTTCAATACCGACACTTTTTGGCCTCTTCTAGCAGCCCCAATAACGGGGTGCTACGCCATCAACAAGCAGCCCCTCCTCGGTTTCGCACAAAAACTGAGTGGGGAGGGGGTGACGGCACACCAACAGCACACCCCTCGGTTTCGTCAGAAAACCGAGAGGGGGTGTGTGTCGGCATCAACAAGCAACCCCCCCCTCGGTTTCGCACAAAAACCGAGTGGGAAGGGGGTGACAGCACATCATCAGCACACCCCTCGGTTTCGTCAGAAAACCGAGAGGGGGTGTATGTTGGCATTAACAAGCAGCCCCCCCCTCGGTTTCGCACAAAAACCAAGTGGGAAGGGGGCGACGGCATACCATCAGCATCTCACCCCTCGGTTTTGCACAAAAAACCGAGTAGGGAGGGGGTGACGGCGCGCTCTTGGTTTCGACATAAAACCAAGAGGGGGGGGTGTATGGCATCAATATCATCCCACCCCTTGGTTTCGTCAAAAAACCGAGAGGCGGGGTGCTTGGTGTCATCCACACACAATGATTATTTAAAGACGAAGAGCTATCTTCCATCGGGTCGGTTGGATAGCATCTCATCCAAACCTATTGATTTGCTTGTACAAACTTCACAAAAAAAAAAAAAAAATCCCCTCTCTCATCAAGGGTGAGCACGCGGTAACTGTTGCGTCATCACTGGGCCCGACTGCAGTCCCTAGTGAACACAGTAACTAGGTGCAGTTGGGTGTCGGACAGAACGGATGAGTTACTGCGTGCCGAGACATCTTTAAGACGCTAGCCTAAAACCTGGCTGGCGCATTCTTAAGAGTCATCTCTCTATAAAGGTGAATACCATAAAAGTTACACGTCAAGGCGAACAATGTTTCACGTCCACTTTGACCGTTTTTTCGATGCCTACACAACGGCACCTTATACGCATTCATCCGACATGCATATGAAAAGTTATGACTGTCGGAAGGTTTCAAGGTCTTTTTCTTCGAAGACATGCATTGGAAATATTACACGCAAAGGTGCCCGACGCTTTACGTCCACTTTAACCAGTTTTTCAGTGCCGACGCAACAACGCCTTATACGCATTGATCTGGCGCGTGTATAAAAAGTTATAACAGTCAGAAATTTTCGACGCCTTTTTCTCCGAAGGCAGGCATCCGAAAGGTTACACGTCAAGGTGTGCGATGTTTCACGTCCACTTTGATCGGTTTTTTGGCTCCGACACAATGACACCTTATACGCGGTGATCCGACGTGTGTATGAAAAGTTATGATTGTCTGAAGACTTCGAGACTCATATCTCCAAAATAAGGCATCAGGAGAGTTACACGTCAACGCACGCCGGGTTTCGCTCTTCGGTGTCAGCACAACGCCGCCGTCCCGGACGCCCGCATGCATCCCTCCACCTGCACGTAATCCTCCGCATGGCAGCAACGAACCCAGGGGGGAGATTCGACTTCTCTTCAACCGGTATGTCCCCGGCGACACCGGCGAGGGGGACAGGTCCTCGACGCAAAGGCTCTCTTGTGCAGACACCGCCCACGGCTCTCTCTTCGACTCGCACCCGGCTCCCTCTGCCACTGGCGCATGGGTCCGCCCACCGCTTGCGTGCGACCCGGCCTTCCTCTCAGCTCGCATAGATCTGCAGCAATCCGGCTCTACAGCACTCGCCACAACAATGAAGGACTCTTTCATACCCTCAACTTGGCTCGCAAAGCTCCTCGCTCAGGGCAGAGCCTTCCCCCGCATCTGCACGCCCTCCAAGCAGCGACGGCCGTCTTTGGCGACACCAACTCATCCACGTGAGACGCTAGCCCACGGTTCTCTCCATGCAGTGCGATGCCAACTCCTACACGCGAGCAGCCACACTCCATCATGCACGCTGCGTGATGCCTACTCCTCCATGCGAGCCTCTCCTCGCAGCCGACCGAGATAACGCGGAGGGGGTCAGACGAACCGAGCTCCCTCCCATCGCGCGCGAGTCAATCCCGATCCAGGCCTTCTCCTCCCAACCGCCACCACCGCTCTCCGCCGCGCCGGGACCAACAATGGGCTCCGTCGAGAACCAACCCCCGGTGGCGGCTGCCGATGACGAGATGGCGTGCATGTACGCGATGCAGGTGTGGTGAGCTTCTCCGTCCTCCCCATGACCCTCAAGGCCGTCGTCGAGCTCGACCTGTTCTAGATCATCTCCAAGGCCGGCCCCGGCGCCTACCTCTCCCCTTCCGAGATCGCCGCCCAGCTACCGACCAAGAACCCGCAGGCCCCCGTGATGCTGGACCGGATCCTACGCCTCCTCACCAGCAACTCCATCCTCACCTGCTCCCTCTCCACCGGAGACGACGGCCGCGTCACCCGGCTCTACGGGGCGGCGCCGGTGACCAAGTTCCTGACGAGGAACGAGGACGGGGTCGGTGCGGCGTAGGCCGGGCTCGGGCTGGCGCAGCAGGAGGCACGGCAGGCGGGCTGGTGTGGCGGAGGCCGGGCTCGGGCTGGCGCAGCAAGGAGCATGGCAGGCGGGCTGGTGCGGTCGAGGAAGGAGAAGCCGGCCCTCCCTTACGACTCGGATGTGCCGCCGAAGCGTGGGCGGCCTCTACGCTGCCGCTGCTGTACTGCGCCAACAACAAAGAAAAGAAAAGAAAAAAAAAAACAGAGAGCTGCTCTCTCAAGCTCTCACGTGAAGGAGAAACAGAGGGAGAGAGAAAGGAAAGAGAGAGAGAGAAAGGAAAGAGAGAACGGGCTGCACGGGCTGAACGGGCTGCAGTCTCACGTGAATGTGAGCCAAAAACAGAAAAGCATTCTATTGATAGCAACATAAATAAATGCAATCCAACTTGGGGACTAAGTGGGTGCAACCGGCAACGGCTGGTTGTCAGCGGTTTGGCCACGACAGCAACTCGTTGGACCCATGCCATGAGAGGGGTCGCCCCACCAGAACGTCCGGCGGTTTGGCCACGACAGCAACTCGTTGGACCCATGCCATGAGAGGGGTCGCCCCACCAGAACGTCCAGCCCCGCATTGGTCGCAAGCTCACGATGCTGAGTTCGGCTCTCACCAAATTCAAAACCAAAAAAGGAAGGAACAAAAGCAAAGAAAGGAAAGAGAGAATAAAGAGAAAAGATCTTTTTTCACCAGAAGGCTCTCGGTATGCTCTCGGTATGCTCTCGGTACCCTCTCGGTATGCTCTCGGTATGCTCTCGGTACCCACTCGGTATGCTCTCGGTACCCACTCGGTATGCACTCGGTACCCTCTCGGTACCCACTCGGTCGGAAAACGCACTGTTTTTTCAGAAACACCCCCTCGCAAAACCGAGACTTTTTGGCTCGCGCCAAAAAGGGTCTCGGCATCGGCGGAAGAAGGCTCTGCTAATACGAACCGCGGCACCGACAACCCTCGCCAACCGCGCCAGGATCCTAAAGCGTTTGCACCTTGGAATCCCAGCCGACCCAGGGGGTCCTGACCCGACTGGGAGGGGGTAACTGTGGGTGCAAAAATTGTACCGGACCAGATCAGAGCAGCATGGGCCCGCGCAATGGCCCAAATGGGTAAGCCCACCTGGGCTCACATGGGCCCACTCTACGAGGCTCGCAGATCAAGCCCTACCCCTTATTGGGCCCGAACAACGGCCCAATAAGGGCCCAGCAATGAGGCCCAGAACCAGTGCCACGTCATCAGCGCCACGTCATCACTGCCATATCGGGCACATGCCTACGCTATAAAAGGACCCCCAAGGCATCCAGGAAAGGGGTTGGCCATTCAATCAGAGGAGGAGGATCCCAGAGCAAGTGCTAGAGCTCTATTCTCCCCACCTTGTTCTCTTCTAGTTGCTCCGTGCAACCCCACTGTACGAAGCTTCTCTCGGCCTGTCGAGAGAACGCTCAACCCTTTATATTCAAATTATAGTGAAGATCAGGTGGCACCTCTCGCCCGGAGACGTAGGTCGTAAGGCCGAACTCCGTCACCAATCCTTGTGTCATCGCTCTTTATTCTCTCTATCTATTCTCCCATCTCTTTAACTCTACAAACCATCCACATTCAATCAAGGCTGTGGGGCGGGGTTCCCGATCAAGGCGGCTCGGAAATCTCCCCCCACATCCTCTTCCTCCGAGATGCCTCTTCGACCAACGAGGTGATCGCCAGAACAATCACGCTTCTGAAGGGCCACTTTATCAGCAGATTCTCCAAACCCAGTTTTCTCGAAGCTGGAGAGCTCTCGCTCTCCCCAAGTTCAGTTACCCTCTGGCCCCCTTACGCAAAAACTGATACCCCCCATACACATTTCTCGACCCCCCCCCCCCTTTGGCCTTCTACCCAACCCCCCTTCCCCCTACACAAAAACTGACTCCCATGGCCCCCTACACATTTCCTGGACCCCTCCCCCCTTGCATATTTCCCGACCCCCCCACCCCCTTCTTGCCTTCTACCCGAACCTCCCTACACAAAACACCACCCCTGACCTTCTACTCGAGCCCCACCTTCCCCCTACACAAAAACCGACCCCCTTGACTCGGCGGACATTGCAAACTCGTTTTTTCAGGCGCTCAACCTCTTTCTCGGAGGGTGCTGGCTAATATAGGTATCCGTGAACACATTTGCCTGGAGGACTATATATCCATGTATCATGTGGACTTCTTTCTTCTACTGATGTTGTCTTTCCTTCTCTAAGCCTGGTTCCTTGTTGGTAAGATAGCCATCGAGTCGCTCTTCTTGGATCAGGTTCTCGATGTGATGCTTTAGCTTATGGCAGGTGGAAGTTGGGTGCATATGGCTGTGATGGAATTTTTAGTAGACCGTCGTGTCCTTGGTTTGCTCCGAGTTTGGAGGTAGAGGTTGTGGTTACTTACATAATGGCTCATTCTGTAGGTATACGAATATATCCTTGATCGAGGTATTCAACTCGGTGAATACTCTCTGCTCCCTCAAAGCTCTCCTCTTTCCTACTGCAGGGGCTCTCAGTTCTTCATTTTGTCTCTTGGCCAGTCCCTTCTGGTTGGACATGGCCTTGGCTTGCTTCTTATTGTGTGCTTTTTTTGGGCTTCGTCAACCTTCTTGTGTCGGGATTCACGAGGCTTGCGCGGCTCGCACAGTCCTTCTGACCCGCTGATTGTCCTCCACCTCTATTTCTCGCAGTACTCACTTGAATATCACCTCTAGGGTGCTAGGAGGATGATGGATGATGTTAGTGTAAATATAGAGCTTTGGCCGGATAGCGTTTTGGAATGCCAACATGATGACCTTTTTATTTTGGGACTAGCCGGTGAGCTCGGAATGCTTGTTCCGGAATCTCATTGTGAAGCTCTTTAGGGACTTGTCGGAGCCCATCTTCAGCCAGTAGAGAGTGCCCAGCTTCTTTTTTGACTTTAGGTTTAACCAATAGTGGTCCATGAAAAGTTCCACCAACTCTTCGAATGTAGCCATCGTTCTGGTTTTGAAAACGGTCAAAACCAACCCATTTTCTGTGCCTCACGACCGGCCCCATCATTGGAGGCAGCAACCTTCTAAAACCAATGGGGTCAGCCTTGACCAGTCTCCCAATACTTAGGGTCGGCCCCCCTAGTGCATAGTGGCGCATGGTATGACCAAAATGCCCTTATGTCATTAGTTGGTCATTCCTCGTGTACGAGACTTTGCAAGGCACACATAAGTGAAGTGCATCAGTGATTTCACTATTCTCTGAGGTTCCTGTAGGGTGCCCCTAGTGAAGTCAACTAGTCAACTCACAACATATCTCGGTGCATCGCACCCATGTGGCAAAGTTCACTTATGGCAAGGAATTGCTACATGCGTCTCTGCACAAATATAGGGTTTTTCCTTAGTGCACACACGTAGCTACGCATCTATCGTGCACTAGTGTGAAGCACTCACGGAGCGTAGGCTTGGACTTTTCGCTTTCTCTAACTGCGTTCTGTGTTTCGAGGAGATAGTACAAGGACCGTACATAATGTCGATAAGGTGGAACCTTCAGGGACCAGGGTTCATGGCTTCCAACTCAGACTCGATCGACACACTACCCGAGTGTACCATCGATCCTCTAAGTCCAAGTTAACCTGCGTGGCTACCCAGAATGCGACGCAGGCTACACTCCAATTCCCCCGGACTTACTATATTCTCCCTCATACCCCTGCTCTCCGCTTAGTATGATAAACCCGCTGTCCCTCCATCTGGTGCCATGATGCAACTCGAGCGGTGGACAATACTGTCAGACTCGAGTGCTCATATGACTCGGTTCCTTCCAGGTTGACCACGTACATGGTACCTCTAATTACTCTACCGAGTAACCAGATCCGTCACTAGTCCAATTGATAACCACCTGGCCAGGGTTTAATACGACGCAGGTCAGACCAAGGAACGCACCTCCCGTTAGGGGTGTGGATAGCCTACAGGTGTGACACGCTGATGCAACGCTAGCCAGGTAACCCAGTACACTGTGGTTTTGGATCATTGCATCAGGATCCTCACACATTGGTGCGCCAAAGCACCACACAACTGGTTAGTCCACCAGATATGGTTCCTCAGGGTTTAGGACCGTTTTACCCTAAATAGAAACACGGCTTAGTGTACCGGTGTATGCTCACCGATCTATACACCGTGTTGGTTCCGTTCGGCCACAGACACTGTGCCTGGTAATGACCGTGGTGGAGACACCTACACTCTGTCATCCCAACAGCTAATCCTGATCGGGCGACCAACCCTAATCAGAGCTGCGAACTTATTTAGGTTACATAGGACTAGTCCCTTGAGTCTCCCACTCAAGTGGATTACCATATAGCCATGGCTCTCTGTTCTGTAATCAGAACACGTACTAAGGTACATACCAAGATGCAATCTTATACTATCAACCATACATAGCTAAACTATAGGTTTTTACGAGCTGTAGACCTCACCAATTCTAACAATAACGACCTAATAGGGGCTCATTGAGGAGGCCCAAGAATAACGCCACCTTAGCACCGCCATATCATTATTGCCAAATCGAGCATGTACCTCAACTATAAAAGGACTCATATGGCTTACATAGAAAACGTTGATCATTTGATCAGAGGAAGAGAGGATTTCAGAGCCAGACCTCTCTTCTTCTTGCTCTCTTCAAGTTGCTCCGTGCAACCATATTGTAAGAAGTTCTCTTGGCCTGTCAAGAGAACGCTCCCCTCCATTTCATATACATAATAGTGCAAATCAGGTGGCATCTCTTGCCCGAAGAAGTAGATCATAAGACCGAACTTCGACAACAACTTCTCGTGTCATCTCTCTCTCTCTCTCTCTAATATCTAATCTAACTCTACAAACCATCAAATTCAATCAAAAATTATGGGGTGAGATTCCCGATCAAGAAGGCACGAAAATTTCTCCCACGGTTCATATTTTTCAATCGACATTACATACTTCCACTCACTTTTCGAGAGTTCCGTCATTTAACAATTTTAAAAAATTCCTAATCGATTTCTCGTCAAAATCTCTAATATTAGTAAAATGCTGATCCAAATCTTCATCCTTCTACTCCTTCTTTAGTCTATTTTTTTGGGACATAAGTTATTCTTTAGTCATCTTCACATAGATAGTGTTTCATGTCCATTGTTAAAAAAAAATATTCACAAATATACATAATCTATGCAAGTTAGTAACTTAGTTAAGCAAAATAAATTTTCTAAGAACCAAAAACAAATAACAAAAATTTAAAATTAATATAGGCGGCTCTGTTCTTGCCAAGTATTTCATATATATATCATATCAGACAGGGGGGATACAATTGGCTATAACCGACCGGTTAGCTGCATATTGCAGCCATCCAAAGTTGTCATGCCATACACAATCCTCCCTGACTCATCTAGGGCTCCGATCACCTGCAACAGGTCATATATTTGACATATCATCATTGCCTCTTTTTATATTATAAAATATAAATTAAAATATTGAAATAAAATATCAAGACAATGCACTGACATATATATATATATATATATATATATATATATATATATCCTAATTCAATCCTAACAAACAAGTAGGGACTAAAAAATACAATAGAAACATTATATAAAAGCATCTCCAACGGGCTCCGAGCGGGGCTCTGGAGACCCACGTGGCACGCGGAAGAAACTCCGCCGCTCCAACCGGCTCCGAGCGGAGCTCTGAAGTCCTACGTGGCAAGCCACGTAGGCCACGTGCGGTCCGGACCTTCGAAGCCCTCCACATACAACAGAGGTCCTTCGGAGCCTCCGAACGAATAAAAAATTCTGTGTTTTTATAAAAAACCCCCCCGGACCTTCATAAATTATTTTATATATATATCAAAACATGTACTTTTCAAAGGATTTGGTGTAAATTTGGAGACTTTGGATAAATTGTAAATATATAGGGTGTTTGATGCAAAATTGCTCGGATATCCAGTTCGGAGGCCGTTGGAACTGAACCTCTCAACTAGGATACCTCTCAATGAGGTGGCAACAAAAAATGGGCCCCATGGTCTTAGAAGGTGCTCCTTGTTCGAAGCCCGTTGGAGATGCTATAAATCCTATCGATATTTTGAGCTAAAATCAAGGTTTTGAGGATCAAAATCCTAATTCAATCCAAACAAACAAGTAGCGACTGAAAATACAGTAGAAACATCATATAAACCCCACTAATTTGGGCTCAAATTAGGAATTTGAGAATCAAAACCCTAATTCAATCCTAACAAATAAGTAGGGACTGAAACTACGGCAGAAATATCATATATACCCCACCAATTTGGACTCAAATCAGGATTTTGAGGATCAAAACCCTAATTTAATCTTAACAAATAAGTAGGGTCAAGTAATACCAGAACTTGCAGGTGACTGGAGTCCTAGATCATTCAAAAAGCCAACGAGATAACCAAACAGTTGAGCAGAGTTGAAGATTGAGGCCGGAGAAGGTGACTGGAGCTCTAGATCCTTTAAAAAGCTCAAGAGAAAATCGAACAGTTGACCGAAGTTGAAGATCGGGACCAGAGTAGGTCACCGGAGCCTTAGATCGTTCAAACACTCGACGAGAAAACCGAACTGTCGAGTGGAGTCGAAGATCGGGGTTGGCGAAGGTCAACGGAGCCATAGATCCTTCAAAAAAAACCTGACGATCAAATTATTGGAATTAGATCCGCTTATCAGAGTAGCAGCGGAAACAAAAGATAGATCCGAAGATAATACGGTGTATGTTTCATTACAATTAATTTTACAAAACAATCTACATGCAAATCTATGATCTTAGCATATGTGCGGACACCCTAGAGGCATACTACGATCTACGGAAGACATGCATGCATCTAGTTAGGTGTTTAGAATCATCATACCTTTTGGATCTATGATCCGGAGAGAACGGAACGATGAAGAACCGCACTTGAATCGCAAGGGAAGCTGTCGGATAGCACCTTGTCCTTTGCGAATTGAGGAATCCTTGAAGTCCCGTCTCTGAGTGCAAGGACTACGAGCCGATGGAGGAATTCATTACGAAGACGATGGCTAGCCGCGAGATCTCCTCCTTCTCTTTCTCTCTTCTTCCTTCTCCTTCCTTCCTCCTTCTTCTTCCTTCTTCTTCCTCTTTCTTCCTTGGCCGAAACTTTAGAGAGGGAGAGAGGGGAGGGAGTTCGGGTATTAGGAGAAGGGGAGAGCTAGGGCCGGCCCCTCCCTCTCTTTACCTCTTATAGGGCCGGTCTCCTAGTGCTCCAAACAAGCTAGGGCTGGCCCCAAGTAGATAGGGATGAGAGGGGGCGGTTTTTAGGGTTTCCAAGTGTCTATCGTGAAACCTGGATAAAAACGCCCTTCATGAAAAGTAAAAAACTGAAAGAGCGACTGAGTGAGGTGCGCTACTCGGAATCGAGTTCCGTCAGCGCCTATGAGCTTCTGGAATTATTCCGCTCATTGTAATATCCATATTCAATATGTTCTGAGCCATATTTTAGTATTTACCAAAATACCCCTATGGCCCCTAACACATGTGAATTAGGTTCTTAGGCTCCGGGCTTGCGCTCCATCGCGCTACTTCGCATTCAACGTATCCAACCAGGTCGGGGAACAATTCCTATACGCAATGACAGGGTGGAACCTTCAGGGTTCGAGATCTCTAGCTCCAACCGGATTTCTGATTAACTATTCCGGTGACACACCGAAAGTTCCGTTAATCAGCCCTAATCCGATTAACCCGCGCAGCCACCCAGAGTGCGACGCGAGTTGAACTCTAGTGATCCTAAACTTATGTTACTCCCTCATAACCCTGTTCTCTACTATACTCCGATAATCCTTAGTCCCTCCTATTACTGGTGCCATGATACGACTCGGGCGGTGGGGAGCACCGTCAGATCCCGATCAATCATCTGACTAGGGTTTGATGACTTGTCATCTTTAACACCACACACCTTCCGGTGCTATGCCTAGCATCCGGAACATTGTCAGTCATACTGACAACCACCAGGCCTGGGTTAACTGTGTGGACAGATTGACTCATCAAAACGCACCCATCCAACACTGAACGTCGGATAACTTGTAGGGATTATATGACACTCAAGCGCTAGCCGAGTAACCCAACGTACCATGGTATTGGACTATAGAAGGTCCGCACATATTGGCACATCAAAGCACCACTTAACTGGTTGGCCTAGTGTACATGATCCCTCAGGGTTAAGGACAGATTATCTATAGTAGTAAGATGGTTTATGCACCAGTGTCTGAATCACTGCACTGTGCACCGTCTTGGTTCCTATTCAACACGATCATCATGCTTGGTCAGGTGAATGGGAATCCCACGTTCCCGTGGTGGAGACTTCACCACATCCTCTACCTGCCAACAGCTTGTTCTCGGTGAAGCGACCGGTATCACCTAAGCTGTGAACTAGTTCTAGGTCTACACATAACTGGTCCACTGGGTCTCCCAAGCATGGATCCACCATGCGCCTCAATGGCCTACTGTGTTCCCTAGGGTCCTTTATTATATGTATATTAATATATACCATAGTAGTATTCTAATTAAAACAATAACCAAATGCATCTTTATTAATGTTAATACAGAAAATCCATGCTCAGGACACACGAGCTACAACAATCTCCCACTTGGCCTAGCAGGGAATAACATTCTTAACTCCCATGACATCCATGTGCTTCTCAAAAGCCTTGGTCGGTAACGCCTTTGTGAAAGGGTCTGACATGTTATCTGCATATGCCACCTGAGTCACTGCAACCTTCCCTCGCTTTTGCAAGTCCCGGATAATATAGTATTTTCGCTCGATATGCTTACTCTTCTGGTGATATCTTGGCTCCTTAGATTGTGCTACCGCTCCACTATTGTCATAGTAAAGGATAACAGGATCTTGAGCTCCCGGTACGCATCCTAAGTCCGTGAGGAACTTCTTGAGCCACACCGCTTCTTTAGCTGCTTCGCACGTTGCAACGTACTCAGCCTCTGTCGTCGAATCCGCGATGCATCCCTACTTCACGCTCCTCCAACTGACAGCTCCTCCTCCTAATAAAAACACAAACCCTGATGTCGATCTCCTGGATTCCGGATCTGACACAAAGTCAGAAACCGTATATCCAATCGGCATCAGTTCCTGTAAAGAGTAAACTAACTCATAATCTCTCGTCCTACGGAGATACTTGAGTATACTTTTCACAGCAGTCCAGTGCCCTGGACCCGGATTTGACTGATACATGCCCATCATGCCTACTGCATAGCATATATCTGGTATCGTGCACTGCATAGCATACATCGGACTCCCTACAACCGAAGCATAAGTTATCTTCTGTATCTTTGCCCTCTCCTCAGGAGTCTTAGGACCCAGGTCCTTGGACAACTTCATTCCATATCTGAATAGAACCAGTCCCTTCTTGGAGTTGTGCATACTAAATCTGACTAAGATAGTATCTATATAGGCTGACTGTGATAGCGAGAGAGTCTTGTTCTGGCGATCTTGAGTTACCTTGATCCCCAGAACATAACTCGCTTCACCCAGGTCTTTCATGTCAAATTGAGAGGATAACCACACCTTCACTGTAGACAACGTTCCAGCATCGTTTCCAATGAGCAGGATATCGTTTACGTAAAGCACTAGAAAAACTAATGTAGTCTTATCGCTCCTTTTATAAACACATGGTTCATCCACGTTCTGCTCAAATCCATAAGACTGGATAGCCTGATCAAAACATATGTTTCAACTTATGGATGCTTGCTTCAGTCCATAAATGGACCTTTGCAACTTGCACACCAGACATTCCTGACCTTTTGCGACAAAGCCTGGAGGCTAAGACATATAGATGTCTTCTTCCAAATCCTCGTTGAGGAATATGGTCTTGACGTCCATTTGCCAAATCTCCCAATCATAATGGGCTGCAATGGATAAGAGAATCCGGATAGACTTAAGCATAGCCACTGACGAAAAGGTTTCGTCATAGTTGATCCCTTCTCGCTGGGTATAACCCTTAGCGACTAGTCTAGCTTTGTAAGTCTCAACGGTACCATCCGGACCTCTTTTTCTTTTGTACACCTACTTACATCCAACATGTTTAATATTGTGAGGTGGTGTTAGAAGTGTCCAGACCGAGTTTGGGGACATCGATGTCAGTTCTGCCTCCATGGCATCCTGCCATACTGCATGGTCAGAGGATATCATCGCTTCGTCATAGTTCAGAGGATCATCCTCCTGAAACTCTGGATCTACCATGAAGGCTTCTCCAATGTATCTATCAGGAGCACTTGTGGTCCTCCCACTACGACGAGCCTGCGGTGGTTCTATAGGAGTCGATTCTCCAGTATCGTTTATCTTAGTGGTATCGGCTTCCACTACGTTTTCTATTTGCGTACTCCCATCAGTACCAAGCAATTCTTCAAGAACTACTTTACTGGTGGGCATATGGTCTATTAAATAATCCTGCTCCAGGAATACGGTGTTCGTCGAGACGACAACCTTTCTATCCTTAGGATCATAAAATAAACCACCCTTTGTCCCTTTTGGATACCCAACGAATAGACATACCTTAGTTTTTGACTCCATCTTATCTTGCTTGTCCTTCCACACATGTGCTGGACAACCCTAAATCCTAAAGTGCTGTAGGCTTGGCTTTCGCTTCAACCACAGCTCCCAAGGAGTTAGAGGTACTGACTTTGATGGAACAAAGTTCAAAGTATATGCTGCCGTCTCTAGGGCATATCCCCAAAACTAGGTGGCAATGTCGCATAACTCATCATAGTCCGAACCATGTCTAACAAAGTTCGGTTTCTCCTCTCAGATACACCGTTTTGTTGTGGTGTCCCTGGTGCAGTCAACTGGGATACGATCCCATGCTTACGTAGGTACCCAATAAATTCATCCGATAGCTATTCGCCTCCTCGATCCGATCGAAGAGACTTGATACTTTTACCCGTCTGCTTTTATGCTTCAGCTATGAACTCCTTGAACTTATCAAAGGACTCAGACTTCCGCCGTATTAGGTATATGTATCCAAACCTCGAGTGATCATCCGTGAAGGTGATGAAATACTCGAAACCTCCTTTGACACGGACACTTATATGCCCACATACATTAGTATGTACCAACTCTAATACCTCCTGAGATCTGCTACCTTTGGCTTGGAAAGATCTTTTAGTCATCTTGCCTTCCAGGCAAGACTCATACGTCGGTAGGCTTTCTGAAATATCTGGACTTAAGAGTCCTACCTTAACCAACCTGTGAATCCTGTCTGAGGCTATGTGTCCAAGCCTTAGATGCCAAAGGAGTGTTGGATTATCTGAGGGATTTTTTTTAGATGAATTAACCACACATGCTTCAGTTATGTTATCCTGCTTATGATTGGAGTTTATTACATAGAGACCATTCTGTGTCTTTCCCTTACAAACAAAGGAACCATTCAATTTAATTGATACACCAGAAGCATCAAATAAAACTGAAAAACCTTCATTATTCAATAAGGAAACAGAAATTAAGTTTCGTCTCAAGGACGGTACATAAAGTCTGTCCTTAAGTAATAAACTTCTTCCATCAAGAAACTGCAAGACGACATCTCTAACTGCTTCAGCCTCTGCCACGGTCTCAGTTCCTATGCCTAGGATCATCTCCCCATCACCCAGTTTTCTTGTCTCCTTGAACCCCTGCAAATTATTGCAAGCATGGTTAGTGAAACCAGATCCACAATCCATAAAATTGGAGAACAACTGGATGCTACAAGGGATTCCACAATGTGGATTTGAGATATACCTGTCTCAGCCTTCTTGGGAGCCGCGCGATAGTCGCCCTTCCAGTGCCCCTTCTTGCCGTATCGAAAATATTTTCCTTTGGACTTCGCAGGACCATTCTACTTAGGAACCTGTGACTGCACCTGGCCCATCTTCACGGGCTACTTAGACTTTTTTTTTCTAAAACTTGTCTTTGGCTTTAAGAGAAGAATTCTGCTCTACATTCAGGGATTGGGCTCCTGCCTTCATCCCATCCTCTGCCGCCTCGAGCGCCGCTAGGAGCTCTGTGTTAGACATCTCCAACCGGTTAAGGTTAAAGTTGGTAACGAAGCCCTCAAACGCTCTTGACAGAGACGTAAGGAAAATGTCGGTCTGGATCTCTGCATCCAAGATGACATTGAAGGAACCAAGCTCATTCATATAGCCAAACAATTTCAGTATATGATCCCGAACTAAAGTCCCCTCTGCCATCTTCGTGGACACCAATTTCTTGATGGTCAGGTAACGAGTTACCCGACTACGACCCTCGAATATTTTCTTTAGGTAGAGCATCATGTCTGAAGCGAAGGCCATGTCTTCGACTTGCTTCTGAAGGACGATCTGCAAGGATGCCACTATGTAGCACTTGCACATCTCATCAGCATCTAGCCAGTCTTTCCATTCCTTCAACTGAGCCTCAGTTGCACTTGGTCTCGGCATGGCTGATTGAGGGGTACTTAGGGTAATTGTGTGTTTGCCAACCCATAGGACGAGCATCAGGTTACGCTTCCAGTCCTCGTAGTTTGGTCCCGTAAGTTTGTTATCATTAAGGATGGAGGCAAGGGGGTCGAGCTTGGTCATGATTTCTGTAAACAATGGTTCAAAGCAAAATAAGGATTTACTGCAATCTATTTCATGGAATTAAGAAATAGATAATATTTACTCCAACCGCTATGTCTTCACTGCCTCAAGTAGAGACATCCAGGAATCTAAATTCCCTGGGCTCGAGCACTGAGACTATCGGCCTTGAATTGGAGACAACATCTCAGTGAGAGCATGCAACCGCTTTTGCCAATGGGGTTTTTACGATCCAGTCTTCATCAGAATTATTCATGGTAAACTGAAAGACCTCACAGTCTCCTTTTGGCCAGCTTTATGTGACCCGCGTGTGCAGCACGGCGGCATCACACAAGCTTTCGGATGCTTTCCATAAATCTAGGTGGTGTCGGTAGGGGGGTTCATAGGTTCCCGCGGTGCAGGAAAAAACCGTCACCCACTGCCACCGGCATCCTCCATGTCCCGTAGGAAATCACTAGGCGAACCAGCATGGAAGGAAACACAGCTCTCACCCGGTGGGAATATCGAACTGCGTACCTTCCATGGTCAACCTGGAAGGAACCGAGTCATATGAGCACTCGAGTCTGACGGTATTCTCCACCGCTCGAGTTGCATCATGGCACCAGTGGAGGGACAGCGAGTTTACCATACTAAGCGGAGAGCAGTGGTATGAGGGAGAACATAGTAAGTCCGGGGGAATTGGAGTGCAGCCTGCGTCACACTCTGGATGGCCACGTAGGTTAACTCGGACTCAGAGGATCGATGGTACACTCGGGTAGTGTGTCGATCGAGTTTGAGTTGGAAGCCATGAACTCTGGTCCCTGAAGGTTCTACCTTATCGACATTATGTACGGTTCTTATACCATCTCATCGAAACATAGAACGCAGTTAGAGGAAGCGAGAAGTTCAAGCCTACGCTCTGTGAGTGCTTCGCACTAGTGCACAGTAGATGCGTAGCTACGTGTGTGCACTAAGGGGAAACCCTAGGTTAGTGCAGAGACGCATGTAGCAATTCCTTGTCATAAGTGGACTTGCCACATGGGTGCGATGCATCGGGACATGTTACGAGTTGACTAGTTGACTTCACTAGGGGCACCCTACGGGAGCCTCAGAGAATAGTGAAATCATTAGTGCACTTCACTTATGTGTGCCTTGCAAAGTCTTGTACACGAGGAACGGCCAACTAGTGACATAAGGGCGTTTTGGTCATACCATGCGCCACTATGCACTAAGGGGGCCGGCCCTAAGTGTTGAGAGACTGGTCAAGGGCAGCCCTATTAGTTTCAGGAGGTTGTTGCCTCCGATGAAACAGCCGGTCATGAGGTGCAGAAAACAGGCTGGTTTTGACCGTTTTCGAAAACAAGGAAAAGATAGAGATAAAAGAAGAGATATATAGGGAGAGGTTTGAATCAGTCAATCCTATCCGCTAGGCTTATCCGTAAGGATAAGGCCGACCCTATATAAGGCATAGGGAGAGAAGGGGGGATGAAATTAATGAGCCCATGCAAGCCTAGGGCCGGCCCAAGCCATGGGGAAGCCCTAGGCGCCCCTCTCTTCTCTCTTCGCATCTTCTCCCTCGTCTCTCTCTCCCTCGCTTGCGCCATTGGATGGCGACTCGTCTTCCTCGTGCGGTGTTTCATAGAAGGAGAAGGCTCATCGTATAGATGCACTCAGAGATCCATCGACGAGGTGCCGTGCATCGTGTGAGATCGGGTGAACTAGAAGGCATCTCCTGCAACCTTTTGCTGTCCAGAATCGGCACAGAAAATCAACGTTGTTTCTGCTATTTCGGGAGCTACAGAAGTCCAAACAATGTGAAACTTATTGTAAAAGTTGCGTCTCGAAGTTGGCTACCTGTAATCCAAATTTCAGCCCAATCGGAGTTCGGAGCAGAAAGTTATGGCCGTTGCACCGAAGCTATATCGAGCAGATCCGTAGCCCGTCTCCATCGACAAAGAAGAAATTTGTCGCGGTGAAAGAATCCGCACGCAGGTATGATCTCTAACAAGTAGATCTAACATAATTAGAACATGCATGCATGCTAGATTGTTCTTTCGCGTTAGATCGTCGTTAGGGGTTCGCGTAGATGCCATGCTAGATTCATACACGAATATGTAGATCGTTTCGATGAAAATTTTAATATGTAACGCACACCGCTCATGGTCCTCGGACCTTCACTTTGCTTCCGCTGCGGGCCTCTACCATGGATTTGTTTCCAACACATCAAACGTCATATAGAAACAGGTATCACACTGTGAAATCCTAACCTAACTTGGTCGCTAGGACCACGTGGGGAAAGGGCATCCCACTAGGGTTATCATACTTCTTATGGAGACATTAGTTATCTCTAAACAAATCTAACACTGCGTCTATCTTGGTGCACAGTACTTGGCTACCTAAACTACCATGAGGGCAGCTACCACCTTTCCTTTTAGCCAGCCACCGGATTCACACATGTTAGAACCATATAGAGACACCGATGAATCCATAAGCTTAGTACTAACCCTAAGCCTGATCTAGAGACAAACTCACAAGCAAGATAGATAATCATATTATCATCGGGGTTATCTAAACACTAAGAAAAGAGAATCAACAGAAATAGCATCCAAACTGAATCAAGTCCAGGGTCTGACCCCTGAACCTGAATAGCACAGCCAAGATATCCTGCTCTTCCGTTCTGCACGATCTCTGACGATGATCCCCATCATTACCAACGTGCACGCTTTCGTCGGGTCTTTGCACACCATGGTACTGCTTGCCTGAATCGTGGATGTAGCATTATCTCCTTCTTCCTATGATCAAAAAACTAACACGTTCTGAGTAAGTGCTCGTTCGTGTATAATTTCACTAGAAAGAAAAAAAAACAATCCTACAAACATGGCTAGGGATCCGAGGGTGGTCAACCTCCACCCTCGCCCATCTAGAGCCTTAAAAAACCACAGACATAATAATAGTCAATGCAAAATTAAATCCGGGGTCCGACCCCCGGAAGCATGCAATCACAGATTATTATTCAGTACGGCACCTGCAAAAAGACGATACATAGCATAATCCATATGCATGATCTACCCTGAACCCATATAAAAACATATGCCATCATATATTCACATGATGTTTTCATGAATTCATGCATGAAACACACACCAAAGCGTGCTCTGATACAAATTGTTGGAATTGGATCCGCTTATCAGAGTTGTAGCGGAAGCAAAAGATAGATCCGAAGATCCGCTTAGGTAATGTCGGTCGCTTCACCGAGAACAAGCTGTTGGCAGGTTGAGGATGTGGTGAAGTCTCCACCAAGGGAACGTGGGATTCCCATTCACCTGACCTAGCACGATGATCGTGTTGAACAGGAACCAAGACGGTGCACAGTTCAGTGATTCAGACACTGGTGCAGAAACCGTCTTACTACTATAGATAATCTGTCCTTAACCCTGAGGGACCATGCTCACTGGGCCAACCAGTTGTGTGGTGCTTTGATGTGCCAATATGTGCGGACCTTCCATAGTCCAATACCATGGTACGTTGGGTTACCCGGCTGGCGCTTGAGTGACATATAATCCCTACAGGTTATCCGACGTCCAGTGTTGGATGGGTGCGGTTTGATGAGTCAATCTGTCCACACAGTTAACCCAGGCCTGGTGGTTGTCAGTATGACTGACGATGTTCCGAATGCTAGGCATAGCACCAGAAGGTGTGTGGTGTTATAGATGACAAGTCATCAAACCCTAGTCAGATAATCGATCGGGATCTGACGGTGCTCCCCACCGCCCGAGTCGTATCATGGCACCAGTAATAGGAGGGATTGAGAATTATCGGAGTATAGTAGAGAACAGGGTTACGAGGGAGTAACATAAGTTTAGGATCACTAGAGTTCAACTCGCGTCGCACTCTGGGTGGCTACGCGGGTTAATCGGATTAGGGCTGATTAAAGGAACTTTCGGTGTGTCACCGGAACAGTTAATCAGGGATCCGGTTGGAGCTAGAGATCCTGAACCCTGAAGGTTCCACCCTGTCGTTGTGTATAGGAATTGTTTCCCAACCTAGTTGGATACGTTGGATGCGAAGTAGCGCGATGGAGCGCAAGCCCGGAGCCAAAGAACCTAATTCACATATGTTACGGGCCATAGGGGTATTTTGGTAAATACTGAAATATGGCTCAGAACATATTGAATATGGATCTTAGATTGAGCGGAATAATTCCAGGAGCTCACAGGCGCTGACGGAACTCGATTCCGAGTAGCGCACCTCACTCAGTCTCACTTTCAGTTTTCCGATTTTCGTGAAGGGCGTTTTCGTCCGGACTTCACGATAGACACCCAGAAGACCTAAATCCGATCCCCCCTCATCCCTATCCACCTAAGGGCCGGCCCTAGGCTCCTTGGAGCCATGGGAGACCGGCCCTATAAAGGGAATAGAGAGGGGAGGGGCCGGCCCTAGTGACTCTCTCTCCTTTGTGGCCGAACCTATCATCCCCTCTCCCTCTTTGTAGTTTCGGCCAAGGAAAAGAGAGGAAGAAGAAGGGAGAAGGAAGAGGAATGAAGGAGAAGGAAGAAAGGAGAAAGAGGAGGAGAAAATCTCGAGGCTCGCCATCGTCTTCGCAACGGATTCTTCCGTCGGCTCGAAATCCTTGCACTCAGAGACGGGATTTCGAGGATTCTTCAATTCGCAAATGACAAGGTGCTATCCGACAGTTTCCCTTGCGATTCAAGTACGGTTCTTCATCGTTCCATAATCTCCGGATCATAGATCCATAAGGTATGATGAATCTAAATACCTAAGTAGATGCATGCATGTCTTCCGTAGATCATAGTATGCCTCTAGGGTGTCCGCACATATGCTAAGATCATAGATTTGCATATAGATTATTTTGTATCACGAATTGTAATGAAACATACACCGTATGATCTTCGGATCTTTCTTTTTGCTTCCGCTGCGACTCTGATTAGCGGAACCCAATTCCAACAATTGGTATCAGAGCATGCTTTGGTGTATATTTCATGCATGAATTCGTAAAAACATCATGTGAATATATGATGGCATATGTTTTCGTCGGGGTTCGGCGTAGATCATGCATATGGATTGTGCTATGTATCGTCTTTCTGCAGGTGCCGCGCTGAATAGTAATCTGTGATTGCATGCATCCGGGGGTCGGACCCCGAATTTAATTTTGCATTGATTATTATTGTGGATTGTAAGGCTCTAGATGGGCGAGGGTGGGGGTTGACCATCCTTGGTTCCCTGGCCATGTTTCTAGGATTGTCTTCTTTTCTTTCTAGCGAAATTGTACATGAACGAGCACTTGCTCGGAGTGTGTTAGTTTTTCGGTTACAGGAAGAAGAAGATGATGCTACATCCATGTTTTGGGCAAGCGGTACCATGACGTGCAAAGACTCGGCGAAAGCGTGCACGTTGGCGATGAAGGGGATCGTCGTCAGAGATCGTGTAGGACAGAAAAGCGGGATATCTTGGCTGTGCTATTCAGGCTCAGGGGTCGGACCCTGGACTTGATTCAGTTTGGATGTTTTTTCTGTTGTTTCTCTTTATTTTGTATTTAGAGAACCCCGAGGATAATATGATTATCTTGCTTGTGAGTTTGTCTCTAGATCAGGCTTAGGGTTAGTACTAAGCTTATGGATTCATCGGTGTCTCTAAATGCTTCTAACATGTACGAATCCGGTGGCTAGCTAAAAGGAAAGGTGGTAACCACCCTCGTGGTAGTTCAGGTAGCCAAATATTGTGCACCGAGATAGACGCAGTGTTAGATTTGTTTAGTGATAATTAACCAATGTCTCCATAAGAAGTATGATAACTCTAGTGGGATGCCCTTTCCCCACGTGGTCCTAGCAACCAAGTTTGGTTAGGATTTCACTGTGTGATACCCGTTTCTAGATGACGTTTGATGGTAGTATGAACGCATCACGATTTGGTTATGCCACCATTAGGTTGAGGTCCGGCGGAGGTTGTCGGATGTCCCTATTTGGCCAGCATCGAAACCTGTAATGAGATGAGGTCTACTATGACATCAGGCATCAAATTATGAACGAGGCGTCATCGTAGTGGGAGTCCTTTCCACGTTGACCTTAGGCTAGGCTCCAGATCTTAGGATTATGGACAAACTAGTGAAGTATCGGGATCCTTGGAATCTATGTAATGTGATCCTTGCAAGAAAGGCAAAAGCTGAGTATTCAAGGTAGGGACTATGATATTTTCCGAGGATACTAATGTTTTGTGGGAAGATTTATAATCATAGTAGGAGCACGGTAGACCAGGGTCTAAGTCTAAGAGGTCGTGACCTTTCTAGATATGCATAAAACCTCATAAAGAAGGATGTGTAAGAGGTTCTCTCCAAAGGGGAGCCCCTGGCCTTCACAATCAACCGGCTAAGAGTCTGGGTGGGAGGTACGCAGTTCGATATTCCCACCGGGTGAGAGCTGTGTTTCCTTCCATGCTGGTTCGCCTAGTGGTTTCCTTTGGGACATGGAGGATACCGGTGGCAGTGGGTGACGGTTTTTTTTCTGCACCGCGGGAGCCTATGAACTCCCCTACCGACACCACCTAGATTTATGGGAAGCATCCGAAAGCTTGTGTGAAGCCGCTGTTGCTGCGCACGCGGGTCACATAAAGCTGGCCAAAAGGAGACTGAGCGGAATTCTTCTCTGAAAGCCAAGGGCAAGTTTCAGAAAAGAAAGTCTAAGAAGCCCGTGAAGATGGGCCAGGTGCAGTTGCAGGTTCCCAAGCAGAATGGTCCGGCGAAGCCCAAAGAAAAATGTTTCCGATGCGGCAAGAAAGGGCACTGGAAGGGCGACTGCCAGGCGGCTCCCAAGAAGGCTGAGACAGGTATATCTCAAATCCATATAGTGGAATCCCTTGTAGCATTCAGTTGTTCTTCAGTTTCATGGATTGTGGATTCTGGTTCCACTAACCATGCTTGCAATAATTTGCAGGGGTTCAAGAAGACAAGAAAACTGGGTGATGGGGAGATAATCCTAAGCATGGGAACTGAGGCCGTGGCAGAGGCTGAAGCAGTTGGAGATGTCATCTTGCAGTTCCTTGATGGAAGAAGTTTATTACTTAGAGACATACTTTATGTACCGTCATTGAGACGTAATTTAATTTATGTTTCCTTATTGAATAATGAAGGTTTTTCAGTTTTATTTGATGCTTCTGGTGTGTCAATTAAATTGAATGGTTCCTTTGTTTGTAAGGGAAAGATACAGAATGATCTCTATGTAATTAACTCCAATCATAAGCAGGATAACATAACTGAAGCTTGTGTGATTAATTCATCTAAAAGAAAAAATCCCTCAGATAATCCAATACTCCTTTGGCATCTAAGGCTTGGACACATAGCCTCAGAAAGGATTCACAGGTTGGTTAAGGTAGGACTCTTAAGTCCAAATGTTTTAGAAAGCCTACCGACGTGTGAGTCTTGCCTGGAAGGCAAGATGAGTAAAAGGTCTTTCCGAGCCAAAGGTAGCAGATCTAAGGAGGTATTGGAGTTGGTACACACTGATGTATGTGGGCCCATAAGTGTCCGTGCCATAGGCGGCTTCGAGTATTTCATCACCTTCACGGATGATCACTCGAGGTTTGGATATATATACCTAATGCGACGGAAGTCTGAATCCTTTGATAAATTCAAGGAGTTCAGAGCTGAAGCAGAAAAGCAGACGGGTAAAAGTATCAAGTCTCTTCGATCAGATCGAGGAGGCGAATACCTATCGGATGAATTTATAGGGTACCTGCGTGAGCATGGGATCGTATCCCAGATGACTGCACTAGGGACACCACAACAAAATGGTGTATCTGAGAGGAGAAACCGAACTTTGTTAGACATGGTTCGAACTATAATGAGTTATGCAACGTTGCCACCTAGTTTTTGAGGATATGCCCTAGAGACGGCATCATATACTTTGAACTTTGTTCCATCAAAATCAGTACCCCTAACTCCTTGGGAGCTGTGGTTAAAGTGAAAGCCAAGCCTACAGTACTTTAGGATTTGGGGTTGTCCAGCATATGTGCGGAAGGATA
The DNA here is from genome assembly GCA_947650365.1 of Chamaelirium japonicum. Lineage (NCBI taxonomy): Eukaryota > Viridiplantae > Streptophyta > Magnoliopsida > Liliales > Melanthiaceae > Chamaelirium > Chamaelirium japonicum. Next base: position 18,847,395 of record OX393559.1, on the reverse strand, counting down.
AGCGAGATAAGATGGAGTCAAAAACTAAGGTATGTCTGTTCGTTGGGTATCCAAAAGGGACAAAGGGTGGTCTATTTTATGATCCTGAGGATAGAAAGGTTGTCGTCTCAACGAACGCCGTATTCCTGGAGCAAGATTATTTAATAGACCATAAGCCCACCAGTAAAGTAGTTCTTGAAGAATTGCTTGGTACTGATGGGAGTACGCAGACAGAAAACGTAGTGGGAGCCGATACCACTAAGATTAACGGTATTGTAGAATCGACTCCTATGGAAACACTGCAGGTTCGTTGCAGTGGGAGGACCACAAGTGCTCCTGATAGATACATTGGAGAAGCCTTTATGGTTGATCCAGAGTTTCAGGAGAATGATCCTCTGAACTATGACGAAGCGATAGTATCCACTGACCATGTAGCATAGCAGGAAGCCTTGGAGGCAGAACTGACATCGATGTCCCAAAACTCGGTCTGGACACTTGTAACACCACCTCATAACATTAAACCTGTTGGGTGTAAGTGGGTGTACAAAAGAAAAAGAGGTCCGGATGGTACCGTTAAGACTTACAAAGCTTGACTAATCGCTAAGGGTTATACCCAGCGAGAAGGGATCGACTATGACGAAACCTTTTCGCCAGTGGCTATGCTTAAGTCTATCCGGATCCTCTTGTCCATTGCAGCCCATTATGATTGGGAGATCTGGCAAATTGACGTCAAGACTGTATTCCTCAACGGGGATTTGGAAGAAGACATCTATATGTCTCAGCCTCCAGGCTTTGTCGCAAAAGGTCAGGAAGGTCTGGTGTGCAAGTTGCAAAGGTCCATTTATGAACTGAAGCAAGCATCCAGAAGTTGGAACATGCGTTTTGATCAAGCTATCCAGTCTTATGGATTTGAACAGAACGTGGATGGACCATGTGTTTATAAAAGGAGCGATAAGACTGCAGTAGTTTTTCTAGTGCTTTACGTGGACGATATCTTGCTCATCGGAAACGATGTTGGAACGTTGTCTACAGTGAAGGTGTGGTGTGGTTATCCTTTCAATTTGACATGAAAGACCTGGGTGAAGTGAGTTATGTTCTGGGGATCAAGGTAACTCGAGATTGCCAGAACAAGATTCTCTCGCTGTCACAGTCAGCCTACATAGATACTATCTTGGTCAGATTCAGTATGCACAACTCCAAGAAGGGACTGGTTCCATTCAGATATGGAATGAAATTGTCCAAGGATCAGGGTCCTAAGACTCCTAAGGAGAGGGCAGAGATGTAGAAGATACCTTATGCTTCGGCTGTAGGGAGTCTGATGTATGCCATGCAGTGCACGAGACCAGATATATGCTATGCAGTAGGCATGATGGGCAGGTATCAGTCAAATCCGGGTCCAGGGTACTGGACTGCTGTGAAAAGTATACTCAAGTATCTCCGTAGGACGAGAGATTATAAGTTAGTTTACTATTCACAGGAACTGATACCGATTGGATATACGGATTCTGACTTTGCGTCAGATTCGGAATCCAGGAGATCGACGTCAGAGTTTGTGTTTTCATTAGGAGGAGGAGCTGTCAGTTGGAGGAGCGTGAAGCAGGGATGCATCACGGATTCGACGACAGAGGCTGAGTACGTTACGGCGTGCGAAGCAGCTAAGGAGGCGGTGTGGCTCAAGAAGTTCCTCATGAACTTAGGATGCGTACCGGGAGCTCAAGATCCTATTGTCCTTTACTGTGACAATAGTGGAGCGGTAGCACAATCCAAGGAGCCAAGATATCACCAGAAGAGCAAGCATATCGAGCGGAAATACTACATAATCCGGGACTTGCAGCAGCGAGAGGAGATAACATGGCGGACCCTTTCACAAAGGCGTTACCGATCAAGGCTTTTGAGAAGCACGTGGATGCCATGGGAGTTAAGACTGTTGTTCCCCACTAGGCCAAGTGGGAGATTGTTGTAGCTCGTGTGTCCTTAGCGTGGATTTTATGTATTAACATTAATAAAGATTACTTTGGTTATTGCTTTAATTAGAATACTACTCTGGTATATGATAATACTCATATAATAAAAGAACCCTAGGGAACACAGTAGGCCACTGAGGCGCATGGAGGATCCATGCTTGGGAGACCCAGTGGACCAGTTCTGTGTAGACCTAGAACTAGTTCACAGCTTAGGTAATGTCGGTCGCTTCACCGAGAACAAGTTGTTGGCAGGTAGAGGATGTGGTGAAGTCTCCACCATGGGAACGTGGGATTCCCATTCACCTGACCAAGCACGATGATCGTGTTGAACAGGAACCAAGATGGTGCACAGTTCAGTGATTCAGACACTGGTGCAGAAACTGTCTTACTACTATAGATAATCTGTCCTTAACCCTGAGGGACCATGCTCACTGGGCCAACCAGTTGTGTGTTGCTTTGATGTGCCAACGTGTGCGGACCTTCCATAGTCCAATACCACGGTACGTTGGGTTACCCAGCTGGCGCTTGAGTGACATGTAATCCCTACAGGTTATCCGACGTCCAATGTTGGATGGGTGCGGTTTGATGAGTCAATCTGTCCACACAGTTATCCTAGGCCTGGTGGTTGTCAGTATGACTGACGATGTTCCGGATGCTAGGCATAGCACCAGAAGGTGTATGGTGTTATATATGACAAGTCATCAAACCCTAGTCAGATGATCGATCGGGATCTGACGGTGCTCCCCACCGCCCGAGTCGTATCATGGCACCAGTAATAGGAGGGACTGAGGATTATTGGAGTATAGTAGAGAACAGGGTTACGAGGGAGTAACATAAGTTTAGGATCACTAGAGTTCAACTCTCGTCGCACTCTGGGTGGCTACATGGGTTAATCGGATTAGGGCTGATTAACGAAACTTTCGGTGTGTCACCGGAACAGTTAATCAGGGATCCGGTTGGAGCTAGAGATCCCAAACCCTGAAGGTTCCACCTTGTCGTTGTGTATAGGAATTGTTCCCCGACCTACTTGGATACGTTGGATGCGAAGTAGCGCGATGGAGCGCAAGCCCGGAGCAAAAGAACCTAATTCACATGTGTTACGGGCCATAGGGGTATTTTGGTAAATACTGAAATATGGCTCAGAACATATTGAATATGGATCTTAGATTGAGCGGAATAATTCCAGGAGCTCACAGGCGCTGACGGAACTCGATTCCGAGTAGCACACCTCACTCAGTCTCACTTTCAGTTTTCCGATTTTCGTGAAGGGCGTTTTCGTCCGGACTTCAGATAGACACCCGGAAGACCTAAATCCGATCCCCCCTCATCCCTATCCACCTAAGGGCCGGTCCTAGGCTCCTTGGAGTCATGGGAGACCGGCCCTATAAAGGGAATAGAGAGGGGAGGGGCCGGCCCTAGTGCCTCCCTCTCCTTTGTGGCCGAACCTATCATCCCCTCTCCCTCTTTGTGGTTTCGGCCAAGGAAAAGAGAGGAAGAAGAAGGGAGAAGGAAGAGGAAGGAAGGAGAACGAAGAAAGGAGAAAGAGGAGGAGAAAATCTCAAGGCTCGCCATCGTCTTCGCAACGGATTCTTCCATCGGCTCGAAATCCTTGCACTCAGAGACGGGATTTCGAGGATTCTTCAATTCGCAAAGGACAAGGTGCTATCCGACAGTTTCCATTGCGATTCAAGTGCGGTTCTTCATCGTTCCGTAATCTTCGGATCATAGATCCATAAGGTATGATGAATCTAAACACCTAAGTAGATGCATGCATGTCTTCCGTAGATCGTAGTATGCCTCTAGGGTGTCCGCACATATGCTAAGATCATAGATTTGCATGTAGATTGTTTTGTATCACGAATTGTAATGAAACATACACCGTATGATCTTCGGATCTTTCTTTTTGCTTCCGCTGCGACTCTGATTAGCGGAACCCAATTCCAACATCAAGCGCCAGCCGGGTAACCTAACGTACCGTGGTATTGGACTATGGAAGGTCCGCACACGTTGGCACATCAAAGCACCACTCAACTGGTTGGCCCAGTATACATGGTCCCTCAGGGTTAAGGACATATTATCTATAATAGTAAGACGGTTTATGCACCAGTGTCTGAATCACTGAACTGTGCACCGTCTTTGTTCCTGTTCAACACGATCATCGTGCTTGGTCATGTGAATGGGAATCCCACGTTCCTGTGGTGGAGACTTCACCACATCCTCTACCTGCCAACAGCTTGTTCTCGGTGAAGCGACCGACATCACCTAAGCTGTGAACTAGTTCTAGGTCTACACATAACTGGTCCACTGGGTCTCCCAAGCATGGATCCACCATGCACCTCAGTGGTCTACTGTGTTCCCTAGGGTCCTTTATTATATGTATATTAACATATACCATAGTAGTATTCTAATTAAAGCAATAACCAAATGCATCTTTATTAATGTTAATACAGAAAATCCACGCTCAGTACACACGAGCTACAACACAAATGTAACGAAGCGGGGGGGGGGGAGCAACACAACACGAGGTCAAGGTAGGATTGGAAGAAAAATAGCTACCACGTAGGATTTCAGGATAGGCAGCCCATTTTCCTTCAATATTGGGAGGAATCCTAAGTCCCCCTCACAACCCTTTACTCCGGAGTTGGACTTCCACCGGCATCAAATTTCTTCTCAATTTCTGGGGACCAAACAAAGAAAAAGTGGGTAAAACCATTTCAATTCCACGGAACTCAGGCCATTTCCACGAACCAAAAGAAGCCTTAAGGATGAGAGAGAGAGAGAGAGAGAGAGAGAGAGAGAGAGAGAGAGAGAGATAGAGATAGATTAGGTTTAGAGAGAGGAACAGCTACAGATGATTCTGAGAGAGAGAGAGAGAGAGAGAGAGAGAGAGAGAGAGAGAGAGAGAGAGAGAGAGAGAGAGAGAGAGAGAGAGAGAGATTAGGTTTAGAGAGGGGAACGGCTACAGATGATTCTCAGGTAGATAGAGATGGGATCCGGAGAAAAGATAGAGAACGCCCGAGACTTTGAGAGAGAGGATGACATTGGGATCTCGGAGTCTACATGGGTTGGGGTTGTAATGGACGGTTATGATGGGGTTTGAATTAGGAAAGATAGAAAGACGGGAAAGAGATGAGAGAGAGAGAGAGAGAGAGAGAGAGAGAGAGAGAGAGAGAGATATGCAGTCATTGATGGGGATCAGATAAGGTAAGAAAGAGAGAATCGTGAGAGAGAAAATAGGAGTAGATAATGCATGAATGGTGATAAGGTGGTGAGGTGGCACGAGGTCATAAGGTTGCAATCAGGTCTTGCATGGCTTGTTTGGGTCGTTATTGGAATATTGGGTTGGGTTGGCTTAAATGATAGTTATTAAGAGGGGACCGCATTTTCTAATTGGAAACAAGAGAAATGCTATTCAGCCCCAAGATTTTTCTGATTTCGCCCGCCCGATTGACATGGCACCGTTCAAATGATGGCTGAAATCCACTATCGACATTTAAGTCTTTTACACCTCTAGTTGCACGCTTCCACATCAATCGGGCTGAGTGGAATCGAAAAACCTTCTGGCTGAATAGCATTTGCTCTTGGAAACAATGAACAAAGAGACAGATGGGAGAGAGGGATTTTGAGAGAGAGTGGAGCCGTAGATGAGCTGTGTTTGGGTCTTTGAACGGTTGTGATTGAATGGTGCAATTGGATTTGAGTCAAGGGTTTGCATGGCAATTGAAGAAAAAAAAAAAAAAAAGAGGAGAGTAAATAGGCTCATGAATGGAGGACCACGTTTGAGAAAATAGAGATCCACGTGAGAAGAGAAAATCTAAAACTTAAATGGGAAAAAATTCATTGGAAGAGGCCAGAATGGTTGATAAATGGTTATGTGCATGTATGCATGGTTTTAATGGGGATCGAGTTGGAGTATATGCATGGAGAGAGAAAAAAAATAAAAGAATATAAAAGGAAAAGAGTGGCTTTCATTTCCATCCAATTTGCTATGTTTTTGTCCTCGGGCTCTTAGATTCATTCAAATATATATGGTTCCTCGGAGGCTCGTGTTGTGTCGGTTGGGTGCGACAAGCTCGCCTTCATATCCGTCAATCAATATTTTCTTCTTTTAAGTCCACTATTCAGAAAGCTCTCTGTATGCATAGGGTATTTGTCCATGCATATGGTCGCAACTTGATTATATCAAATGCTTCGTTATAGTCCCTTGGAGCCACATGCGTTGAGAACGGGGTGAGTTTCCTTGAAAATAATAATTTACACTATCGGGCATTGTACTTTTCATGCAAGCATGTATGAGAGTTAACCAATATGTCATTTTGTCTGTAAGAAAGTCTACCATGCAGCGGTGAAAAGAAAATCTTGCACTTGATGTGTATTATGAAAGTTTTACGTATAAGAGTGATAACTTATGTGCGATAATAAAAGGATAATTCGCATAAAATGGCCGCTCAACAATTTCAATGAATGAATATTGTCATATCACATAAGAAGAAACAAGGATATTAACATATAGACTCAAGTTAGTGCATGTTACTTTTCAAATAAAATACGCGGCATGGATAGAGGACAGATAACATGCGATGACGAGCATCACATCAGGTTATATGTGCTAGCTGGTGTACCTTATATGCTACTTTTGTAGTTTCTAGCATATATTTCTTTAAAAGGAGCTCATCTAGTGTTAGAGAGAGATCCCAGTTGAAGATCGAAGCCGGCTCTGCCTACAAGGAGTCGTGCGCATGACTGTGAAGTCATGCGCACGACCTGAGGCCAAGAAAGTCGACGCATCCTTCTACAAAACGATGAGTTGCCTACAAGAAGTCGTGCGCACGACTGTGGGAAGTCGTGCGCACGATCTAGAGCCCGAGATTTTCGACGCGTCTTTGACGAGACTGTCATGTGCATGACTTTCCCAGTCGTGCACACGATTGTGGCTGGCAACACGCAGTTGACCCAGTCTTGCACGACTGGACTTTCCTTTGGGGACTGTTTTAAAGGGAATATCGGGATTAGGCTTATGTAACCTATTCCCTTGATATATAAAAGGGTCTAGGGTTTTGTGGGAGGTAGCTTTTAGAGGGCTTTGGTTGAGAGATCATTATTTTGCTTGGGAGAAAAGATTGGAGAGTCTTCTTGATTCTCGTTGGAGGGTTCGAGGAACCACTGTATGCTCTTCTCTATTTGATAGTGGATCTCTCTCGTGGTGCCGCCAGTGGACTTAGGCAAGATTGCCAAACCATCTAAAATCTCCGGTGTTCTTTGTGGTACATGATTTTTTCCCCTCTTACCATTTGATTACTTCGCATATTCCGCATATATTATATTTGTGTCGTTGTTTTGGGCGATCTTCAGTGGTTGCCGATTTCGCTGTGCACAACAAATTGGTATCAGAGCATAGGTTCTGGTGTGGGATTGCTTTGTATTGGGGATTATGGAAAGTTCAGAGCCTGAATCTTTGACAAAGTCGATTCAGCACGTGAACATCCATCAATCCAAAATTGATATTGTGAAATTCAATGGCACAAACAATTTTGAAATGTAGAGATGCGAAGTTTTGGATGTTCTAAACGCGCAAAATTTAGAGAAAACTAAAATTGAAAGAGAAGCCAGCGGAAACCTCAGAAAAGAAATTGACGAAGATGAATCATGATGTTTGTGGAGTTATCAGGTCCTGCTTGATACAAGATATTAGGTATCTTGTGATGAACGAGACATCTGTACAGAAGATATAAGAAACTCTTGAAATAAAGTATGTGACCAAGAGTGTTGAAAATCGTCTCCATCTGAAGAAGAAGCTTTACCACTTCCAGATAAGGAAATGAGTCTCCATTGGTGAACATATGAATAATTTTACCAAGTTTTTTGCTGATTTAGCAAATATAGATGAGATTATCAAAGATGAAGATCGGACATTGATTTTGTTGAGCTTTCTTTCTTATGAGGATTATAAGCACTTTGTTATAACTCTGATCAATGGAAAGTCATCTTTGAGTTATGAGGATATGAGTGCAGCATTGGTCAATCTCGAGTACAGAAGGAAAGATAAGGAGTCTTCATTAGGATCAACGTTTGAGACACTAACATCAAGAGAAAGGTCTGTGGATCGAAAGAGATCTAGTGGTAAATGAAAGTTTCGATCGAAATCAAAAGGTCACAATCTGGGTAAAGATGAATGTGCCTTTTGTCACGAGATTGAGCATTGGAAGAAGGACTGTCTGAAGTTGAAGATGAAGGACTCGAATTCTTCAAAACAAATATTGCACAGAGGACAGGTGATGATAATTCCAATTCTTTAATTTTTTCATTGACAATTTCTCCCATTATATGTTATTCCAATTCTAGCGAATGGATTTTGGATACTGATGGTACTTATCATGTTTGTCCCAAACGAGAATGGTTTGCTAGCTTTGAGAAGCTGGATATGAGCTTGATCTTGATGGGAAACGATCAAGCTTGCCATATACTTTGGATGGATACCATCCTTATCAAGATGTATGATAGGATAATATGAGAGTTGAAAGATGTTCGGTATGGTTCCTGCATTGAAGAAGAATCTCATCTCTATTAGCGCTTTAGAATCCAAAGGCTTAAAAATAGTCATTGAGGAGGGGGTTTTGAAGGCTTTGAAGGGTGTTATGGTCGTAATGAAAGGCATGAGGAAGAGTAACATGTACTACTTGAAGGGAAGTATAGTTACTAGGGAGGCTGTTATTTTTGAAGGTTCAGAGAAAGTCACGAATACTACCTGACTGTGGCATGCATATAAGATTGGGACACACTGGAGAGAAGTCTCTGCAGATGTTGGTGAGATAGGGACTGTTGAAGTGTGCTTCGACCTGCAAGTTGGACTTCTGTGAACATTGTATTATGGGTAAGCAGACAAGGGTGAAGTTTGACACTGCTATCCATCGTACTCGTGGAACCCTTGATTATGTTCACACGGATATTTGGGGTCCTTCTAGGAATGCATTACTAGGAAGTAAGCATTACTTTGTGTCTTTCATTGATGATTTCTCTAGGTGTGTGTTGGTATACATCATGCGACATAAGGATGAAGTTATAGAGATCTTTGTGACATGGAAAAAGGTTATAGAGACTGTAATACCCAGGAAAATTTTGGAATTTTGAGGGGTATATTTTTTAGGAGCATAAGTGCAGTTGAATCACGGAGCACCAACAGATTCCTCTTAATTTCTACAGAAAGTCAATCTTTAGAATACCTCCAAATTTTGTAGAGTTAGCATGCGCGTCGTCGTCTCGATTCTAATGCCTATTTTTGGGCGATTTTTGGACGAGTGGTTTGAGAGTTATGATTTTTCGAAGTTTGCATGAGATTAGTCATTCGGATTCGAACCGGGTTATGAATCGACCTCAGACCTGAATATGATTTAACCACTTGAATCCGAGACCAAGCACGGCTTGATTTGGGATCTAAAACTTATCAGCTTAGGGCCTCTTTGGTTTGAACTTGTTTGATGTATTAACCGTGTGATCTTGATCGGATGGGTCTAATGAGTCCTAGTCCAATTAGGGTTTTTGGATCGACACCTTTATTTATATCCTATCTTCTCCTCATTAGAGCCGCCCCAGATCCCTTTGGGTTCATTAGAGAGAGAGAGAGAGAGAGAGAGAGAGAGAGAGAGAGAGAGAGAGAGAGAGAGAGGGGGAGAGAAGAAGAGCAGCACATGCAGTCCTCTTTCCCTCCTGTGTGTAAGAAAGCCTCGATGAAAGCAACCCTTCGAGTCCGGCGATCCACATACAGGTCAGCCCATGCCCTCCTCCTCTCCGGTCCTTCCTCCCATCACCACCTGTACTCACCGGCGAGCAAAGCACTTAGGATTGCGATCTCAAACACCGCACAACCACCCTTGTCCACCATCCCCGCCACCAAATCGACGGTTCTGCCGTGCACCTCACCACTTTCTGATCATATCCGGCGGTGAGCATGCCGGTCGAACCACCCAACTGTCCCGCCGGCTTTTGTTTTTCCACATCCAAAGAAGCCATCTGGAGTCTTTGGCCTGTGGTTGGGGGTGGCTTGGAGCCGCTCCCGACGGAGGCCTTTGACCTGCCGGCTGACGGCCCAGTTGATGAACGTGTGGCGCCGCCCACCTAGCCTCAAGGCTTTCTGAACAGGGCCTTATGGATCCTTTTAGAAATTATAAGCAACTTTTATATTCATCCAACTTTAGCTATGTGTATCCATATTACGTACACTCACAAACTTGTACTGCATGCATAAGTAAGTTGGTTAGCCACCCTTTTGTTTTACTGCACCCCTTTGAAAAGTTTACAACCCTAGGTTTTTATATTTTTGGGATCCTTTTTGTTAGTACACCTAATATACCCCATGGTTATGTTACGAGAGCACCCCAGCCTCTACTTGTTTTAGTTTAAACCTTTAAGCTAGGTCTCACCCAAATTATTGGGTCAAATTGGGTCCAACCCAAACTCTGAACCTGACCCATGGACCCGACCCAGTGTAAACCGGAACCAATCCAAATTCTTCAGACCAGGCCACTTCAGACAGCTCGCTCTGAAAAGTGCGTTTTTACGATATCGGACACCCCTATGCTCCGATTTGTGTAAAATCGGCGACGATGGGTTGCATCGTTCGAGTCCTTCCTAGCCACCAGGGGTTCAACGATTATATCTTCCCTTATCTTTAGGAGAGTTGAATTCAAGTTGATTGGCTCTGCCGATCCTACTTGTTGACCCTGACCCCTATGGCCATGAGGGCCCGAATCACTACCCCTGTCGAACTCAGCATGAGCAGTAGTAATAACTTTACTTACATAGTCCACTATTGGAATTTCAGACTATAGTCGGCTTGGGAGTAGAGTGACTCGCGGTCGATAGACACGCTCCAACAGGTTAGTCGTACTGCATGTAGATATTTTAATTAAAAATAAATTATTCTCTTGATACGTTGCATGCTTAGTCATAAATCATGGGCATATACCTTTTGATTTGTCAAGTTGATAGATATTATCCTTTTGTTCTATTTACTTAAAATGTAAATTGTTTAGAGACTGGTCGTTTAGAAGAACATGTGATTTATGTGATTTTATGGGGTTTGTATTGACTTCTGAAATGTCTTGGCGTCGTGGCAACCTAGTTGCCCGACTGGCTCTCGGTATAGATCCGTGTGCACATCGTAGGTAAGTGAACCCCTAGCTGTGAACAGACCGAAACGAGTAGGGAGGATCATGGGGTTAGGTCACGGGTTGTTTCCTGTGGGGAAACTGAGGTGGAGTGGCCTAATCCTGGGGTTTAGACCCCATAGAAAGCAAGTTGGGTGTGAGTGCCCCGTGGTGAAAGACCAAGTCCCCTTTTTGGCCACTAGGGTAGTATGTCTCGAGGCTGTATCCCGAGCATAAGGAACGAAGTGGTTCCCCTGTTGCGAAAAAGGAACCCAATAGTAACGCCACCAAGTCGGGAGCCTAGCTCAAACTTGGGGTTCACACTTGTTTTCTCATTCTCCTTTTTCTTTCATTTTCATCCTTAGCCTACGGTCTAGCACCACTGTGCACGACCTAGAAAATAGGTTCTCTCATGAAGTGGAATGGGACGCCTCATGAGGGAATTGTCGGTTAGGACATTATATGTATAATATAGATTTACTGGACACATTAGAATAGATCTTTTAGTATATACTTATGATAGTAGTAGTAGTTATTCTGTTGGTTACTCTATTATGTTACAGCATTATTTTATCGTAGAAGTATATTTCTGCTTTATATCTTTCTTGCATTCTCCGACTTGTTCTTTAGGACCACTGAGTTTTATACTCAGGGGGAGTTGTTTTGTTGTTTTTCCTCTCCCCCAGGTTCTTTCTCTCGGACGGAGCGTTAGGAGCTCTGTGGCAGTTTCAATTGGAGTGGTAGTTCTTCACCGGATTTGCGAGGGTAGGAGTGACAACTGGACTCATCTGGTTTTTACCATTTCTTGTTATCGTATTTGGATTGTAAGATGTTGAAGAGTATTGTTAGTGGATTGGATATTTAAGTATTATTTATTGCTTCTGCGTTATGTTGTCTCTGTAATTATATTTCCCTCTATTTCAAAACATCACCCTTGAGTTTTGGACCCTCTCTTCTTAGTCCAGAATTCGGGGCGTGACAAAATGGTATCAGAGCCGGTTCTCCTCGGGATGGGGGGTTAACCCTACACGAGGACGTGTAGCCCTAAGGGGGGTGGATTGTGACGACCAAGATCCAATAGGCCAATAGCCAAGAGCCAAGACTCCTGAGGCGGGAATGCCAAGATAGATGAGGTGAGGTGAGGTGAGGTGTACAATGCCATGAGTTAGCCCCACATCGCCTGGAGAGAAGGAGATCCTGAGCTGCTTATATAATTTTCCCTCCCAAATATAGAAGACGCATTTTAAAGCCGTGCACCGCTACGGATTTCGTAAGAACTCCGTAGTTAAGCGTGCTCGGGCGAGAGTAGTACCAGGATGGGTGACCTCCCTGGGAATTTCTCGTGCGGGCACGGGCAAAGCGGACAATATCTTGTGTGTTTGGGGCGGATGTTACAAAGTGGTATCAGAGCGGGGATATGATTCTAGGGATTTAAGTTAGGATCGAGTTATTGTTGTCTGATCTGCGTAGTCATTTATGCAGATGGTGACCACAAGGAACGGCAATAATGATGCCTCTTCCTCTGGGCCTGAGAGTACGACAGAGATGATCCGTGGGTTGGCGGATATGGTTCGTCAGCAGCAGGCCACGATCCAGCAGCAGGAGGCTGCCAGGCTGCAACTGGAAGCTACTCAGCGGCAGCAGGTTGAGCTGCTTCAGGCTGTGCTAGCTCAGGCTCAGGCGCCACCTCATGCTCCACCAGGTCAGAGGAGAGAGGATGGTGGCAGACAAGTTGGTAGGATGAAGGAATTCAAGGGCATGAAGCCCCCTGTTTTCAAAGGAGAGCCAGACCCCATGGAGGCCGATCGTTGGCTGAAGCAGATCGGGAAGGTCTTGGACGCACTGGAGGTGACTGGAGAGCGACGGGTCTCCTTAGCCTCTTACCAGTTTGAGGCTGAGGCTGACTATTGGTGGGACATGGTTCAGAGGTCCCGAGGAGCTGACCAGCCAGCTTGGACCTGGGAGGAGTTCGAGCGGGTGTTCCGGGATAAATACTTCCCAGTTAGTGTTCGTAGCAGCTTGCAAGCAGAGTTCTTGGCTCTAGTCCAGGGGACCCTTACTGTTGCACAGTACGAGACGAAGTTTGAGGAGCTTTCCCGATATGCTCCATACTTGGTGGCGACAGAGGACTTGAGAGCCAGACGATTTGAGCAGGGCTTGAGGCCTGGCATCCGGAGTCGAGTAGAGGTTTTGATGTTGGAGACCTATACAGATGTAGTGACGAGGGCGTTAGTGGCAGAGCGTGGGATGGAGGAGACACGTAAGATCACAGAGAAGGGCAGCAGTAGCCATGGAGGGTCTCGTCAGAACTTCTGGAAGAAGCAGAAGACCTCAGACACACGTCCACAGCACCAGCCTCCTCGTGGTCCTCCGTCTACCGGGTCTCAGACGGTGCGGTGCTTTGAGTGTGGTGCTGCTGGCCACATTCGGAGGTACTGCCCGCAAGTTGGACTACTTCCACCACCACCTCCCCACCCGGCACTGACGTACCACCCCCAGCCGCAGCCACAACCACAGCAGCAGCAGCACCGACAGCAGCAGCAGAGCGCTCAGCAGTACCGTGCCCCTCAGCCACTTCAGCAGAGGCCTCCGACTCACCAGGGTGGTAGTGGTCAGAGTGCTCAGGGCAGGGTATATGCATTGGTGGACCGGGATGCAGGAGCTTCGACAGCCGCTATTGAGGGTACACGTCTTGTCTTTTCCACCTTAGCTCATGTGATGCTTGACACTGGTTCCACACACTCTTATATTGTACCGAGGTTCGTATCTGTCCTAGGGATAGAGACCGAACCATTAGGCCATGCCTTATCAGTGATCTCACCCCTAGGGACCAGTACTGTTGTAGACCGCATCTGTAGGAGGTGCATCATTCGAGTTGGAGACTGGGAGTTGTTAGCGGATTTGATCGTGTTGGATTTGGATGAGTTTGACGTCCTTTTGGGTATGGACTGGTTAACAGCATATCACGCTTCTCTGGATTGCTACTCCAAGAAGGTGACATTGCGCCCGCCAGGATTCCCGATGTTCTCTTTCGTTGGAGATCGGATGGCGATTCTATGTCCGCCTCCTATGGAGCGATTCAGTCTTAGTCTCTTAGCTCGACTCTCGAGTGCAACAGATGATAGAGCGTCCCTAGAGTTAGCACCAGTTGTGAGAGACTTTTCCGATGTCTTCCCCGAGGAACTTCCTGGCTTGCCTCCAGCTAGGGAAGTTGATTTCTGTATTGAGTTGGCACCAGGCACCGCCCCTATTTCGGTGGCACCTTACCGGATGGCTCCAGCTGAGCTGAGGGAGTTGAAGACTCAGCTAGAGGAACTTACGACATTGGGATTCATCCGCCCTAGTGTTTCTCCCTGGGGTGCCCCAGTGTTGTTTGCTCAAAAGAAGGATGGGTCAAAGAGGCTCTACATTGACTACCGAAAGTTGAATGCTGTGACTGTGAAGAACCGGTATCCTCTTCCCCGAATAGATGATCTGTTCGACCAGTTGCAGGGAGCTTGTTGGTTCTCGAAGATTGACTTGAGGACAGGCTACCATCAGCTGAGAGTGAGGGAAGAAGACATCCAGAAGACGGCATTTCGGACCCGCTACGGTCACTATGAGTTCTTGGTGATGCCGTTCGGTCTGACGAATGCCCCCGCAACCTTTATGAACTTGATGAATCGAGTCTTTCGAGAGCACCTTGACCAGTTCGTTGTTGTATTTGTGGATGATGTTCTTATTTACTCCAAGTCAGAGGATGAGCACGGGGAGCATTTACGGAAGGCACTGCAGATCTTAAGGGATCACCAACTGTATGCCAAGCTCAGTAAATGCGAGTTTTGGATGCAGGAAGTGAAATTCCTTGGGCATGTTGTTTCGAATGATGGGATATCAGTGGATCCTGCAAAGATCGAGGCAGTCTTGGATTGGGAGCAGCCTAAGAACGTCTTTGAGATCCGAAGTTTTCTGGGTCTGGCAGGATACTATCGGAGGTTTGTTGAGGGCTTCTCTCGTCTAGCAGGTCCCCTAACCCAGTTAACGAAGAAGGGAGTTCAGTTCGAGTGGACGGACGAGTGTGAGGCATTTTTCCAGGAGTTGAAGAAACGCCTCACGACTGCACCGGTGCTCACCGTTCCCGTCAGTGGTCGGAGCTATATTGTTTACACAGATGCCTCTCTGGCAGGCCTTGGTGCGGTATTGATGCAAGATGGTAAAGTGGTGGCTTATGCCTCCCGGCAGTTGAAGCCTCACGAGGAGAATTATCCCACACATGACCTGGAGCTTGCAGCAGTTGTGTTCGCACTGAAGATCTGGAGGCACTACCTCTACGGCGAGGACTTCGAGATGTACTGTGATCATAAGAGCCTGAAGTACATCCACTCTCAGAAGGACCTGAACCAGAGGCAGAGGAGATGGGTTGAGGTCCTGACAGACTACAACTATGATTTTTTCTACCATCCCGGGAAGGCCAATGTGGTTGCAGATGCACTTAGCAGGAAGTCTCGTAGCAGGTTGGCTTGTTTGATGGCAGATCGACAGGAGTTTCTTGTGACGGTTGAGGGTTTTGACTTGCGTGTTCATAAGGAGCCTTCTCACACCATCCTATGCAGTATCCGAGCTCAGCCTTCTTTGTTCCAGAGGGTGATCAACTCACAGAGGGATGATGTAAAATTGGAGGATATTCGAGCTGGTCTGAGGCAGGGAAATGTAATGGACGGTTGGTCCATAGGTTCAGATACCGGCTTGAGGTATCAGGGAAGGTTATGCCTTTCTACCAATCGGGAGCTCATCCTGGAGGTTTTGACAGAAGCTCATCGCTCTCGGTTTACGGTACATCCTGGAGCCACCAAGATGTATCGAGACCTGAAGAGGCAGTTCTGGTGGGGTGGCATGAAGAGGGACGTGGCAGAGTTTGTTTCTCGTTGTTTGACCTGTCAACAGGTCAAGGCGGAGCATCAGAGGCCAGCAGGACTCTTGCAGCCTTTACCAGTAGCGGAGTGGAAGTGGGAGCACATCACGATGGATTTCGTCTCTGGTTTACCTGCTTCTCGGAAGGGCCATGACTCGATCTGGGTAATAGTTGATCGGTTGACGAAGTCAGCGCACTTCCTCCCTATTCGCAAGACGATGACGCAGAGGGATTACAGTGAGCTATATGTGAGAGAGATTGTGAAGCTCCATGGAGTCCCCATCACTATTGTTTCAGATAGAGACCCTCGGTTTGTCTCACATTTATGGGGAAGCTTACAGGAGGCTATGGGGACGAAGCTCCACTTCAGCACAGCCTACCACCCTCAGACGGATGGTCAGTCAGAGCGTACGATCCAGACACTAGAGGACATGCTTCGAGCCTGTGTGATGGATTTTGGAGATGGTTGGGAGCACCACCTTCCCTTGGTAGAGTTCGCCTACAACAACAGCTTCCAAGCCAGTATCGGCATGGCTCCCTTCGAGGCTCTCTACAGGAGACCGTGTCGTTCTCCGGTTTGCTGGGCTGAGGTCGGAGAGAAGAGCTTGTTGGGACCAGAGATGGTCCAGGAGACGTCGGAGAAGATCCAGGTGATCAGAGAGCGTCTGCGGGCAGCTCAGAGCCGGCAGAAGAGCTACGCAGATACTCGGCGGCGAGCATTAGAGTTTGAGGCTGGTGATCGGGTGTTCTTGAAGGTTTCCCCGCGGCGTGGTCTCGTTAGGTTCGGGTGGAAGGGGAAACTAGCACCCCGGTTCATCGGTCCCTTTGAGATCCTTGACAGAGTTGGGGATGTCGCATACCGTTTAGCGTTGCCACCTCAGCTCTCCAGTGTCCACCAGGTATTCCATGTGTCGATGCTCCGAAAGTATGAGCCGGACTCGTCACACGTTCTTGACTGGCAGGGCTTGAGTCTCAGTGAGGACGTGACCTTCGAGGAGCGTCCAATGCAGATTTTGGCAGCTGAAGATCGGGTGTTGCGTACAAAGACCATCCGTATGGTCAAGGTGTTGTGGCAACACCATACTCCCGAGGAAGCTACTTGGGAGCTTGAGTCGGAGATGAAGACTCAGTATCCTGATCTTTTCGAAGGGTTTTCTGGTTGAACTTCGAGGACGAAGTCCTCTTTTAGGGGGTTATGTTGTAGCACCTCATGCAATTTATTTGTAACTTATTTTATGTGGACTGCACGTATGTTCGAGCTTGCATGACACTTTTGTTTTGTCCTGACTAATGGTAATCGATTTTCTTGCGGGTTGGTGTGGTGAATTGTTTTGAACTGGTTTTGGACTAAAAACTTTTGCATGAATTGCTCTTGCATGCACCACTGGAGTGAATAGCTAGTGGTGTAATTTCGGGACGAAATTCTCTTAAGAGGGGTAGGTTGTAATACCCAGGGAAATTTTGGAATTTTGAGGGGTATTTTTTTTAGGAGCATAAGTGCAGTTGAATCACGGAGCACCAACAGATTCCTCTTAATTTCTACAGAAAGTCAATCTTTAGAATACCTCCAAATTTTGTAGAGTTAGCATGTGCGTCGTCGTCCCGATTCTAACGCCTATTTTTGGGCGATTTTTGGACGAGTGGTTTGAGAGTTATGATTTTTCGAAGTTTGCATGAGATTAGTCATTCGGATTCAAACCGGGTTATGAATCGACCTCAGACCTGAATACGATTTAACCACTTGAATCCGAGACCAAGCACGGCTTGATTTGGGATCTAAAACTTATCAGCTTAGGGCCTCTTTGGTTTGAACTTGTTTGATGTATTAACCGTGTGATCTTGATCGGATGGGTCTAATGAGTCCTAGTCCAATTAGGGTTTTTGGATCGACACCTTTATTTATATCCTATCTTCTCCTCATTAGAGCCACCCCAGATCCCTTTGGGTTCATTAGAGAGAGAGAGAGAGAGAGAGAGAGAGAGAGAGGGAGAGAAGAAGAGCAGCACATGCAGTCCTCTTTCCCTCCTGTGTGTAAGAAAGCCTCGATGAAAGCAACCCTTCGAGTCCGGCGATCCACATACAGGTCAGCCGATGCCCTCCTCCTCTCCGGTCCTTCCTCCCATCACCACCTGCACTCACTGGCAAGCAAAGCACTTAGGATTGCGATCTCAAACACCGCACAACCACCCTTGTCCACCATCCCCGCCACCAAATCGACGGTTCTACCGTGCACCTCACCACTTCCTGATCATATCCGGCGGTGAGCATGCCGGTCGAACCACCCAACTGTCCCGCCGACTTTTGTTTTTCCACATCCAAAGAAGCCATCTGGAGTCTTTGGCCTGTGGTTGGGGGTGGCTTGGAGCCGCTCCCGACGGAGGCCTTTGACCTGCCGGCTGACGGCCCAGTTGATGAACGTGTGGCGCCGCCCACCTAGCCTCAAGGCTTTCTGAACAGGGCCTTATGGATCCTTTTAGAAATTGTAAGCATCCTTATGGATCCTTTTAGAAATTGTAAGCATCTTTTATATTCATCCAACTTTAGCTATGTGTATCCTTATTACGTACACTCACAAACTTGTACTGCATGCATAAGTAAGTTGGTTAGCCACCCTTTTGTTTTACTGCACCCCTTTGAAAAGTTTACAACCCTAGGTTTTTATATTTTTGGGATCCTTTTTGTTAGTACACCTAATATACCCCATGGTTATGTTACGAGAGCACCCCAGCCTCTACTTGTTTTAGTTTAAACCTCTAAGCTAGGTCTCACCCAAATTATTGGGTCAAATTGGGTCCAACCCAAACTCTGAACCTGACCCATGGACCCGACCCAGTGTAAACCGGAACCAATCCAAATTCTTCAGACCAGGCCACTTCAGACAGCTCGCTCTGAAAAGTGCGTTTTTACGATATCAGACACCCCTATGCTCCGATTTGTGTAAAATCGGCGACGATGGGTTGCATCGTTCGAGTCCTTCCTAGCCACCAGGGGTTCAACGATTATATCTTCCCTTATCTTTAGGAGAGTTGAATTCAAGTTGATTGGCTCTGCCGATCCTACTTGTTGACCCTGACCCCTATGGCCATGAGGGCCCGAATCACTACCCCTGTCGAACTCAGCATGAGCAGTAGTAATAACTTTACTTACATAGTCCACTATTGGAATTTCAGACTATAGTCGGCTTGGGAGTAGAGTGACTCGCGGTCGATAGACACGCTCCAACAGGTTAGTCGTACTGCATGTAGATATTTTAATTAAAAATAAATTATTCTCTTGATACGTTGCATGCTTAGTCATAAATCATGGGCATATACCTTTTGATTTGTCAAGTTGATATATATTATCCTTTTGTTCTATTTACTTAAAATGTAAATTGTTTAGAGACTGGTCGTTTAGAAGAACATGTGATTTATGTGATTTTATGGGGTTTGTATTGACTTCTGAAATGTCTTGGCGTCGTGGCAACCTAGTTGCCCGACTGGCTCTCGGTATAGATCCGCGTGCACATCGTAGGTAAGTGAACCCCTAGCTGTGCACAGACCGAAACGAGTAGGGAGGATCACGGGGTTAGGTCACGGGTTGTTTCCTGTGGGGAAACTGAGGTGGAGTAGCCTAATCCTGGGGTTTAGACCCCATAGAAAGCAAGTTGGGTGTGAGTGCCCCGTGGTGAAAGACCAAGTTCCCTTTTTGGCCACTAGGGTAGTATGTCTCGAGGCTGTATCCCGAGCATAAGGAATGGAGTGGTTCCCCTGTTGCAAAAAAGGAACCCAATAGTAACGCCACCAAGTCGGGAGCCTAGCTCAAACTTGGGGTTCACACTTGTTTTCTCATTCTCCTTTTTCTTTCCTTTTCCTCCTTAGCCTACGGTCTAGCACCACTGTGCACGACCTAGAAAATGGGTTCTCTCATGAAGTGGAATGGGACGCCTCATGAGGGAATTGTCGGTTAGGACATTGAATGTATAATATGGATTTACTGGACACATTAGAATAGATCTTTTAGTATATACTTATGATAGTAGTAGTAGTTATTCTGTTGGTTACTCTATTATGTTGCAGCATTATTTTATCGTAGAAGTATATTTCTGATTTATATCTTTCTTGCGTTCTCCGACTTGTTCTTTAGGACCACTGAGTTTTATACTCAGGGGGAGTTGTTTTGTTATTTTTTCTCTCCCCCAGGTGCTTTCTCTCGGACGGAGCGTTAGGAGCTCTGTGGCAGTTTCAATTGGAGTGGTAGTTCTTCACCGGATTTGCGAGGGTAGGAGTGACAACTGGACTCATCTGGTTTTTACCATTTCTTGTTATCGTATTTGGATTGTAAGATGTTGAAGAGTATTGTTAGTGGATTGGATATTTAAGTATTATTTATTGCTTCTGTGTTATGTTGTCTCTGTAATTATATTTCCCTCTATTTCAAAACATCACCCTTGAGTTTTGGACCCTCTCTTCTTAGTCCAGAATTCAGGGCGTGACAGAGACTCAAACTGGCACAAAGATTAAGCAACTCAGATCAGATAATGGTGGTGAGTACATGAGTGATCCATTCTTGTAAATATGTTAGGTTGAAGGTATTGAGTGACACTTCACTGTGAGAGAGACACCACAATATAATGGGATGGCTGAACGCATGAACTGTACTTTACTAGAGAAGGTGACGTGTATGTTGTCTAATATTGGATTAGGCAAGGCGTTTTGGGCTGAGGCATTGACATATGCATGCCATCTTATTAATCGATTGCCGTCGGCTGTAATTAGAGGTAAAACTCCTATGGAGGTTTGGTCTGGTAAGGCTGCTTGAGATTATGATTCCCTTCGTGTGTTCGGATGTCCAACTTATTTTCATGTCAGAGAGCATAAGTTAGATCCTCGTGCAAAGAAAACTATTTTTGTGGGTCTGAAATCCGGTGTGAAGGACAATAAACTTTGGGATCCCAAAGAGAGAAATTATTCTGAGCAGAGATGTCACATTCAATGAGACTTCCATGGTGCAGCCTGAAGGCTCTCAGCAGGTAATGAGTATAAAGACCAAATATGTATTGCAGCTGGTGGAGATTGATGCATCTTCACATGGTCCAGAAAGTTCTGTATATTTTCACTTGTCATCTTCAGAGGTGACACTGGGAGATGATCAAGAATCCGATACTCCAATTGATTTCAATCCAGTTACTAGAGCATTTGGTGATACGAAGATAGATTCTGATACTGAGAATCAGGAGCCAGTTTTGCAACCAGCTCAGGATTCTATTACAGCAAAAAGAAATAAGAGAATTGTAGGTAAACCTAAATGACTTACTACAGATATGGTGGTAGCCTATGCACTTTCTATCATTAATGAGGATGTTCCTTCAACACACCATGAAACCGTGCATAGTTTAGAGGTGGTAGTGGGAGTGAGCAATAAAGGAAAAGATGCAGTCTCTTCATAAGAATAAAACCTAGAAGCTTTCTAAGTTACCTAAAGGCAAGAAGGCGATAGGTTGTAAATGGGTCTATGCAAAGAATAAAGAATCTTCAGGTGACGAGGTGCGCTACAAGGCACGTTTGGTGGCCAAGGGCTACGCTCAGAGGGAGGGGATTGATATGATGAGGTATTTTCTCCAGTTGTTAAGCACTCCTCTATTCGCATCATTTTCACCTTAGTAGCTTAGTTTGATTTGGAACTAGCCCAGCTAGATATGATGACCATTTTTCTGCATGGAGATCTTAAGGAAGAGATCTATATGACTCAACCGAGTGGGTTTAAAGCTGTAGGAAAGGAAGATTTTGTTTGTAAACTTAACAAGTCACTTTATGGGTTGAAACAATCTCCAAGACAGTGGTACAAGCGATTTGATAGGTTTATGCTAGGGTAGAAGTACACCAGAAGTCACTATGACTATTGTATCTATTTTCGTAAGCTACTGGACGGTTCCTTTGTCTTTTTGCTCTTATACGTTGATGATATGCTTAAAACCTCCAAGAGCAAATATGGGGTCGACAAGTTGAAGTGACAGTTGTCTTCAGAATTTGAGATGAAGGATTTAGGAGAATCAAGAAGGTTTTGAGTCTGGAGATTCAGATAGATAGAACGAAGAGCAGGGTCTATTTGTCTCAAAAGGCATATCTAAAGAAGGTACTCTAGAAATTCGGCATTGGCGGAAACACAAAGTCTGTGAGTACACCCCCTTACTCCTTATTTTAAACTGAGCGCTTCTATGTCTCTGAGTTCCATTGAGGGGCATGAGTCTATGTCTCGCGTTTCATATGCAAGTGCTGTTGGCAGCTTAATGTATGTTATGGTGTGTACGAAACTTGATATTTCACAGGCTGTGAGTATGGTTAGCAGATACATGCATAATCCTGGCAGAAGATATTGGCACGCTGTGAAGTGGATTTTGCGGTATATTCTTGGTACCGTAGACGTTAGTTTGATGTTTGAGAAGGAAGATGGTGGTAAGTAATTATGTGTGGGGTACATTAACTCTGACTATGCAGGTGATTTGGATAAGCACTGACTATGCAGGTGATTTGGCTACAGGGTTTGTTGAATGACTTGGGCATGGTTGTTAGCATCGTACGATATGCGATACGTATCGTACGATACGTTTCGATACGGTAGTAAAACGATATGGATCGAAAGAATGTATCAGAAATTTACTATATCGTACGATACAGATACATGTATTATATGATACGGCATATATCGTACGATACGTCCGATACACACGATACGATTTCAATAAGATTTAAAACTGGTTTTTTATTTTGGACCGGTTGAACCAACGGGGTTCGATCAGGATTTAAATGGTTTTTTTTTACCGGTTGAACCAACATGGTCCAGTTGACTGATTATAAACCTCAAGGGTTTAGGTCTCGAATTTTTTTATCGAGGAGTCTTGCGATCTCGACGGGCTGTGGTCTCGACGAGTGATGGCGGGGGTTTCTCCCCTGTTTTGGGTTTAGGTCTCGAATTTTTTTATCGAGGAGTCTTGCGATCTCGACGGGCTGTGGTCTCAACAAGTGATGGTAGGGGTTTCTCCCCTGTTTTGGCGACGGCAAGGCTTCGACGGGCAACATCAAGGGTTTCGACGGTGTCGACGGGCGGTGGCAAGAGTTTCTCCCCTGCTTTTGGCGACGGGAGGGTTTCGACAGGCGATGACAAGGGTTTCTCCCCTGTTTTTGGCGACGACAGGGTTTCGAAGGGTGACGGCAAGGGTTTCTCCCCTGTTTTGGCCACGATAGGGTTTCGACAGGCTCCTCAATTATCTCTGTTGCCCGCTGTGAACTTTTACATCTTCTCTGGTGTCCGCTACCTCGCTGTGAGCTCCACTTGCTCTATTTTTTTTTCTCTTTTTTTAAATACTTCAATTGATGATGATATGTTTCTTGTTGATGCAAATACTACATTGACAAACCTGATTGCAAAAACATCAAATTAGTGATACAAAATAATAAGAAGTCTGAAATTACATAGCAAATAAATGTTAGATTGTATCTGAAATTATAAAGCATATGTTCATCTTGCTTTCTTCTAAAATGGCAGTAGAGGTTGTAAACTTTTGAGTAATTTTGCATCTATTCATCTAAAATGGCTGTGGAAAAGGAACTTGTATATTGTAATGCTTTGATCTTTTGATTTTGCTTTGATGATTGATGGTTTATTGATTCTATTTCATATGATATTTTTATGCAGTGAATTGTTGCTAAAATGGTTGATAAGGGTAGGACAAAGAATAAAGGTCATGATGAAACATGGGATCACTGTGAAAAAATTAAAGAAGACAAGAATAGAAGGTTAAAGCTTAAATATAAGCATTGTGGAAATGCTTATTGGAGTGGTATTTCTAGAATAAAACACCACTTAACATGGACAAAAAATCCTGATGAGGTGTCTGATCTGTTCAAAGCTTTGTTGGAGAGTAAAAAGAAGAAGGATGACGATGAGTTTATAGATTTGGATGTAGATTCTACACAACTTGTAAGTGGTAGAAATAAAAAATTTATGATGGATGCTTTTCTTGGTTATGGGCAAAAGAAACCGACGCAAAGTTTCCAAACTACTTTGAATACTATGTGGAAGAAGGGCGACCGAGAGAAAGTATGTTTGGATATTTATAGGTGTTTGTATGCAAATGCACTTCCATTTAATTTGGTTAAGAGTCCTTACTTCAAATCAATGATGGAGTCGGTTGCTTCTTTTGGACCAGGATTAAAACTTCCTTCATACCATAAAACGCAAACTACTTTTTTTAAAAAAAAGTTGAAACCATTAATTTGGAATTAATAGAAAAATATAAAGTGGAGTGGAAAAGAATAGGGTGTACTCTTATGTCTGATGGATGGACCGATGAAAAAAGTAGGTCTAGCACTAATTTTCTTATGAATAGTTCTAGAGTGACGGTTTTTCTTAAATCCATTAACACTTCTGATATTTTAAAGAATACAGATAATTTGCTTGAGTTTCTTGATTCAATGGTTGAAGAAATTGGCGAAGAAAATGTTGTGCAGGTTGTAACCGATAGTGCCGCGACTTATGTAAAAGTCAATGAGTTATTAATAGAGAAAATGAAGAACTTGTTTTGGTCCCCATGTGCTACACATTGCTTGGATCTGGTATTGTCTGACATTGGTGACTTGCTAACTCATTTGGATATAGTGACAAAAGCAAAGAAAATCACTGTTTATATCTATGGCATTCATGGGTTTTGAACCTCATGAGGAAGCACACGAAGGGGAGAGATTTGGCTAGAGTCGACGTCACAAGATTTGCTACATCATATTTGACACTTAGAAGCATTCAAAAGGTAAAGATTGGGCTTAGAGCAATGTTTGTATCTCAAGAATGACAAATAAGTCAATATGCGAAGAAGGCCGATAGAATGAAGATACAAGAGATTATTTTTGTCGACCATAAATTTTGGCATGCAATCAAATATTGTCTTAAATATGTGCTTTCATTAGTGAAAGTGTTGAGGCTTGTCGATGGAGATGCAAAGCCGGCCATGGGCTATATTTATGAAGAAAGGCAAATGAGCAAATTGCCAAAAATTTCAACCATGTAAAGAAGAGGTACAACCAAATTTGGGAGATTATTGATCGAAGATGGGACATGCAGTTGCATAGGCCACTTCATGTAGCTGGATATTTCCTCAATCAAAGGAAAGTTTTGTTAAATTTAATAGTTTGCAAATAGTTAATCGTTCACATTTGTTGTTTTATTGAATCATCCATTTCTATAATCGTTCACGTTTGTTTACTTTCTACTTTCTACGTTTTATTATTCCGATTTCTTTTATGCTGACTATGAGATAAATATGGGATTTTATGAGACCATTCAAAGAATATGTTCACCCCCTATTTTGAAGGAGAAGATTGATAAACAATTGAACGTGTTCCATAATGCCGAGAAGATGTTTGGTATGGATATAGTCATCCAAATGAGGGACCAGAAACAACCGGATAAAATATAAAGTAATATTTGATATTTTTATTGATGATTTTTTATACTTTAGCTTTGTGGTGGGAGTCATTTGGGGGAGGATGCAAGGATCTTCAAAGTTTAGCGATTCGCATTCTAAGCTTTACTTGTAGTGCTACAGATTATGAAAGAAACTGGAGCATATTCGATCAGGTAAAGTCATGCTAACTAGGTCATATGATAATGTGTGCATTTCAAAAGAAGGATGAATATTCATAGTCATATTTTGAATTTTGTTAATAGGTGCATTCTAAAAGAAGAAATCGCTTGGAGCAACAAAGATTGAATGCCTTAGTGTTCATGAAGTACAACCTTCAATTGAAGGCTAAGCACAAGAAATGATTGGAGCAAAATGATTCATATTATCCTATTTGTTTATCAGATATGGAATCTGATGATGAATGGATCACTGAGAAGGAAAATCCATGCCTACCCAAGGACAATTCATGGATGGATATACATGAGTGTTTTGAGATACAAGGGAGAGAGAAAATAGTAAGAAGAGAAAAAGATGTTAGTTGTTGAACATTTTATAATACTTAATTATAAATCATAATCTAACTGCTTTATATGATTCTAATACATGTTTGGATGTTCCTTCTTTCTAGGGCCAAGAGATCTAAGTTCACAAAGGAAGGCTAAAGGAAAGAAGAAAGTAGATGACTATGAAGAGGAAGATGTGATTGAGGATGAAGAATTAGTTTAAGAAGAGATAGAAAAGGAAGATGACGAAGAACCAAGTAACGATAATGAATTATCTAGTGATGGTGATCAAATTGGAGATGGAGACGACGATGAAGATTGAAGCTATCTACTACTTTTTGAGTTTTTGTTTTGTGACTTTTGTCTTAATTGGCTATTTTGATAAATCATAGATCAATGGATCATACTTGTATATGGTTTCTTTTTGATACAAGTATTGACTTCTTATTTTCTGAATAGGCCAAAATTAAGTTTGATGAGAAATGAAAAGAAATATCTTACTTTCTTCTCTTACTTTCTTATATTTAATGTTGTGGGTGCAAATTTTGGCAAGAAGTCTGCAAACAGCGGGACCCACCGGCCCTGCCTGGTGGACCCCCGAAGACTACAGCGGGACCCACCGGTCCTGCCTGGTGGGCCCCTGAAGACTACAGCGGGACCCACCGGCCCTGCCTGGTGGGCCCCCGAAGACCACAGTGGGACCCACCGGCCCTGCCTGGTGGGCCCCCGAAGACCACAGTGGGACCCACCGGCCCTGCCTGGTGGGCCCCCAAAGACCACAGCGGGACCCACCGGCCCTGCCTGGTGGGCCCCCTAAGACGGCAGCGGAGCCCACCAGCCTTACCTGGAGGATCCCCAGATACGACAGCAGAAAACCGCCATTTACCACCAGAGAATCCTATAAATAGCAGAGCCTTCGAATGTAAAAAGGATGGGAAAATTCTGATTTCCACTCTGAGATCTGATTTTCAGAACCCAGAGCTCTGGAATTTCTCAGCTTTCCATCTTCCACCTCTCTTTGATCTTCTTCTCTCCTTCGAAGAGATCAGAGTGTTTTCAGTGATACTCGGCCTGTCGAGATCACTTCGATACAAGTGTTAGTGAATTCGGGTTGCTCCCTATAGCACGGAGACGTAGGCTTCGGCTGAACTCCGAGATCACATCTCTCGTATCCAACTTTCTCTGTTTGCATATCGAAAACTCCAACTCCAATCGACAGATCGAACGACGATCTTCGACTTAAAACTTCAATTGACTGGTGAGGAGAAGTCTTCGGGTCGGCACGAAGATTTTCCCCTACAGTTTGGCACCGTCTGTGGGATCGAACGAGAAGCTGTGTCCGTTCCACAACTACTATCAGATCAGTCGAATAGACAACTGACCGATATTCAAACTTCCTCGCCCCCTCGGTTAAGCAAACAACCGCTCGGATGCCGGCACTCTCGTTGCACCCTTCGCTTACTGAATGGCGAGGACGAAGCACCAGGGTCAACCAGAAGGAAGTAACACACGTCAACCTCGACCTGAGACTCGATCAATGAGTCAAAGGCTCAATTTCGGGCAGCCCCTTGCTGCCCCCAATATGGATACTCGATCAGGTAGTGGGAGATCGGTTGATCGATCGATTGCCCCACCTCCTCATCCATCAATAGGGCATACAACCCCTGCTCCCGCTGAAGACCTTCCCTCAACCTATCAAATCTCGGCGGTCGATTTCCAACTACTTCAATTGGCAAAACAGAATGCCACCCTCACTGCTGAGAGGGACGCACTCAAGAAGGCAGCCTCCGAGGCTGGAATTGCTCTTCCCATCCCCTCGACTAATGAGAGGGTCGATTGGCCACGACCATCAATCCACTCCGAGCAACGGAGGTCAATGGGCACCGCTGCCCCCGGGAGAATTCATCGTGACCCAACTCCCTCTGCCGCCCCATGGAAGCAGAGTGTTTGGGATCGTCTCGACGATGAGTCCTCCCAATCCTCTTGTGGTCGCAACTGCGATAGGAAGGCACCTTCAAAGCTCGATATACCAAGGAAGCACCCGATGAAAGGTGCTCCTTCAAAGAGTAGAGTCTCCCCTTCCATTCCACTTCAACGTGGACTTGGATCGGACCTTCGACATCGACTTCAACCGGCAAATACTTCAATGCCTGAGCAAGACCTTGCGATCTTGCCTCTTGACCCACATCTAGGTCGAGGACACGGTCGTAAGGATGGGTATTCCTCCGCCGGATCTCTCCATCGAAGCCTCTTCGAGTCAACATTTCCAAGGGGATGGAGAACTCCTATCCTCCCCAAATTCAACTGCGTCAAAGGAGATCCGACTCTCCATATACTTGCCTTCAAGCAAGCCTTGACACCGCACGAAGAAGAGAACAACGTGCTTTGTTGCACTTTCGCCGGGAGTCTCGATGAGCCGTCACTCGATTGGTATCATAATCTCCGAGCTGGGTCCATCACCCAGTTCGGTGTTTTGGCTAACCTTTTCGTGCAGCATTATCAGCTCAATCTGAAGCCAGAAAAGAAGCTCGACTCCCTCTATCGACTGAGGATGGGTGCTGATGAGACTCTCCGTAGTTTCACAAGGAGATTTCGCAACGAGCATGCTGCCCTCTCTGGAAGACATCTGGATGATGAAGCCATCATGTTGGCTTTCCAGAACGCCCTCCGCTTCGATCTACACATCTATAACGACTTTATTCGCAATCCCCCTCCTTCTCTGGGTTCTATGTTCGATCGAATCCAGAGAGAGATTGAGGTTGAAGATGATCAAGTCGCTCGAAAAGGGCGAGAAACGAAGCGAAGACCCGCGGAAAGAGAAGCTCCCAAGTATGCTGCCAAAGCCCACAATGCTGAGGCAGCAGCCCCTCCAGCCAACAAGCGATCAAAAAATGACGGGCGTCGATCTCCAACAAAGACCACTTTCACTGAGTGGAATTTACCAGTCGAACAGATCCTCGACCGTATTCAACACGAAGAATTCCTTCGAAGGCCCAATCCGCTTCAGCCAAACACTAAATTCACGGCGGACAAAACGGTCTACTGCGAATTCCACCGAAGTCACGGCCACTTCACCGATCGGTGCTATCGGCTGAAATTTCATCTCGAAGACTTGTTGCGAGAAGGCCACCTTCAAGAATATGTCAAAGGCGGACAAGATCAACATCGAACCTCTGCAAAGGGGAAAGAAGCGTGTTGGGTCCATCAAATCTCCTCCAACCGGCAACCTATCTCTGTGAATGCCAACGTCTTTGGTATTCATAGAACATGGCACAATCAAACCTTGACCGGGAAGGAAGTGGATCGGCAAGTTCGACGCATTTTCCACGTTCGTTCTGCTGTGAACAAGGAGGATACCTGGATCGAGAAGCCTATCGAAGGTTTGGCTTGGCCATCCATTGTTTTCAACGACTCCGATCTTCAAGGAGTTCATACTCCCCATCGAGACCCCCTGGTCTTGAAACTCCTCATCGACGGAAGCACCGTCAATCGAATCCTCATCGATACCGGGAGCTCCATCGATATTATGTTCTCAGATTGTTTCAAATGTCTGGGACATAGATACTCAAGCCTCAACGTTATCCCGACCGTGATCACTGGCTTCAACGGCGAACAAAGCATCACGGTGGGCGAATCGAGATTCACTCTCGACCTTAGCCGAGAGACTCGAGTCTCGGTGAGGTTTGCAATTGTCGAAGGAGGATCCAGTTACAACGCCATTCTCGGGCGACCATTCCTCCACCAGATCAATGCCATCTCCTCTTCTTACCACCAACTCCTCAAGTTTGCAATAGGAGAAGGCATTGTCTGCATTCGAGGCGATCAGCAAGCTGGGAGGTCCTGTGAAGCTGCTGCGGCTAAAACAGATCGTAAAATCAATATTGCTCCTCCAAAGCGGCCGCTAGACGAAGCTGGTCCCTCTTCCAAATAGCAATTAAAGGAGATTTCACTGGCCGATCCTCCACCAATCGAATGGGAAGCGTCACCTTCAATCGAAGAAATCATCCCTATCAATATCGGCAGTGGAAATCTCTCTCGACAAACATTTATTGGTATCGGTCTTAGCAACGCAGAAGCGCAAGACATGGTATCCTTCCTTCAATCCAACATCGACGTCTTCGCCTGGTGTTTTGAAGACATGCCAGGGATCAATCCAGATGATGCCTGCCACCGACTCGCTATCAAAGAAGAAGTAAAACCCGTCAAGCAAAAGCCACGCACCATCCGACCAGAGCTACAAGTTGCTGTTCAAGAGGAGATCAGTAAGTTACTCGCAGCAGGATTCATCCGTGAAGTAGAGTATCCTACTTGGATCTCTAATATAGTTGCTGTCCCAAAGAAGAATGGAAAGGTCAGAGTGTGCATCGACTTTACCAACCTCAACAAGGCTTGTCCCAAAGATCCATTCCCCATGCCAAGGATAGATAGACTCGTCGATGCCACTGCTGGCCACGAGCTATTGTCTTTTATGGATGGATACTGTGGGTACAACCAAATTCCACTTCACGCTGATGATCAAGAGAAGACATGCTTTGTGACTAGCCGGGGTCTTTACTGCTATAATGTAATGCCATTCGGCCTCAAAAATGCTGGTTCCACTTATCAAAGGTTAGTCACAAAGATGTTTGAAGATCAGATCGGTCGCAACGTCGAAGTATACGTCGACGATCTCTTCACAAAGAGCTCCATTCGAGGAAAGCATCTATCCGATCTGGCGGAAACCTTTCAAGTCCTTCGAAAGTATCGCATGAAGCTCAATCCGGCCAAGTATGCTTTCGGAGTTCAATCGGGTAAATTCCTGGGACATCTTGTGACCAGGAGGGGCATTGAAGCCAACCTCGACCAAATTCGAGCCATCCTCGACATGCCATCACCTACCAATCGGAAAGAAGTGCAACGTCTCACTGGAAGACTAGCTGCCCTCAATTGGTTCATCTCAAAGTCTTCCGACAAATGTAAGCCTCTTTTCGACAAACTGCGAAAGGCAGATACATCGGGATGGAGTTCAACTTGCGAAGAGGCTTTTCAAAGCATCAAGAAATATCTGGTGCAAGCTCCTATCCTGAAGGCTCCTCTTCCCAAAGAAGATTTATGGCTCTATCTCGCCGTGACCGATCAAGCAATCAGTGCGGTCCTAGTTAGTAGAAGAGAAGGCATTGAACATCCAGTTTATTACATCAGTCATACTCTTCTTCCGGCTGAGACTCGTTACTCCAAAACTGAGAAGGTCATTCTGGCCTTGCTCACTGCATCGCGTCGCCTCCAACCCTATTTTGTCTCTCATCAGATCACTGTCACCTCAGAACACCCACTCAAAGATATCGTTGACAAAGCTGATCGAGCTGGTCGAATGATCAAATGGGTAATCGAAATGAGCTTCTGGGGATTCAATTCGAATCTCGCACTTCCATCAAAGGTCAGGCCATTGCTGATTTTCTAGCTGACTTTTTGGTTGAAGACCCCATCTCTTGGGAAGAAGATATCGACATGCGCTTGGAAGATGAGGCTAATTCTCCAATCAATCTTGCAACAAAAACCGATCCAAACCTCGAGGCTATTGCCACAAATCCTCCATGGAAGCTTTATACTGATGGAGCTTCAAGTGCGATCGGTTCGGGAACTGGGATAGTCTTGGTATCCCCCGAACTTGATCATCTCCAAAAAGCCACTCTCCTCGGATTCAATGCCACCAATAACGAAGCCGAATACGAAGCACTCATTTCCGGACTCGAAATGGTTGAATCCCTGGGGGTAGATCGAATCATCATTTATAGCGATTCCCAACTGATCATAAGGCAAGTCAATGGGGAATACGCAACTCATGAAGAGAGAATGCAGCTCTACTTAGCCTTAGTACGACATCTTCAGCAACGTTTTACTGATACTGAATTCATTCAAATCCCAAGAGCAGAGAATCGAGAAGCAGATGCCTTAGCCAATGCTGCCTCAGTTCTTGGAGACTCACTTGGTGGAAGACAAATACAAATCAGTTATCAAGAAGTACCCAAGACCACCCCCGAACAACAGATCCTTGATACTGCAAAAAGATCTGGGGGTGGAGATCAACTGACATTGAACCTCACTACTACAAGTGAGTTTGGAGATTGGAGGCAGCCTATTTTCGACTTCTTCAAAAACGGCAAAATGCCAGAAGATCCAACTCAAGCCCGAAAACTTCAAAGAAAGCTTCCATGCTATACCATTCAAGGAGAAGATCTATACTTCAAATCTCACAACGGGGTGATGCTCAAGTGTGTTGGTCCCAAACAAGCAAAGGCAATCTTGATTGATATCCACTCTGGGGCCTGCAGGAATCATTCGGGAGGAAGATCACTTGAAGCCAAGATAAAATTGCAAGGCTACTACTGGCCTACAATGGCAAAAGACGCTCGCCAAGTAGTTCAAAGGTGTGAGCCATGCCAACGACACGCTCGTGCTATTCATCTTCCTGCAGATGAGCTTCACCTACTATCAAGTCCATGGCCTTTTCATCAGTGGGGGTTGGACTTCTTGGGTCCCTTCCCACCAACTCCAAGCAAGAAGAAGTATCTACTGCTAGCCAAGGATTACTTCACCAAATGGGTTGAAGCTGTGCCACTCTTTCGAGAGACCGATGATGAAGTGATCAAATTTATTCAGCACAACATCTTCTCAAGGTTCGGTACACTTCAAGTTCTTGTTTCTGACAATGGAGCTCAATTTGACTCCGACAAGTTTCGAGAGTTCTGTCTAAACAACGGAATCAAACTCTTTTATTCAACTCCAAGATATCCTCAATGCAATGGTCAAGCTGAAGCCTCCAATAAAGCTATTCTTGGTATACTCAAGAAGAAGCTCAACGACAAGAAAGGATTATGGGAACAAGTCCTACCTGAAGTTCTTTGGGGATATCGCACAACTCCAAGAAGATCCACAGGGTTCTCACCTTTCCGTTTGACGTATGGATCGGAAGCAGTACTCCCAACAGAGAATATATCAAATACTTTGAAGACCAGGGCAGTTGAAGAAGGAATCAATGAAGAGCTTCACATCAATGATCTGGATTTCTCTGAAGAATTAAGAGATCGAGCATCCCTTCGCGTGGCCAAGTATCAACAAAAGATCAAGAAAGCCTACGATCTAAAAGTCTACAAAAGGCAATTCCCAATTGGCAGTCTGGTCCTCAGAGCAGTTTTCTACAACACAAAGGAACACAACAGTGGGAAACTTGCTCCCAACTGGGAAGGTCCATATATCGTCGAATCATTGGGAGGCAAAGGGTCTTACCGGCTGATTTCACCTGAAGGGGAAAGACTGCCACGAGCTTGGAATGCTAGGCACCTTAAATTGTTCTATCCATGATGTAAATACCATGATAAATAAAGTTCTCTTTCAAATATTTAAGTGTGCAAATGTTCAGCTTTTCAATTCAAGTTCTGAAGCAGTTTCAAATCGTCTACATTCAAATTACCAGGTCGTTTAACAAGTTTGGATGTTTGAGTTGCGACTCAACCCCTTACAGGCAAATGTTAAACGGTTTCGGGTTGTGCTACAACACAACCTTCAAATTACTACGTCTATTTAACAGGTTTGGGATCTTTGTGTTGCGACACTGCCCCTTACTCACAACTGTTAAATGACCTTCAATTTCAAATTTAATATCGTCTAACAGGTTTGGGTACTTGAGTTGCGACTCAACCCCTCACATATAAATGTTAACAATTTCAAGTTGTGCATCGCAACAACCTTCAATTTTCGAGTTACTTAACAAATTCGGGTGATTGAGTTGCGACTCGACCCCTTATTTTTCAAGTGTATGAATATTCAATCATTCCAATAAACATTCCAGAACTCAACATTCAAAGAATTCAATACCAGAGACATTCAATTTTCAAACACCAAAAGGATCTCTATTATCAAAAATTTGCTAAGTACAGGGGTGAGCTGTTACATATCAAAGAGTTTACAAGTTCAAATGACAAAAAAGAAGATGGAAGATCTCAAGGCTTGGCCACACTTTGCGCGCGCGACTTCTCTCCCTCGGATCCACCACGAGCTTTGCTCGCCACTGAAGCCTTAGAAGATCGGACGCTGCTAGCGTGGACCCTGAGTGCTTCCACCGCCTTCTCCGTCGTCTCCCTGAAACTCGTGCATTCAGCACGCATATGCTCTAGCTCCTTTTTGAGGGCCTCCTCCCTGGCAGCTGAGGCTGTCTCCTTAGCTGCAAGAGCAGCATCCCTTGCAGCAAGTTCAGCCTCCAACTCCTTTATTCGAGTCACTCGATCGAAGGATAAGTTCTCGATCTTGAAAAATCGATTCTTCAACTCCTCGAGTTCGTGACCCCGGGCCTCGTAGCCGTTCTGCCAGCCCTTGCTTTTGAGCTTCTCCTTGCGAAGAGCCTCGATTTTGGCTTTCAAAGCCTCCTTCTTGGAGGAGAGAAGTTCCCTCAGCTTTTATCTCTCTTCAATTGCAGCCTCCAGTTCAGCAGTCAAACGGGATACTTCAGCTGAAGCATCCCTTTCTCCTGCTTTCCTGAAAAGCTTGCTCGCAAATTTCAAGACTCTGAGTTCTGCAAAAAAACAAAAGAGTTAGAATTATTCTGAAACTACAACTCCAACGATCGACCAAGCAGAGACACTTACCACTACTTCAAGCCTATTGAAGGCTTCATCCAGAGTAGCCTCCGGAAGGTTGCAGAGCTTTCGGATCACAACAGTTGGGTGGTTGATGTCAACCTCACCCAAGTTCTTTATTTTCTGAGTCGAGCCAGCAGGCGTACCTACAATAAACACAAAAGTTCAAAGAGTTAGAATAAATTCAAACTTCGAAGGCAAGTTAATCAAGGCAAAATTATTGCAGGTACCTGAGACATCGACTCGAGGAGCCTTTCCCTTCCCACGATCGGAGCTCTTACCCCGAGGGGTCGACTTCTCCTTGGTGGGAGTTGGCTCTGGCTGGGGTTGGGGAGTCCCATCACCCACACGGCTCTCCCTCTCCAAGTGAATAGGAGAAGGAGCACCCTGGGGAGGCGAGACACCCCCTTCCTCATGCTGCTCGCCTGGCTTATCAAGCCCAGCCATGAGAACAGCCACCTCCTCGGCCAAAGAGCGAGAGGGGGGTGGGGGTTGCTCAACATCCAAACCCCCGCTCGTAGTTGCTCCTTCAATGCGGGGAGTGACTGGAGGAATTTGGTCGAGGGGTGTGGGGTTGCTTCCAACCCCACCACTCCCTGAGAACTTGATTTTCAAGCGCACCGGACGCTTCTTCAATTCCTCGAAATGGTAGGCGGGAACCACCTTGTGGCCGTCGCCCTCCACATCCATGACCTCCTCCATGCGACGGGCCTTAGCCTCATCGATGGGAATAGTCAGAGAATCTTCTTCTTCTGCACCACCAGTGGGGGTGGGAGGAAGTTCATCCCCACCACCCCCTTGTCCTTTGTCGCCACCAGTGGGGGTGGGAGGAACTACTTCCTCACCACCCCCATTTCTACCATCTCCACCAGAGGGGGTGGGAGGAAGATCATCCTCACCACCCCCGTCTTCTTCATCATCATCATCACCGTCGTTGTCGTTGCTGCCATTCTCGGTGTCTTCTTCCTCCTCCTCGCTTTCCTTCTTCTTTTCCTCTTCTTCTTCATCTTCCTCTTTTTCTTTGTCCTCATCTTCCTTCTGGTTGATGAGGATTTTCCTTTTCTTCTTCGCTGGGCCCCTCTGTATCACCAGCTTTTTCCTCAGAGGTGGGCAATCGATGCCTTGCACCGTAGGCCTTCTTCTCGATTCTAATCTTTCTGATAATCTTGCTAGACTGAGGATCCTCCTCGTAGTCTGAGTACAAGACCTCATTGTCTTCATATCTGGCCTGCGATCGGTGAAGGAGATTGGCCTTACCATACCTTACTGGGCAGTTTGAAAACTGCTTCCATGATCTGGTGCCGCAGGTCAGCTCCAGGAAAAGGTTGTCGATGGCCCCAACCCGCTCCGAAGGCCAAGCCATCTCTCCTCCTATGTAATACATCTTGATCTCCTTGTTCACGTCAGAGCGAGGAGTCTCTGGCACTGAAAGAGGAGTCCAGGCACCAGCAACCGAAAGCGGCCACTCAGTGTACAGCTTATCAGAAGCGACCATGTCGGTGAGGGGGGCGTAGAGCAGAAACCCCTGTCAGATTGAAGAAAGGGCTGTCTTTCCTTGAAGCCCATCGATAATTATAGAAGAAGTAGCCCAATTCAATTCGGGCCTCTTCGTCGTTTGGGAGGCTGGAGTAGCACTCCCTCAGCTCCTTCTGAAAATCAGACTCTACACGGTAGAAGGCGTAGATTATCCTCCACGCATTGCCGGTGAGCTGTCCTGGGCAAAGGCCGGAGCTATTTAGCAGCCTCGCGGCAAACGGCAACAGCGGAAGACGAAGGCCGCAGTTCAGTTGGCCCACAGAGACCACTGTCCCCATCACCTGCTCCATGCTGGCAACATTCACAAACATTGTCTGCTTGTCGATGCCAAAACCAGATAGAACCCCTGGCAGTGACGGCCGGATCTTCCCCTCCGTGAAGCACGCCAGCAATTTTTGCCACTTTGCCCTCTTCTTGTCGGTAAGCTGGCCACCCATGTTGTAGACGTAGGCAGGCTCCTCTACCAGAGACGTCATGGGGCCCAAGACAAACTTTGCCTTCGGGATGTGCTCCGGCCATGAGGGAGCGGAAGCGAATCCAACTCCAGCGTGTCTTTTGCCCAGTTGGCCCAACTCCACAAGTGCCTCCTTGCCCTTGCCACGGCCCTTAGGAGTGGATGAGACCTCAGCAATCTCCTTCCCCTTCCTCTTCGAGGGGACTGCGCTCATCTTCTTCGAATTACCCGAGGAGGCCATTCGATCGATCGAGAAAGAGCAAAGAACAGAGAACGAGAAATTGGAAACAAAAGTTCTGGACTTCAAAAAATTTCTAAAAGCGTGAGGCGAAAATGACAGCCAAAGAAGCTTAAGTATCCTGAGGGAATTAGACACACAAATCGAGATGACACGTGTCATCACCATATCAAATCGCGTGTTTTTGCAGGTACACGTGGCATCTAGCCGTAGTAAGCGCAAAACCAGGCGAACCGTCGGACCAGACGAAGCATCAGACCGCCGGTCCATATAAACCACTGGTCCAAGCAAACCACCGGTCCAAGTGAACCGGACCACCAGTTCGAAAAACCATTCAGACAAACCAAAGATTCAAAGCAGAAAAAATCAAACTCCATCAACGTTCAAAGCTCTGTCCGAAGATCACGCAGAAAGAACAGGCTATACTGCCACCTCGAATGGGCAGGTTCGGAACTTAACCTTGACCGGCTGAATTTAACCGATCGGTCAAATTCATCCGATCAGTTGATTTTCTACTGGATCAGGCAAAAAACTTGGCATTTTGCCCGATCCCTCCAACCTTGACCGGCTGAATTTAACCGATCGGACAAACTTGACCGATCGGTCAAATTCATTCGATCGGTCGATTTTCTGCTGGATCAGGCAAAAAACTTGGTATTTTGCCCGATCCCGCCAACCTTGACCGGCTGAATTTAACCGATCGGTCAAACTTGACCGATCGGTCAAATTCATCCGATCGGTCGATTTTCTACTGGATCAGGCAAAAAACTTGGCATTTTGCCCGATCCCGCCAACCTTGACCGGCTGAATTTAACCGATTGGTCAAACTTGATCGATCGGTCAAATTCATCCGATCGATCGATTTTCTACTAGATCAGGCAAAAAACTTGGCTTTTTGCCCGATCCCGCAAACCTTGACCGGCTGAATTTAACCGATCGGTCAAACTTGACCGATCGGTCAAATTCATCCGATCAGTCGATTTCTACTGGATCAGGCAAAAAACTTGGTTTTTTGCCCGATCCCGCCAATCTTGACTGATTGAATTTAACCGATCGGTCAAAATTGACCGATCGGTCAAATTCAAAAACCGATCAATCAAATTTCTACTAGATCAGTCAGAAAACTGTGTTTTCGGACCGATCACTCCAACCTCGATCGGTTGAATTTAACTGATCGGTCAAAATTGACCGATCGGTCAAATTCAACCGATCGATCGAATTTCTACTGGATCGGTCAAAAAACTGTGTTTTCTGACCGATCACTCCGACCTTGACCGGTTGAATTTAACCGATTGGTCAAACTTGACCGATCGATCAAATTCAACCGATTGGTCGATTTTCTACTGGATCGGTCAGAAAACTGTGTTTTCTGACCGATCACTCCAACCTTGACCGGTTGAATTTAACCGATCGGTCAAACTTGACCGATCGGTCAAAATTCAACCAATTGGTCAAACTTGACCGATCGGTCAAATTCAACCGATCGGTCGATTTTCTACTGGATCGGTCAGAAAACTGTGTTTTCTGACCGATCACTCCAACCTTGACCGGTTGAATTTAACCGATCGGTCAAACTTGACCGATCGGTCAAAATTCAACCGATCGGTCAAACTTGATCGATCGGTCAAATTCAACCGATCGGTCAAAATTGACCGATCGGTCAAAATTGACCGATCGGTCAAATTCAACCGATCGGTCGATTTTCTACTGGATCGGTCAGAAAACTGTGTTTTCTGACCGATCACTCCAACCTTGACCGGTTGAATTTAACCGATTGGTCAAACTTGATCGATCGGTCAAATTCAACCGATCGGTCAAATTCAACCGATCGGTCAAACTTGACCGATCGGTCAAATTCAATCGATCGGTCGATTTTCTACTGGATCGGTCAGAAAACTGTGTTTTCTGACCGATCACTCTAACCTTGACCGGTTGAATTTAACCGATCGGTCAAACTTGACCGATCGGTCAAATTCAACCGATCGGTCAAACTTGACCGATCGGTCAATTTTGACCGATCAGTCAGAAGTTGACCGATGAAAATCTTATTTTCAAAAAAAAAAAACGCTAACACTCGACAAAGCTCCTCTGCATATGTGACAGGGGGTCGTTAGCTTTGCACCACGAATCCAAGCCAGCCAAGGTGGCCTCTTAGCTAACTTGGAGGGGGTAACTGTGGGTGCAAATTTTGGCAAGAAGTCTGGAAACAGCGGGACCCACCGGCCCTGCCTGGTGGGCCCCCGAAGACTACAGCGGGACCCACCGGCCCTGCCTGGTGGGCCCCCGAAGACTACAGCGGGACCCACCGGCCCTGCCTGGTGGGCCCCCGAAGACCACAGTGGGACCCACCGGCCCTGCCTGGTGGGCCCCCGAAGACCACAGTGGGACCCACCGGCCCTGCCTGGTGGGCCCCCGAAGACCACAGCGGGACCCACCGGCCCTGCCTGGTGGGCCCCCGAAGACTACAGCGGGACCCACCGGCCCTGCCTGGTGGGCCCCCTAAGACGGCAGCGGAGCCCACCAGCCTTACCTGGAGGATCCCCATATACGACAGCAGAAAACCGCCATTTACCACCAGAGAATCCTATAAATAGCAGAGCCTTCGAATGTAAAAAGGATGGGAAAATTCTGATTTCCACTCTGAGATCTGATTTTCAGAACCCAGAGCTCTGGAATTTCTCAGCTTTCCATCTTCCACCTCTCTTTGATCTTCTTCTCTCCTTCGAAGAGATCAGAGTGTTTTCAGTGATACTCGACCTGTCGAGATCACTTCGATACAAGTGTTAGTGAATTCGGGTTGCTCCCTATAGCACGGAGACGTAGGCTTCGGCTGAACTCCGAGATCACATCTCTCGTATCCAACTTTCTATGTTTGCATATCGAAAACTCCAACTCCAATCGACAGATCGAACGACGATCTTCGACTCAAAACTTCAATTGACTGGTGAGGAGAAGTCTTCAGGTCGGCACGAAGATTTTCCCCCACAAATGTTCTAGTATCATGTTATTTATATGTCCATATATAAATATATATTTTTAGGACAATATATTAAAATTTGACTATATTTTACGATACACGATACACAAAAAAGGAAAAACGATACACGATATAACAACCTTGGACTTGGGGATCGCACATGATCTCATTGAGGTCAATTGTAATAGCATGAGCGCTATCTATTTGGCAAAGAACCACGTTCATCATGCCTGAATGAAGCACATTGATGTTCGATATCACTTTGTTAGAGAGATTCTGGAGGAAGGTGAGATTTTGCTGAAGAAGGTTGACACCAAGGATAACCCAGTTAATATGCTTACCAAAGTTGTTTCTAGGGTTAAATTTCAATACTGCTTAGACTTAATCCAAATCCTTCACTTGAGGTGATTTGGCCCCAGAGGGGGATTGGATGAACTATGCTTGGGCAGCCTTGTTGGTGTAGCCCAAGTGGAGTGCAAGAGATCGGCTCAGATTTGTGAAATCTTCACCGAGGTGGAGAATTGTTAGAGAGAGATCCCACTTGAAGACCAAAGCCGGCTCTGCCTACAGGGAGTCGTGCGCATTACTATGGAGTCAAGCGCACGACCTGGAGGTCGAGAAAGTCGATGCATCCTTCTGCAAAAAGACGAGTGAGCCACCTACAGGCAGTTGTGCGCATGACTGTGGAAAGTCGTGCGTACGATCTAGAGCTTGAGATTTCTAACGCGTTTTTGACAAGACTGTCATGCGCACGACTTCCTAGTCGTGTGCACGACTGTGGCTGACAACACGCAGTTGACTCAGTCTTGCACGATTGGACTTTCCTTTGGGAGCTGTTTTGAGGGGAATCTCGGGATCGGACTTATGTAACATATTCTCTTGATATATAAATGAGTCTAGGGTTTTGTGGGAGGTAGATTTTAGAGGGCTTAGGTTGAAAGATCATTGTTTAGCTTGGGAGGAGAGATTGGAGAATCTTCTTGGAGGATTCTCGTTGGAGGGAGGAACTATTGTATGCTCTTCTCTATTTGATAGTAGATCTCTCTCGTGGTGCCGCCGGTGGATGTAGTCAAGATTGCCGAACTACCTAAAATCTTTGTTCTTTGTGGTGCATGGTTTTCTTTCCTCTTACTGTTTAATTGCTTTGCATATTCCACATATTTTCTATTTATGTCATTGTTTTGGGCGATCTTCTGTGGTCGCCGATTCCGCTGTGCACAACATCTAGGACGTATTGTGTCGATGCATATACATTGCTCTGAGAAATTAGGGAGGAAATTTCGGACACCACTACCATGAAACTCCAAATGCGCGTAGACGGAACTTTTTGAATCAAGGTTTCTTTTTACCATCTAGGGTATCTACGATTCCTAATGGTTAATGTTAGGGTTTATTTTAAATTGTATCAAGTTAGGGTTTCGTGTAAATTATATATCTTCATGTATAAAGTTAGGATTTTGTATCTAGCAAGTAACAATTTAATGTGAAAAGG
Source organism: Chamaelirium japonicum (assembly GCA_947650365.1). Classification (NCBI taxonomy): domain Eukaryota; kingdom Viridiplantae; phylum Streptophyta; class Magnoliopsida; order Liliales; family Melanthiaceae; genus Chamaelirium; species Chamaelirium japonicum. The sequence continues at coordinate 18,806,167 of OX393559.1, read as the reverse complement.
AGGAGTATGAGTATCTTGATCGTTTACGATGGCCTCCGGCTTAACAACAAGTGAAGAGGAACACTGGATGAAAGGCACATAATGTAACCCTGGAACAACAGTTCGACAACTAAGACTTCGACGACAAATGGTACTAGCTCCATGATCTCTGGCGGTGAGCGGTGCAAGGCTGAAGCGCACAAGCAAAATTTCTAGGAAGATGAATTGACTTCTTTTTTTTTATCTAAGGATTTTTACACCTTAAGGATTTTAATGATGGTAAATGTTTAACAAATGTCCACGTGCGGGACACTTGGTACGTGTGGAGTGTCAAAAAATAATGCAAAAAGCAACCAAGGTTGATTACAACAGTACGTGTGAGTTGAGAATCATTTTGAGAAGCCGATATCGTGCGGGACACCTTATGGGATCCCTACTCAAAAGTTAATTACCCAAATGGTAGCCTTTTGTGTACGTGTGTTATATATATATATATAGAGAGAGAGAGGGGTACATGACGGATATGGTGGGGACTTTGGGTCTAGGGATGACAATTATCCGGGTTTATCGGGTTATCTGAACCAACCCGACCCCATTAAGACGGGTTTGCGATGCTCAAAAATGGATTTGGGATGGATTTGAGATTTGGATTTAAAAATCCGACCAGGTTCGGATCGGGTTTGGATTTTACTCCAACCCACCTCGACCCGACCCGGGTATATAACCTATCATATATTCATATATCTTAAATATTTTTTGATATTTTGGTTCTCAAGATCATATAATAAGTTGACTTGTGCTTATAACTGTGTGATCGTAATATAGGAGGACCATTTGCTCTGTACTCTTTTCTATATAGAGCTGCGATTAGGTGGGCCAAAGAAGCTAAATATGCAGTTTTTTGTGAAGGCGACCCTATCCGATCCGACCCGCAATGCAGAAACGGAGCGGGAACGGATTTTTCCAATGCTAATTGGGACGGTTTGGGAATTACCTTCAAAACCCGACACGGGCTTGGGACGGGTATGGGGCATGATAAAACATAATGGGACGGGTTTGGGATAGGGCCAACCCATCCAAAACCTTGCCCGTTACCCTCCCTATTTGGGTCTCTTGAATGGCAGTGGGCCCCGCAGTTGTAGCATACGCAGGATGTGGTGAGAATTTTCCCCTTATTGGTTCATTTATAGGGCTTTGGGTCATTTCATAGAAATACAATTTAGCCCGAAGGTTTTCTCGATTCCGCTCAGCTCGATTGGGGTGTGCGAGTGGTGGTTGAATCTCATTAGTAACATTTGAATCAGGCGTTCCACCACTCACACGCGGCCACATCAATCGGGCTGAGCAGAATCGGGAAAACTTTCGGGCTGAATAACATTTCTCGTCAATTCAAGGGGAAAAAACTTCAGCACATCCTGCTCACGCTACAACCGTGGGGCCCACTGCGATTCAAGAGACATGGGGTAGCAAGTCCCAGCACATGGGGGTAGTGGCCCCCATAGAGCGTGTTGATAGGTTCTGGGCAACGGTTGTAGCGTACGCAGGATGTGCTGAAATTTTTCCCCAATGAGAGAGAGGGTGATGTTCCAACCGTGATACAGGTCAGCTCATGTAACAAGGCAATCACAAACGCCCCAAACACCCTATACACGGCATCATAGTCACACGATATTAGTCACCCCGACAGGTGCATCGCACGCAGTTCCAACTACACCTCATAGGTTACTCTGATTTAAACGATCATTAAGAAACGAGAGGTGCATTTGGGCCGAGTGCGATGCATCTGTTCATGGGTCGCTGTCATCGTGTGGCTATGATGCAGTGCATTGGGGATGTAAGGGGATTTGTGATTGACTTGTTACAGGAGCTGACGTGTATCTAGGTCACACCAAAGTTTTTCTCCCATCTTGGACAACCCTATCCCCATTTTGTAGGAATTGAGATTGAAGATTTCCACGAAACTGAATAACAAACACCCTCTGCCTTGACGTCATCCTAACTAACTACCCTCATAGATTGGTTAATAACTTTCATTTTCAGAAGTCTCTTATTCATTTTTTTTTAATGATGCCTACTAATAAATAGGAAGAAAAACCACAATTTACTTATCTACCCCTCTGTCTCTCCCTCCCTCCCTCCCCCGCCAAAATAAGAGGCCTTGTCACATGGTAGGCCCCCACTCGCGCTCAACGGTCATAAATCAAGCATGCTATGATGCCATATTAGATACTCTCGCACCCCAAAACTAGAGTCGTAAGTGGAGGTTCACTGAGGGTATATGAAGACAACATTGCCTAACTCGCTAGCTGATGTATGACTAAACTCCAACACCTCCTCCTCTCGCCTCCTTCCTCCTTCTTCCTTTATTTTTTCCGTACTGGAACCCTAAGTCGTGGCCCTTCTCCCCCTTCCTCTTCCTTCTTCTTCCTCCATCTTTCCCACTCCTGAACTCGATATTGGCCAGCAGCTAGGGTTCAGGCTTGGGGAAGATGGAGGAAGGAGGATGAAGAATGAAGGGGGAGGAGGGAAGAAGGCAGGGTTTGCAATTTTGGACCCGACACGAAATTAGCATGTATGGGTTTGGGTTAAACGGGTTTGGATCGTAAACGAATCGGCACGACTTACCCGATTAGTAAATGGGTCAGGTTCGGGTTTTTTTTTTGTCTCCAACATGTTTGACTCTAGAAGACCCGTTTAAAACCCACCAGGGGATTGGAGAGTTGGCAAAGCAACTGATGCTTTGGTGATGAGGTTGTGGGTTCAACTCTTCCTCCCCTCGATTTACCCAGGAGTGAAGTGGGAATTGCCGAGTGGGTCGGGCTTCACTCCCGGAGGGATTAGTCCGAGCCTGAAGTGGGCCATTGCCCGAAAGGTTTCGGGACACCCGCCGATGTCAAAAAAAAAAAAGACCCGTTTAAAATTCAACGAGTCCAGTCGGGTCTACCCAATAATCCAATAACTTATTACCCAGTGAAGTTTGACACTAATGATCAGCCCAGTCTAAATTAACGGACGACTGTGCAAAATTGAATCACAACTTGTAACGGCCCGAAGACTTTGGGTCAGTCATGCATCGATTGGCTTGTAAGCTATAATCGTTGGATCACCAGGGGACGGCCGTGATTCAGCTCAGATTTTACATGTAAAATAGTTGGATCATCGCAAGTCTTATCGGGTCGAGTCGGGTCGGGTCGGGTCAACTGAATATGACTCCCGTAAGGTAAATGGGTCTAGCGGGTGTTATCGGGTCTATCTGTTTATTAGCGGGTCGCGTACAAGTTTAGGGTCTAGACACAATTAGTTAAACAAGTCACGTCAGGTCTAGGGGTTTTGGCCCCGACCAAAAACTAAAAACAACCCGAACACGACCCGCTGCCAGCCCTAGAAGTGGGCAACGGCTTAGGAAGATGGAGGAGGAGGAAGAAAGAAGGAATGAGAAGGGAGAAAGAGGTGGACAACAGAGTAAAAGAAGTGGCAGAGGAGACTGGGGCGGAGGCCAAGGCGGACGTCGATAGGAGTAGAATCGATGACGAACCACTGAAAATTAGGGACGAGGGTAAACATGAAATAAAAAAATTTAAATTTTTTATTTATTTTAGGTGCCATCACTAATTCCATTGGTGCCAACCCCCAACCCCCTCCCCCCCCCCCCCCCAAAAAAAAAAAAAAAAAAAAATACGGGCAAGTGGACGGCCCTCTTCACGGTCAAACTAGAGAGAGAGAGAGATCCGCGATCTCTCCCGCGGGAATCGTAAACCCATCCATTCATTTGTTTTAACTATGACTAAATAAACTGCTTTTAATGATCTCCCTATTAAACCCTCCATGACCTTATCGCCCCTCCATCATCCATTGAACCCCGCCAGCGCCAAGGTCCCTCTCGTCAGTCGAATCCCGGACGTTTGTTTCTCTCTCTTCTCTCTCTCTTCTCTCTCTCTCTAGAGATTTCTCTCTCTAGAAATTTTCAAACTTTGATAGTAATCTAATCCTTTGTCTCTATCCATTGGAGTCACCCTCGATTGCTTATTTGTATTCAGTAGTAATCGAGTCTTTTGATTTGTTGACTCCTGAGCTTGACTTCTGCAACTCCTCTGTTTTCTCTCTCCCGGTAGAAAAACAGGGTTCCTCCCGACCGGCCCAAAGGGGAGCTGAAGGGCAATGGCCGGGGGATTCGTCGGCGGGTCGGCGGGCAAGAGAGCCGAGTTCTACGAGGGACGGATCACCGGATATTTCATCTTGGCTTGCCTGGTTGGGTCCCTTGGGGGATCCCTCTTCGGGTATGATCTTGGTGTTTCAGGTGAGCCTTCCATGCGCCCTACCTTCTCCCAGCTTTTCTTCGGGTGTTTTGATCTGGGTTTTCCTTTGTTTTGTTGTTCTCGGAGAATTATGTTGTGGGTCCTCGTGAAAATTGGATTCTTTTCAGTGTACCATGGGGGGATTTGATTTGGGATTCCTGGGATTTGAGGATCCATCAGGGCATTGCTTTTGTCTGACTGTTGTTTTTCTTTTTTTTTCCCCAAAAAAATCAATTTTTTTTCGTGAGGTAGAGCTTGGTATAAAAATTTAGCGATCCAGATTTCTTTTAATCCTTTTTTTTTCCAGACTTTTTGGTCTGTTGTGGGATATTATGTCTTGTTGTCTTCTTACCACAACCTTAGGAGGGAGGGAGGGCTAGGGTTTGGGAGAATGACGGACAATTCTCATTAGGGCAATAGCCACAAATATATAGGCATATACATGTGTAGGGAATGAGTCCTGTACACTTAACTCATATGTATAACATACAATATGCATTAACACCCTCTCGAACTCATGGTGGATCAAACACTGATAGTTTACTAATAAGAAACCGAAAACGAGGAGAGGGATGTGACTTTGTGAAAAAATCAGCAATCTGCTCTGCGGAAGACACAGGGCAGAGAAATGGTGCTAGCCTCGTACTGCTCTCTGGAGAAGTAATAATCGAGCTCAATGTGCTTTATCCGCTCATGAAAATCTGGATTATTGACAATATGAATAGCACTCTTGTTGTCTCAATGAAGAGTAGTAGGGCCAGAAGTAGCGACACCAAGATCTCGGAGAAGACGCTGTAGATGAACAATCTCCTTAATAGTAGTGGCCATGACACGAAACTTGGCCTTAGTGTTGGAGAGAGAGACAACCTCCTGCTTCTTGCTCTTTTAGGAGATCTGAGGGTCACCAAAAAACAGGCAATATCCGGTAGTAGAGCGACGAGTAGTCGAGTCACCGGCCCAGTCAGCATCAGAATATGCACGAATAACCATAGAGGATGTCGAGGGGGAAAAGAAGCGACCTGATAATAGTGCCTCGAATATACCAAAGGATCCATAGGAGGGTAGCATAATGAGCCGAGTGAGGTGCATCCACAAACTGGTTAAGAATACTGACTGCATGTGCAATATCCGACCTGGTGATGCAAAGATAGACGAGCTGCCAACTATCTTCCGGTACATGGTTGAATCTGAGAGACTCATCATCAGTAGGACGTAGCTTCACATGAAGCTCAAGAGGAGTATCAACTGTACAATAGTCAAAAAGAGCAGCACGATCCAGGATGTCAGTCGTGTACTTCTACTGAGAAAGCAGAATCCCCCGAGCACCCCTAGCAACCTTCAGGCCAAGAAAGTAGCACAGGGGACCAAGATCCTTCATCTGAAACTGACTCTGAAGACGCTGCTGAAGAGGGGCTATGGCACCAGGGTCGTCACCAGTAAGGATCATATTATCAACATAGAGAGTGATGATGGCCCGGTCTTGGGAGAAGTCCGCACAAACATAGAGTGATTCTGGAAGTTCTCCACAAAGCCGATCTCTGTAACTGCACGACGAAAATGCTCAAACCAAGCACGAGGAGCCTGTTTAAGTCCATAAATAGCCCTGACGGAGACAACAGACGTACTGAGAGGGCGTGTTCAGACCAGAAGGTGGCTGCATATAAGCAACCTTGGAGAGATCACCGTGAAGAAACGCATTTTTTACATCCATCTGAAGCAGGGGCCAACCTTTAGCAGCAACAACAACGAGGAGGGTCCGAATGGTGGTCATCTGAGCCACCGGAGTAAAAGTCTCGTCATAATCAATCTCGTACTCCTGAATAAAGCCTCTGGCAACAAGACGGGCCTTGTACCGATTAATGGAGTCATTGGGACGGCGCTTGATTTCGAAAACCCACTTGCAACTAATGGGCTCAACACCAGCAGGCAGAGGGACAACCTCCCACGTCCGAGTCTGCTCAAAGGCCTGTAACTCCTCAGCCATAGCCTACTGCCACGCAGGGTACTGTAGTGCTTATCTGTAGGACATCGGCTCTTTATCAGTGTGAAGGGAGATAAGGTAAGCAGTGAACACAGGCAAGTAGGAAGTGATTGTAGCAAAACCAAAATAGTCTGGAGAGTAGCCAAAGTGGTCGGGGTGGCGACGCTCGCGTTGGGGATAACGAGGTGTGTTGGAATCCACATCCGGTAGAGGGAGGCTGCTCGAAGTAGACGGCGTACCAGAGGAATCACGGCCAGACAAAGGGGTAACAGGCAAGGGGGCAGGCGGACGATGACAAGAATAAACTTGAGGAAACGGAGAAACAGGTGATGAGCACGAGGGATCTGAGGGAGAGGAAGGAGTCACAGGAGAAACAACATCTGAGAGGGAAGAATGAGAAGGGTTGACCACGGTAGTAGGAGGTAAGGGCTCGAGGGCAGGGGCAACAGAAGAAGCGGTAGCAGAAGGAGAGGGTGTCACATGAGGACTCTGCTGAGACATCGAGGAGGGAGCTGGAGGAATCTCAAGGAAGGTGAGAACCTGAGACGCATCAAAATAATAGGGAATATTTTCGACAAATAAGAGATATTGAGATATGCGAAGACGACGAGCCAAGGGGTCATAGTAACGGTACCCCTTTGTGCTCAGAATTGAGTCCCAAAAACACACACTTAGTGGTCCTAGTCGAGGGCTTGTTACGCTCATGGGAATAAAGGACAAAGCATGTGCACCCAAAAGTGTGCAGCATGTTGTAGTCGGGAAGAGTGCCATAGAGACGCTCATGATGAGAGACATCCGAGAGGACTGAGGAGGCGGTGATGTTAATGAGGTTGACAGAGGTCAAAATAGCCTCTGCTCAGAAGGTGTGAGGAATGAACGAGGAGAGAAGCTAAGCACGAGCTGTCTTAAGGATGTGACGGTGTTTTCGCTCAATAACCCCGTTCTGCTCATGAGTACGAGGACAAGATTGCTGGAAGAGAGTCCCATAGGACTGAAGAATAGAGCACATCGTAGAGGTGAGGTATTCACGTGCGCAATCAGACCGGAAAATTTTGATACGAGCATGGAACTGAGTATAAACCATGGCTGTGAAGGTCTGATAGACCTCAGGAATGTCTGATCGCTGACGAAGGAGGTAAACCCATGTGAGACATGAAATTTATTAATAAAACTTACATTGTAAAGATAATCATTCATAGAAGATAAAGGTGCACGACCCCAAATATCAGAGTGCGCTATATCAAACGGACTACAGGACCTCGACAAACTGGAAGAAAAGGGGTTAGCTGAATGCTTAGCCAACTGACATCCCATACAAAAAGAAAGAGAAAAAAAAGAACCTCGACCTAAAGCTTCAGACCGAAAAAGACTTTTAAGTCGAGATTCAGACACATGACCTAATTTCCTGTGCTACAGGTCGGCATCAGAAGTGACAACACCAGAAGACCGAATGAGGGATAGTAAGTAGATGATACTCTAGGTGATATAGTCGGCCAGCCCTACGAGCAGCACCAATCCTCTATCCCGAGTGTGGATCTTGCACAACATAAGAAAAAGAGAAAGTGACGGTCAGACCAGAATCACACAAGTTGGTAAAATAGAGATTAAGTTCATGCGAAGCTGAGGTACCTGCAAGACAAAAGGTGGAGATAGAAGGCCAGTAGGGTCTGAGACTGTAGTGATAGATCCAGTCTGCGAGACGGCTAAAAGAGAGCCATCTTCAGTGTGGATCAGAGGAATACGGGAGGCAGGTGAGCATGCAGTAAGGATAGAGTGGTCATAGGTCATGTGATGAGAGGCCCTAGAGTCCATAATCCATGGTGCAGAGGTACCCAAGGTGACAGGGAAGGCAGAGGGTTCAGAGGAGCTGAAGGAACCAGAGGCAAGCTGCAGAAAGAACTGCTTAAGACATATCTCGAGACGCTGCAGGCGATCTGTCGTAGTAGTATCAGCAGTAGTGGCGCCAACAACTACTGTAGTAGGTCGACCATGGCTAAGTGGCTCGGCACGCTTCTCTGGATGAAGTTGCTAATAGGAGTCGACCGTGTGTCTCGACTTGCCACAGTGGGTGCACATCCGAGTGTCAGGTGTGCCACCGAGCGTCCCACCGGGTGTGCCAGAGGAACGAGAGGAGCCACGAGAGAGCGAAGCAGTAGAAGTGGGTCTCGGAGGTGGAGCAGCAGTGAGAACACCCTCAAAACTTGAGGGTACAGAGGTCCGATGAGCTGCAACGATGCGAAGACGGGTCTCCTTTGCAATAAGCTCAGCAACAGCAACATCAAGGTGAGGAAGAGGATCCCTATGGATCAACTGTCCCGCGAGAGGAGAGAACTCAGGGCGAAGAGCCATCAGAAACCGGTAAAGTTGTTGTCGTTCCCGAAAGAACTACAGCTCGCGCCAGGAGGCATTGACTATGGACACCTTCAGTAGAGGGGGCTTTAAAGCATGGAGCTCACGCAGTAGCCGCGCATGAGGTTATGAAGCTACTGGATTGTCTACTTCCATTGCTGAACAGACTGGACCTGGGACAGAAGCTGATACTCACGTGTCTCGCTCTGCTCCACAAATCGCTCTGTAAAATGAGCCCAGAGCTCTGCCGCGGTAGCGAAGGTGACATGGTAGGCGCGAAGCGAGCGGTCAACCGAGGCAACAAGAAACGCTTGAACACGACGGTTACGAAAGCTCTAGGTGTCAGATGTCCCTGCTCCAAAAGTAGCAGTAAGAGCAGGTGTAGAGCCGTCAAGATGCCCATATAGGGCTCGGCCATACAGGACATTCCGGACGATGGCAGACCACGCAGTCCAATCAATTATCGTAATCAAGGAAAAATCTGTCGAGACAGGGAGGAAGTCATCTGCTCGAGTGGCATCGTCGAAAACTAAATAAGGGTCGTCGTCGACAACTGATCTGAGAAGCTATCGAGAGCTGTAGAAGATGCAGAGACTCGATCGACAGAAAAGCGCGCTACGTGGCACGAGTAGTAAGGAATTGGTAGGCAAGGGAGAGTTGACGGAATGACCGGCAGGGTTGCAAAAAAGGTCGACGAGATGCAGGAGGATCAGCGGCGGGCTGCAGGAGGGCCAACGGCGGGCTGCAACAGGTCTGGCGGGCTACAGGAGGGGCCGGTGGAAGACCGGCGGGCTGTAGGAGGGCCGACAGATAGCTGGCGGCCTGCAGGAGGGTCCAGCGGAAGATCGACAGGCTACATGAGGACCGATAACGGGCTGCAGGAGGGCTGGCGGGCTGTAGGAGGGGCCGGTGGAAGACCGACAGGCTGTAGGAGGGCCGGTGGATAGCTGGTGGACAGCAGGAAGGGCCGGCGGAAAACCGACAGGAGGGCCGGGGGATAGTCGGCGGGCTGCGAGAGGTCCGGCGGAGGGTTGGCGGGCTGTAGGAGGAGTTGGTGGAAGACCGACAGGCTCAGGAGGGCAGGCAAAGGACCGATGGGCTGCTGGAGGGGTCGGCTAAGACCAACGGAGGGCCGATCGGGCACAGGCTCGGATGCAAGGCGATGGGCTCGTCGCGGGCGCAGACAAAGTCGCCGGATCGGGAAAGAAGGTAGCGGAAGGGGATGACGAGTGGATTAAACTCGCTCTGATACCATGTTACCATAACCCTAGGAGAGAGAGACGGCTAGGGTTTGGGAGAATGACGAGCAGTTCTTATTAGGGCAATAGCCACGAATATATAGGCACATACATGTGTAGAGAATGAGTCCTGTACACCTAACTCATATGTATAACCTACAATAAACATTAACAGTCTTTATACGTTTTCTTCTTTTTTTGGTAGAAAAAAATTACATTTTTTTCATTGCTTGAGAGAGAGAGAGAGAGAGAGAGAGAGAGAGAGCGAGAGAGAGAGAGAGAGAGGGATCAAATTCTGGGTATAGGGCATCTAATTCAGGGTATAATGCTAAATCAAGGTATTGTTTCTTATGATGTAGGTGGTGTGACTTCCATGGATGATTTCCTGAAGGAATTCTTCCCCGGTACGTACCGAAGGAAGCAAGCTCACCTCCACGAAACCGACTACTGCAAGTATGACAACCAGATGCTTACTCTCTTCACATCTTCCCTCTACTTTGCGGGCCTCATCTCGACCTTCGGGGCCTCATTTGTGACCCGAAAATATGGAAGGAGAGCCAGCATTATGACCGGCGCAGTCAGCTTCTTCTGTGGCGGTGCTATCAATGCAGGAGCCGTGAATATATTCATGCTGATCATCGGTCGAATTCTCCTTGGAGTAGGCATTGGATTCGGGAATCAGGTGGGAGCAATGGATTCCAACTCTTACCATCTGTTCATCTTGTGCTTACATTCCCCTTATTGTCCTGAATTATGCTATTTCAAATACAAATATAACTATAGCCACCTAACTGTATTAGAATTAGACCTGTTAACAGATTGGATCGGACTAGGCTATACCCAAATCCAATCCGTTAAAGTAAACGGATTTTTGGATTCGATTTGTGTTATCAGATCGATTAAAAAACCAAATCCATATCCATTTGGATGAGGACCTGGTCCATTAACATGTCTACACCGAGATGGTTGTGATATCGTTGAGCCTCGAATCTACATAGTCAATTCCAGACTCAGGAATCGAAAGGGCAAGGATAAAATATGAGTTTTGACTGGGGAATCATGAGCTTAGGTTTAGGTCTAAAGCAATCTAATCGAACGATCAATAAATTATAATATATTATGTTATACTTTTTTGGATCTGATACTTGGCGGATTTGATTGGCCTAAATTCATATCCAATTTGTTAAGTAAATGGGTTACTGGATTCAGACCGATATCAGGTTATTGGATTAAAAATGCTAATCCATATCCAACTTAACGGAACGGATTAGGACCAAAATCCACTTCATTGACAGGTCTAATTAGAATGCTGGTACTTTCAACCTAAGATTTTTTTAGCGATGTGACAAATGATGTTATATTTGTTTGATGTTTTTCTCCGATTGGATGTGCATAATTTTTCAATAATCAGGAAGAAAATTACACTTTACCATCCTAATGTTTAGCCCAAAATCATTTAACCCCCTGATTTTTTTTTTTTAGTTTAAATATGGTCCCTCAACTCTTCATTGTTCGCGCTATATCCCCTTTTGTCAACTACTAAATTTCCTTTTTTGGTAATTTTCATATAATCCAAACTAAATTGAATGGTGCCTAGGAAGCACAGACACTTCCCCATGCCCTCCATATCCGTATCGGACACTTGTCGGATACCGACACTCACCGAACACGCACTGGACACGCATGTGCGGTGTCCCACGTGCTTCTGGGAGCCGGACATACTCATCAGACACGGCGGGTTGACGGGCTGTTCGATATAGGGTCGGGTCACAAGTTGTCTCAGAGGATCAGATAAGTTAAAGCCAAAACTGAATCGCAGTCGTTTTTTTGCATGTCATTTGGGTCTGAGTATAATTCACTTGTCAAGCTGGTTGTAACGGACGGTTACGATTCAGTTTTGGCTTTAACTTATCTGATCCTCTGAGGTTTTAGATAGGTTGAAGCCAAAACTAAAATGCAGTCGTTCTTTTCCATTCCATTTAGGGTTATATGTGATTCACCAATCGGGCTGGGTGTAACTAACGGTTGCGATTCAATATGTGTTAAATTTTCATTTTAGTTGTTTTCTATTAGATTTTTTCAGTTATTGAAATAGATATGAATTAGGAACATACATATAATATAAATGAAAAATATTAATTTATTTTGCCGTCTCCCTACCGTACTCGTCTCCTCTTTTTTTAGGATTTGTCGTGTCGGCGTACCCGTGTCGTGTCATAATCGTGTCCCCGTACCAGTGTCGGTGCTTCTTAGAATGGTGCAAATTTAGTTCATAAACTATTGGGGGTTAAGTGATCTTGGGCTAAACCTTAATGGTGTGAAGTGTAATTTACCCCTAATATTTGGCATTAGATAGATATATCAAATTGTTTCAATGCCTAATGTGTTATCGAATGTGGAAACAGGCAGTTCCCCTCTATCTTTCCGAGATAGCACCCCCGAAGATTAGAGGGGCAGTGAACCAACTGTTCCAGCTAACAACCTGCACAGGGATTCTAGTTGCTGATATCATCAACTACTTCACAGAACAGCTCCACCCATGGGGATGGAGGCTCTCTCTTGGTTTGGCCACGGTCCCCGCGACCCTAATGTTTTTCGGGGGCATCTATCTTCCCGAAACCCCAAACAGCCTGGTCGAACAAGGTAAATTTGACAAAGCAAGGAAGATTTTGATGAAAATTAGGGGCACCGAGAAGGTGGATGCAGAGTTCGAGGACCTGAAGGAGGCGAGCGAGGCGGCGCGGGCGGTGAAGCACCCCTTCCGCAACCTCCTCGAGCCGAAGAACCGCCCTCAGCTCGTGATCGGAGCGCTTGGGATCCCAGCATTCCAGCAGCTCTCCGGGATGAACTCTATACTGTTCTATTGTCCCGTGATCTTCCAGAGCTTGGGCTTCGGGTCGGGGGCTGCCCTCTATTCGTCGATCATTACCAGCGCAATGCTTGTCCTCGGCGCTCTTGTTTCGATGTGTTTGGTCGACAGGTTGGGTAGGAGGTTCTTCTTCATTGAAGCTGGTTGTCAAATGATTATCTCTATGGTAAGTGTCCTATTCCTGAATTTCTTGAGGTTTTTATCAGTTGATTTCATTGGCATTTCAAACACACCCTGAATTATTATTGCAGTTGATGTCAATCTCACCTCTAAATTTCATAACATTTATCTTGTTAGATCAAACATCATCAGTAATGATTAGGTGCTCACCGTCGTGGACGGTTGTACGTACACACCATGGATCATAGCCGTTCATGATGATAAAGTGCAACGCGGTGCATATACCTGATCACGATGGACGGCTGTGATCAATAGCGAGTACGCCCAACGTGCAGGACGGTGAAAACATCACTTGTAGATTGTTTTCGACTGACATCCAAGAGGATTTGTAATCGCAGTTGGTCATCGCGTATACTCTCGCGAAAAACTTCGGCCATGGGCAGGTGCTCCCAAAAGGCATCGCGATTCTCCTGGTGGTCATGATCTGCCTGTTCGTCGTGGCCTACGGCTGGTCGTGGGGGCCCCTTGGGTGGTTGGTCCCAAGCGAGATCTTCCCGCTGGAGACGAGGTCGGCGGGCCAAAGCATTGTCGTCTGCGTCAACCTCTTCTTCACCGCCGCAATCGCACAGTGCTTCCTCGCGGCATTGTGCCACCTCAGATACGGGGTCTTCATCCTCTTCGCCTGCCTGATCGTGATCATGTCCCTCTTCATCATCCTCCTCCTACCGGAGACGAAGCAGGTTCCGATCGAGGAGATGTCTTATCTGTGGGAGAAGCACTGGTTCTGGAAGAGCATTGTGACCCGCGGCAGGGGGATCACAAAAGGTCTGCCATCGGCGGAGAAATAGGCTTCATCACCATTGAAGCTGCCCCTTCTTCTGGTTAATGGATTGTTTGTGATAAGCACACTTGCTCCTTCTCCTCCCCCATATTTTTATCCACTTTTAAAGAGGAATAATAACTGTAAAGACAGATTTGGATAAGGTCGTTGCAATATTCTTTCTGCCAAAGTTCATGCAACTCTATTTACACAGCCAAATTTTCCTTTTGTAACACATGGAAACTGATGAGGTTGGTGGGAGTCTTACCAGGCAAGGGAATGGGGTTCTGCTGGCAAAGGTGGCCACCAGTTATTTTGTCTTTATAGCTTGAGAGGGTGGATCACATGGGATTTCCCTTGTTTTCTTTTTGGGCCACCGCACGAGTTGATAGGAGCACCCAACTTAACCACACAAAAAAAATGCGCCATGTGTGCCACCGATGCTCCTCGATGGTGGGGTACGGTTTCAGCAAGGAGGATAGCAGCGATGGGAACAGAAGGGAGGAAGACAGGAAGAGGAGAGGAATGGATGATCAAAGATGGGGTTGCCCTCATCAAAAGGAAAATTTTTCAGCACAACCGTTGTGTCATACAACCACCGTGGGGCCCTGAGTCACGTGCCTCGAGGAGGAGGTTACGGTTTCAGCAAGGAGGAGAGCATTACGAGGACAGAAGGGGAGCAAGATGGAGAGGAGCGATGGATGACCGGAGCAAGAGGGGAGGGGGTGCCATCATCAAGAGGGGAAATTTTTTCAGCACAAACATCGGTGCATCCAACTGTGGGGCCCTGATTCAAGATACATGGGGTAGCTGACCCAAGAACTCAAAGCGTGCTGATAGGCTCCAGGACAGCCTGACCCAAGAACTCAAAGCGTGCTGATAGGCTCCAGGACAGCGGAAAATTTCCACCATCAAGAGGGTGCCCCATGCCCACATCAAAGCACCAATTCAGATATCAAAGTACCAATTTGGACACAGTTGCACTACCAATTTGGGGGGACCTATCAATTTGTCGGGTGCAAATAACAACACCCACATGTAATGTGCCCTTTTTCTGTTCCTGTTGACAAGCTCATCTGAGTATTCTCTGAACAACCAAAATTCACTGCAAGTGCTGTAGGTTTTCATGTTCACATTCTTTTTTTTTGGGAAATCCTTGTTCACATTCTTTTTTTTTGGGAAATCCTTGTTCACATTCAAGTACCCATTTGATCTCGATTTGAGAATACAATTGAAGAGCATAGATCCGACGAACAGATTAGCTGGTTATAAAAATTGTTGGCCCCAAAAACGTTGTGCCAATCATCAGCTGAACTTTTATAAAATCCGTATCTCCATTTTGAAGAAAGGGCTCGTCGTGAACAAGATTGCAGCTTCAAGCATCTATCCTCTTGTTGCCAGTTGGAGGACTGGGCCGGTGATCGATTTTCGCATTCAACTCCTCAGAAGGATCTGCTTCGCTTTCTTTGCCAAACCCAAGCTCCGACATGTCTTGTTTCGCCATCAAGTTCCTGGGAGTGAAGGAAACAAAAAAAAATTCAAGATTCTAGCAGGATTTGAACATTTACTCTGAAGCTATGTTGGTCTACAGACACCATTTCTCATATAGGAGCAGATCATACTAACCACTGAATAGGTGACCGTGAGTTTAAAGTTGAACACATCCAACGTATCAGAATCAATTCTAAAGTATGAAATCAACTAGTAGTTTCGAACTAGTCTAACCAAGAATCATTTATCTTAGAAGAAAAGGGACAAAAGGTTGGAAGAAATATGCAAGTGGGCTATTTCCAAATACAAAATTTTAAAAAACGTGTAATCTCTCTCTCTCTCTCTCTCTCTCTCTCTCTCTCTCTCTCTCTCTCTCTCTCTCTCTCTCTCTCTCTCTCTCTCTCTCTCTCTCTCTCTCTCTCTCTCTCTCTCTCTCTCTCTCTCTCTCTCTCTCTCTCTCTCTCTCTCTCTCTCTCTCTCTCTCTCTCTCTCTCTTATTTCAGGACGTGTGGATCATGATGATTGGTGTGGAATGTGAATCAATAATTTGAATGGCCCACCTTGCACCAAAAAAGGAAAAAAGGCATCCTTTCATGCAAAACACTGACAAAGCAGACAATGTATCAGGAAGCAAGAGGAACTTCCCTCGGACACCATACCAGGTTTGAAGAGGCACAAGTACTGAAACATATCCATTATTATTCATGATAATTGATCTTTGTGTTCTGGCTAAGAAAATAAATCAAATACAGATGAGGCCATTGACATTACTTGTTACAGATCCAGGCAATTTTCCGTTCCCTATAATCTTCATTAGCAAACAAGTGGGATACATAAATTCACCTGTAATCTCCATTAGAAGGGGACACCTTATTAGTTTCCTTTCCCTTAGTATTACTTGCGCATGTTTCCATTTAATGCTCCAGTTTGAACTTACCAAGAAATTCCGTAGACTTCCCACTTTCTGTGTTGTTTACATTTTTCTTTTAGGTTCTGGAATCAAATGTAATCTTTGCCTTTAAAGTAAACTCTAGATGTTTATAGTTATCTGTAGTATTATCTCAGCCCTTCTGGAGGCAAGTAGTTTAAAATAGATGGGGATCTTTTTCAAATAATTTGTGTTGTAGTTACTATTGGAGTTAATGGTTAAAGAGCTCATCCATCATCACTATTTGTGTAGTGTTTACATCATGTATTTTTAGGAGCAAGCTATTCCATATGCTAGTTTAGGATCAAGCTGGCCCAGCATACGGCATGATTTTCACGCTACCCTTGTACAGAAATCGTGATAATAAAAGAGGGATGGTGCTAGTGATGGGCTAAACCTATATCTTTGAAAGGTTAGGACCTTGGAATCTATCTTTCCAGGTGTAGGGCTCTAATTTCCCCCTTAAACCTCCTCTCATGTACTATTATTAAAGGCACTTGTAACAACTTAATGAATTGTAAAGCGCTGCCTGTTTGTTAATTTTCCCAATAGTTTTATTGTAGCACGGCTTCATAGGTTCTTGTAAGTAAATTTTGGAACATTTTGCATATATACGAATATCCCTAAATTCTACTTTATTAAGAATTTGTAGCTCTGCTTAATATTTAGTGCATACATAGACTATTCTTCTGGGGCTTTATATGCTGTCAGTATGACAGGACTGAATCATCGTAGGGACGATTGACACAAGGTTAATATGTGCCTCGACAGGTGTGGATGGGTTTGATCCGTGTGGTGATAAATCTTACATACCAATCTGCTTCAGCAAACATCCTTGAGGAACAATGACTTCCTAGTTCCTACTGCCTTCGAAGCATGGAATCAAATGTCGACAAATTTCTTACGAAATCACCAAAATGTCTTTTTTTTAAGGATCCGACATAGAAAATGACCGAATTTTTAATAGTACCAAATTTCCGTCCAACATAACAAATTGTCCGCCGAAATGACCGACATTTGACTGAAATCGGATATTCTGTCTTTTTCCAGACAATTTCACCGAAAATTTAACATTTTAGTAAAACAAAGCTCATCTTTATCAATGAGAATATATTTTTCCTCAATTTTAATTTTTTTCTTTCAAAATAAACAATATTTTACTGACATTTAAACTTGAATTGATTGAAATTTGACCAAAATTCGATGAAATTCCACCAAAATCTTTCCTTAAAAATTACAAAATTTTTACCGAAATCCGACAAATTTTCTTTTTTTTGTCTTATAAAACCAACATGGAAATCGACATTTAAAACCTTGTTTCGAAGTAGCCCGATTTGCCAAGCTTGGCCTCCCAAAACACATGAGATGCCTCTATCGTTTGTGCAGCATCCTGCATTTAAGTTTTATCCACACCACTAAAACAACCTTCCACACCCATTATGACCCTAATGGGACTGCAAATGCCATAGAAAAAATTAGACTACGCTCTGACAAGGTAAGCTTACTTGCAGATGAGCAGACCAAATTGCAACCACTCGACTGCATGTTCGGAGGCTGGGGTGGTGAAAGAATGATTACTAAAGGCATTGTTGATTTTGTTTTTTGAAATGACGAGGCCACATCACACACACAGGGTTAACAATTAACCATGCCAAAGTTGTATACCTACCCTAACCACACCCAACACAGGTCAACCTTCAGAGCTAGCATACTTCATATCATGAACTGAATATCATGAATAAGACAAACAGTGTACAGTGTGTACCATTTGTGGTTAAGTTGTATCAGGACTGAATATCATGAATAAGACCCGGAGTTTTTGAACTATTTTTTTGGAGTTTACTCAAGCCAATTCCTGTACATGTGGGTCATGGAAACTCTATCTAAATTTCACATCAGAGTAATACCCATTCTATATGAACAATTTACCCGAGTATGACTGGATCAAAAGCTCAGCAGGACTACTATATGTTTTTGGGGAGATGCTGTTCTTATTGCATTTAAAATATATGTTTGTTGTTGCAAAATATTTTAACTAATGAAATTAACTAAATAAATTGGAATCTTCACCATAGAATCATGAGTTGTTGAAAGGTATCCACTATTTTGAATTCATCAACCTATATTCTCCACCAATGAGCCTATCCATCAGCTCTAATATTTGTTTAGCTTTCCTTTGTAGAGGGATTTGCAAAGTGGTTTTGGAAAAATATTCAATCTTTTGATGTGACAATGCATGCTAAAGAACAATGTTCACACGGCTCTGAAGAGCATTTGGCATGGTACAGCTTTTTATAGTAAACCTAATGTCCAAATACGACTAAATTGAGTAACTGACAAGTATTTGTATATAATTATTAAAGTTGAGACATTATTGTTGAGAATGCTAAAGGACATTGTTCCAAAATTGAGAATGCAATATCTCAATTTGTTGGGGAGATGCTGTTCTTATTGCATTTTACATGTTACTCGATCTATTACATGCTCTCCTTTATTAAATAGTCTCCTTGTTGGTGTGCTTCAAGGTTCCTCATTATTCTCTATCAATTGTGCTCTGTTCATATTTTTTGACCTACACATAAAAAAATTATTTGCCGGTCACGAGAATTCAAAAGGTTATTGATGTTATAATCCCAGTCAAAGAAGCATTCCATTACAGCTGATGTCTCCTTTTTTAGAATACTCCATTTGGTGGACGAGGTCAGGCACAATTTATTGAATCTACAACATTTGTTCTCCAGACAGAGTTTTTAATCCAATTCCTTCTCGTGCTCCTTGGAAAGTATGTATAGAGGCATCAGATGCCCACAATGATCTATGTACGGCAGAAGATAAAGGTGTGGCGATCTACTTGCAGATCTGCTAATCTAGTCTCCTCTGACTCACTCGAATTTGTACTCAGCAACATCTTCCAATTTTCTTTCCTATAATGATTATCTTCTTTGTACCACTCCTTTGCTTTTTTTTGTATCTATTCCCAAGTCTACATGGGAAGTCATGTATAGTCTTAGCAGGAAGCGAGCTATGGATGGAGAGGAAGAGATGTAACCTTTAGATTAAAGAAAATACAGGAGCCGATTGATTTGTCTAAGGTCAAGATTGTTGGATATTTCGAGTACATAAAAGAATATTCACAAGACAAGAAAATTAAAGTATAGGTTAGTTTATGAATGCTACACCCAAACATTTTGTGTGGATTGCGTGTCTATGTCTAGACATTTTTACCAGCTGCAAAAGTGCACTCCTGCGCAAGGTTTAAAACTACGGTGCTGGTACCAATGTACCAGCATCGGCTGGAGCCTAGCCGGTACGTACCGGTTTCGGCTGATTCCGGTTGAACCAGTAATAGTCCTATTTTTTTAATTATAAAAAAAAACTTTAAAAATTCAGGAAAAAAGCTAAAAAATTAGAAATAATTCTTAGAATACATTAGGATTGGTTTTAGAAATTTTAGGGTTAGGGGATTTAGTTTTTAGATACTTAGAGCATCTTCAACGGACTTCTCAAATCTCTCCCTATTTCTTGAGAAAAGACCAAATCGGGGGTCCACAAAACAATAATTGGTGTGGTTCGAAAATTAAAAGAAATAATGTAATTTATTTTATTCAAACAGAGGGGCCCACTATCTAATCTCTCTGCGACTCTCCCCAGCCTATGAAGAGTAGTAGAGAAAACCCACCCATGCGAAAGGTTTGGGAGCCCGTTGGAGGGGCAATTTCCACCCGGGACCACTTTCTTTCCTTACAATTTCGAAGGATGAAAGCGATAGAATCCCGTTGGAGATGCTCTTAGGTAGTTAGGTTTAAAGTGGATTTAGATTTTAGACTAGGGAGACTTAAGAAAATCTTAGACATTAAGGGAAAAAATTAAAATTAAACTTTTGGGGTTTAGGGTTTTAGAATAATAATATAATTGGCTTGGCTTAGGGTTGGGGTAATTTTGTTTAGGGTTTTAGTTAGGATAATTGTGTAACTTGGGTTTAGGGTTTAGGTTTAGGACCTTTAGGCCCATTAGGATTTATGGTTAGGGTTTTAGGGTATTTTGGTTTAGGTTTAAGCTTTCTAGGATTTAGGAGTTCAGGGTTAACGTTTTAGGGTATTTGTGTTACAGTTTTAGGCTCTTCTTCCCTCCTCTCTCTTCCCTCTTCCTCTCTTCTTTCTTTCTCTCCTCTCTCTTTATTTTTATCCACTCTTCTCCCTTTCTCCTTTTCTTTCTTTCTTTCTCTCCTCTCCTCCTCTCTTCTTTCTTTCTCTCCTCTTTTTTCTTTCCGATGTTGTGTTGGTGGGATGATATGGATTTTGTGGGAATTTATATAGCCTCCAAACCCTTCCCCTCTGGCCCAACTACACTAAACAAAGCCCACCCCCACATGCCACACCCCCCCTGTACAGCCCATGATGAGAAAGAAAGAAAAAAAACCACAGTCAACCCCTACTCAAGAAGACCTGTATCAGTCGATAACGGTGCTACCGGCCGATACCACCCTAACTCGGCCGGTACAGGGCTGATTTTGGTCCCGCGGGGGGAAGGGGTGTATCGGCTCGGCCTGGTCGAAACAAGTAATTAACAGTATCGAGCAAGATTTAAAACCATTCTCCTACGTATTATCACTGATTCACTGTGATTGTAGTTATAATAGGGTGCCAGTTGTTCCAGATAAATGTTAGAAATGTATTTTTAAATGTATATTTGCACGAGGTCTACATGGAGCAATCATCGAAGTTCATCATCCAAAACTGCAACTCGAAAGCAATTAATGGTACAAAGTAAATACATAGAGCTTGGTTTGCTAAGTTTAGTAAGTTGGCCATTGGCAGAATGCTTATGGATTCAAAAGGAGCCATACAAGTCATTTAGTGTTTGAACAGAAGATTGACATACAGATTGAGGGTTGTTGTGTTGGTTTTGACGTATATAATAACAATGTTGGGTGATGAAAAAATATTAAGAGAATGAAATATTATCAATTGAGCTCATTTATACCAAGGAGCTGAGTTTTCTTTTAGTATTCTTTTAGTATCTTTTATACTTCTATCACTGCAGGAGTATGTGATTGACCTTTTGATTGAGAAATGAATGCTCAGAGCTGCTGTCTTGGACACTCCCGCGAATCCAAATAAAAAGCCACTAGCAAATAGATGAGGAATACTTGAAGCTCAAAAGTTCATACAAGAGAGTGGTGAGGAACTCATTTATTTGTCTATCACCAGACCGAATATCACATCAGTTGTGAATCTTCTCCATTAGTTTATGCATTCTTCTTGAACCACTCATCTAGATGTAGTATTGTCTCTTCATGTAATATAAGGTGCACTTGGTTAAGGGGCTATATACAGGTTTATAGGGAGATTAGATGTAGGCATGTAGCCATGTTGGAAAATTTGGAGATTAGATGTAGGAAAATTTTCACTCGGGCATTCGGGATAGATCTTCAACTAGCTAACAATCCATAGGTTATAGCATACTTATTTGATGGAAGCTGGACATATGGAACAACAAAAAACAAGATGTTCTTCTTGGTAGGTCTAGCCTTGAAGTAGAATAACAAAGCTAGTACGTAGAGTATTTTAAGTCGTATAGCTTAGGACTTGAACAATATGGGATTAGTAATCACTAATTTGAGGTCCAATGAAAACATAAGGCAATAATCTGACAGCAATCCATATTGATAACCTAGTTTTTCATGAAACAATGAAACATAGAAGCAAATTGTCATTTTGCTAAATGTGCTATCTAAGATTGTCACCCCTTGTGTGAAAAATAGTAGTCACTAGTCAGCTTGCAGATATTCTGACAAATTCTCTTGGATGGCATCAGATGAGTTCATATACCCAAACAGGCATGGGAGATACCTAGTTTCCAGCTTGAGGGTTAGGTCCTGCAGTATGGTGCCCCTTTTACTAGACTAAGTATGGGAACATGTTACAGGAAGAAAGTGATCACTTTTTCCACGAAGAATATGTCTGCCTGAAATAAAACCAGGCAGCTAGCCTTCCCCTCTGTGACCTCTTTCTTCTAATCTTTCTTTTTCTCTTTTTTTTTTTTTCTATTGTGTATAATGATTTCATGAGTAACTCCAGTTAAGAACATCGGTGATGGCAAATAGTTCATTATTTCATTAAAAACTTGTTAGGTGCTGCAGTATGGTGCCCCTTTTACTAGACTAAGTATGAGAACATGTTAAAGGAAGAAAGTGATCACTTTTGCCACGAAGAATATGTCTGCCTGAAATAAAACCAGGCAGCTAGCTTTCCCCTCTGTGACCTCTTTCTTCTAATCTTTCTTTTTCTCTTTTTTTTTTTCTATTGTGTATAATGATTTCATGAGTAACTCCAGTTAAGAACATCGGTGATGGCAAATAGTTCATTATTTCATTAAAAACTTGCAAGTTAAGTGAAGGATGGAGATGATACAGTCCCAAGAATTATATGTATAAGAAAGTGACGAATATGACCATAAAGAAATGGCATGTTCCAGAGCACACCATTTTGAAAGCTTAGCATCGAGTCTTTTAATATAACAAACTTCAGCTGAACCAAGTCTGAGACCAACCTATCATGTTTCGTTTGGAAAGTATTCATACAAGGATAATTCAAATTTCTGGTTGGTCTTCTACTAATTATCATCCCAAAGTACTATCACACAAATCTTATTATTCAGAACGATAAACTAAAGACCACACACACCTTTCCATACGGCATTCCAAGTATTTCTTTGAGAAGCTTCTACATTTCTCTGACTGGTGGCCTGATGATTTGAGACAGGCAATGTATTCTTTCTTCTCCTGTGAAAAAATGCTAAAATTCAAACTTGGTCAATTAAAAAAAAAAGAAGGAAATACTGGTGGAAATGTCTTCTGCGAAAAAAGAAAAAGAGAAAAAGGGGTATCATCATCCCCTCAAGTTAAAATAGAAGGGGAAAACGAATAGGGCGGAGTGCAAAGTGAACGGTAACACTACCAAGTCACATTCGTGCAGGTGATCCAAAGGAAATACACCTTTTTCTGGTGGTACAGGTCTGGCTCCTCTATTTCCACCAAATGCACCTCCTGTCAAAGTACAAATCCTTTCAAAATCAAAGAAACACATTTGCACGTTCACTATATTATAAATATGAAAAATACACAACTAATAGAGGCATTCACTAGTATGATGTAATCAGCAAATCAGGTATGATCTATGTTGATGATAGAATAAACTTTTGTGTGGACTTCATGTCCTGCTAAAGAAAAAAGAATCCAGACATCCTTCTAGTATAGCAACACCAAACATTGATCTTTTACAACTCATCATCCAATAATAGAATTTAATTTATATTCAAATTTATATTCATGAACATAATCCATGGCACTCCAAATTTTAAATGCCAAACCCTATACCCTAAACCCTAAATCCTAAAACCCTAAACCCTAAAGGATTGGGTTAATCTTCTCGTGAAATTCAATGACTTCTAATCTAACACGCTATTCTATTTGTATAGGAGCACCATATCGTATGAAAGGCACTTGGGGTCCCATTGGAGGATTTTTATAGACTTGAAGATATCCCAGAATATGAAAATTTGCAAATAAACAATTTTATTTTCCCATGTTTTCAAAAATATATGGCATCCAGAAACCCAAGGAGAAACACTATCCTTGCATGTATTCATAAACATGATATGCTAGGATACATGTGTTAGTCTAGGTTGTATATGCAACCCAATGGATAACTTGGAACCCGTGGATCTTCAATAATCAACGAAGAAGATAATTCAAATTTGCCTTTTCTATAATCGTTCGTGGATCATGGATCTTTTTTTTTTTGGTAAAAGGATACAGCAAAAAAAAAGACCAAAAAGAGATTACATCCTATCAAAAATGCATTGTGGCCCACCCAATGCCCATTAGCTCCCCTAGGATAGTTTCCTCGTTGGAGGATGGGAATTGGGGATCCGCAAGCAAGCCAATCAGCTGCCTGGTTTCCCTCCCTAAAAATGTGGTAGCTCTCCACTGCTCAAAACTTCCAATAGTTTGCACTTTGCAAACAATCCACAAGGATCGGATAATCCGACACCTCGGAAATAATCGCATCGATAGTTAGTTAGCATGGTCTCCCATCCAAATTTCCCCCCTAGCAGGTAGGTTCTTGTCCACCTTTAATCCTTCCCACAACCCTCTATTCTCAGCAGGAGATGCTGCCAATGTTTGGAACCCAAAGCTGCTGGTAACCATGCTCTCACGAAAGTCTCTTCTTTTTGTCCCTAAAGTCAATGAGTTTTAACTTGTCCAACAAAACAACCATAGACTCATCGTTTCCAAAAGATCCTTCCACATCTTGAAGATTTTGCGCTGGTGTACTCGAACTTCTCTCCTTGTACCTAGATTACGCAGGATAAAGAGATTTAGTCCGAGTAGCATTTGGTTCTGGAGAGGAAAGTATTCTAATAAATTTAGGTATTTGGTGAGGTATATAAAATTCATAATTGAGAAAGTAAGAAAGGAGCTGGATTTAATGGGAAATCACACTTCATAAGTGTCAAAGATGAAATAGAAGTTGACTACACGAAGCCTATTATCACGGGGAAGAGAATTTGAAAGGGTTCATGATCTAACAAGATTTCACGAAGGAATCCAAAAAAGTATGTGCGTGTTGGAATTAAAAAAATAGAGCATGAATTCTAGATTTGGGAAGGTTTATGTGAGGTTTATTGGTAGAGTTAAACTTATACGTGCAGAACTGAAAGTAATGATGCAGAAACTTATCAAAAAAAATACATAACTAAGAAATAAAAATGAAAATAAG
This sequence comes from Chamaelirium japonicum, assembly GCA_947650365.1. Lineage (NCBI taxonomy): Eukaryota > Viridiplantae > Streptophyta > Magnoliopsida > Liliales > Melanthiaceae > Chamaelirium > Chamaelirium japonicum. Next base: position 18,781,314 of record OX393559.1, on the reverse strand, counting down.
TAATAGATGAGTCTTGGTTCTATTGAGTATTAAGACATCTCAAGCTAATGTTTTCAAGGCATCACACTATGGAACCGACGCATCTCCCCAAGGCAACCACAACAAAAGAATGGAAAGAGATGAATTCAAATGTTTTGATTGATTGATATAGGATGGCCTCACCAACTTTAACTATTACTCTCACCAATGTAGTCAAGGCGACTAGGCGGTGCCTAGGCGGTTGCGCCTGTCTAGGCGGAGCGCCGCCTAGGCACCAGCGGTGCCTAAGCGGTTTGGTCTGTCTAGGCAAGGCCTAGGCGACGCCTAGAGATATATATATATGATTATATAATGATTTTTTTATATAAATGCATTTCATCATAATTTTATTGCATACAAGAAATTAAAAGATCCAAAACATAAGCATTGACCAAAATATAATAATGCAAACCAAATTTAGAACACCGAATGCAGTTTGATCATTTTACTCCTTACTATATTAATCACCGGTATATAGAATAACAAAAAGTCACCAAAAATTAATCAATAACAAGCTAACATTCCATTAAGTCAAGATAAATGTCCATCAATCCAAAGTAAGTAATAGCAATACAACAAGTACTCAAGTCAAAATAACAATCCAAAAGGTCAAAATAACAATCCAAAAAGTCAAAATAACAATCCATCGAGCCAAAAGTAAAAGTCATGCTCTCTTTTTCTCTCTAATCAGAAATTGGTGCGATGTACACCTGGGTTTGCACCCCTGAAAACCTAGAGCTTGTGCGAGGTGCGCACCCTAATTCTCACGGCAGCCCTGCTGCCTACCCGGCTACCCCTCCTGTCTTCTGGTGCTCGTTTTTACTCAGGTTCTTCTTGGTATGTATGCTCTCCATCCTAGGCTTCTTTTGGACTTCATGTAGCTCCTCATGTTTAGGCTTACACAATTGTAAAACCCTCATCAATATTATTATACCCAACCGGCACAAGAAAATGGTTTTATGTGCCATTGACCAATATAACACTAACAAAAAGGCCTCCCTGAGTATTTAGTCACTGCCACAATCATTCTAGTGCCAAATCCTCATCAGCTTCAAGAGCAGTGCTCTTGAACTGCCAGGTCTTCGACTTAAAAACAGCACTGCAAGAGCACTGCCAGATCTTCGACTCAAAAACAGTACTGCAAGAACACTGCCAAATCTTTGACTTAAAACAAAGTTATTCAGCGTGAACCCTAGTCATAGGAAATGAAAATTTGTTGCACGATTCAAATAGTAAATCCTTGTACGAACCTACATGCAATTAGAGCTTCAGTAATATAAATAGATAAATGAAAATTCCCTATAATATAAAAATAACCCTCTAAGGTAAAAACAAGTGGAGTACTTGAACTTTAGGTTCGAACAAGAGGAGTTACCTGCGCTCATCTCTAGGATCCAGGACTGATATTTTTGAGGTTCTCGAGCTTGGTCTTGGATTCCGATGTTGGGGATGAGCAGCGTTGGATTACCACGATTCTGACGAGATGGAGGGTAGGAGGGGAGGATTTGATGACGAATATGGCGGTTCAAAGGGGTTCTGCTGAGAAAATATTCGGTGGAACGGATGCACCACGTCATCAGTGACAGGTGGTGCACCGTCCCAATAAATTGCTGAGATGTCTTGATAAATATAAACACAATAACAAAAATACACGACTTAGTAATTAACGGAATCAATGGACAAAAAAAGGTGCATAAGGGGGGGTTTGACTATAAAACCAAGCATGTAGGGTAATAAGCATGTGGGGGTAATAAGCATATGTGATTTCATTGTACACATAATAGATAATGAAAAAATTCAAACTAATCTTTGCACCAATTTCAACATAAATATGAGAAAATTACCATAGAGCTGCAGGGGAAATGGGGAGTACAAGCGATTGATCTCAAATCACCGAAATCAAACAAAAATAGAAAATGAGGAAGATGAGGAATCGAAGCAATGCCACCGATGAATCAAGAATTTCATATCATAATGGAACCATGGATTGAAATTTAGACCAAAATATAAAAATTTCGGTCAAACATTTCGGTTTTGGTCAGGACCGAAACGAAAGGTACGTGTGAAATCCTGTTTCGGACAATTTTGGTCAAATTTAAGACAATTTCGGTTTCAGTTTTCGGAGCTACCGAGCCGGTACTGGTACCGTCAATTTCGGTTTCAAAACGGAAAATATAATTTTTAAATTTCAGCCAATTTTGGTTTCAGCTTGGATCAAATCCCGACACAAAACTGAAATTTAAAACCTTGAATGGAACATATCTATAACACCATACAATAACTCAATAAGATTGCACTGGTGAATCACATTTTATTTGAAATGTGTTCTCTATTAACAACGAATAAGTATGCTTCTCATGCTGCACCTAGGGAGTTTGTTGTCTCCTACCCTTCCATGATAAGTGGATAATCAGCTCCTTTTGATGTTGTTAGCTACAGTTTGCCCATCTGAAGCTTGTTGGTAGAAAATTTGACATATTCATCAAAAAGGTAAGATCATTTATCATGTTTTTTCACCATTCCTTTCTTGTTGCTTCAACTAAGTCTTGATGTGGTTTCAAAACTTGCGATCAGCAGTTCATGGTTGTGATAACTGCTTTGTGCTGTGCAGCTGTGTACCAAAGCTTCTTTATTCCTAGATGAGAATTCTAGGATGCTTCTGTGAAATTTCCGAGCAAATGTGAAGCCCATACATTGGCCAAATTGTTTGTATGTTGCAGTAGCTGAGATTAATTTGTTTGGCGATTTAAGTTATCAAATGACCGGTTTCCAACTGATCTACAACTAATATCTTCTGTCACTTTAAAGAAAGTAGAAATTCAACTCCTCTTGTGATATCGAACAATATCCATTACCATGTCACATCAACTCCATCACCTTCACATCAACAGCTTAGATCGTCCAAAAGATATAGAAATAGAAAGATATGGTATGCACGCGTGCCAGACATTTTGGGCCGAAGGCGCCCCGTTGTGTGTCGCGCCGAAAGGGCCCGCTGCGTACCGATCGTGTGGGCGACACCGTAAAAAATGGGCGCTCCCATCGAATGTGGGCGCCACCTAACTAATTTTGTCGCCCCCGCCGAATATGGGAGCCGAACTAATTTTGATGCCCCTCGCCGACGGTGGGTGCCCTTGTCGAACGTGTTTTGATGCCAAAGGCAGACGCTGCAGACCTGCAATGCTGAAGGCGGCCAGGGGTGTGTTGCTACCAAAGGCGGCCGTCGCATGCACTAGTCTATTACCATGTAGGTACATTTTGATTGAAATGCATATCAAAATGGAACTTGTCTATATTGCCATACAATTAGGTTGCATATCACCATGGGGATGCAGGGAAAATGGGGGGGGGGGGGGGGGGCGGACAAGCGATCAATCTCAAATCACTGAAATCAAACCAAAATAGAAAGCGAGGGGGTGAAGAATCGAAACAATACCACCGACGAATCGAGAGTTGAGGAATCAGGTGCCGAAAGATCGAGTTGCGATCACCGAAGGCGAGGCGAGCGATGATGCTCCGCCGGAGGCGATCAGGTCTGCATTCGATGGGTTTGACGGAGACCAGCGGCTGACCAAGAGGGATGGAGATCGGTAGAGAGGAGATGGGGGAATCCCTAATTTCTCTGGAGAGAGAGAGAGAGAGAGAGAGAACGAGCAGTGATGATACGCCACCGAAGACGATCAGGGTCCAGCGGCGAGAAATCGGTAGGGGAGAGGGTGGAAACCCTATGCGATGTGAGACTGAGAGACGAATAAAACAGAGTAATGCTTTTTGAACGATCTGCGATTGGTGGGACCATTGGCCATAGGATAAATCATAGGGGCATGCCATGTGTGCAGGTGGTGGCAGACAGCGGCGACAAGCGAGGCAGTGGACGGCGATGATGGGGCCGGCGTTGGAGGTGGTGGCTGGCGGTGACGGTGGACGGTGGCTGGCGGGGGGTGGTGGTCGGCGGTTTCGGCCATTGGTGGTGGTGGCATCCCCCTATGGTTCACCCCAATGCGCATAGTTCCACAAATCAGGAGTTGCCGGCTGTCCTCTTCATGTGGAGTGTGATAGATTGTCCCTTAGTTTGTTCAAATAGCATTACTAAAAAAAAAATTGAATGTTGAACTGGCTTGCTAGACTTGGACTGGCTTATCAGGCGTTTCTGATTGGGTTGTGATTGGAGCTGACATGGCATCACAGTGACACCAAAGTTTTTCTTCGCCCACGCCTGCCCTCCTCTAGGCCTAACCGAGTATGCCCCCCGTCTACCTCAATCAATGCGTTTATCCACGCCGCACCTGTCTCCCATTGCCACCATCTTACGGAGGTTATGGATCAAGCGGATTAGCGCCCGGAGGCAAGCCGAGATGTTCTATTATCAAAAGCTCTAGTGGAGCCTCCAAGCAAGTCTCGGGAGCTTGTTGTCATAGAGGATGGATTTGTCGGAGTTTTGCTCAGTTTCGGCAAAGACGGAGTGCGAGAGGAAGGTTCGGAGAGAAGTCTGAACATGCCCGTCGGTTGACCGACACCCTAGGCACCAACTGTGCGGCGCCCAGTTCCCTGCGGGTGCCACCCTCTCGGGTTGGCGCCCTGGACGCCCACAGTGTGGCACCTAGGGGGCCACTCTCCAGGATGATGGCACCCTGAGCCCCAGGTGTGTGGCGCCCGGTCACTAACGGGCGCCACCTTCTCGGGTTGGCGCTCTGGGCGCCAGTCTGGGCACCCTGTGGGACAATTTTTTGGTGGTTTTAGATAGGGGCTACAAGTTGGCACCCTTGGTGGCGCCCTGAGCGCCACTGGACACCAGGCACAATTTGTGCGCGAGTTGGACTCACGGTTGCATGGTTTTATGGGGGTTTAAATAGGGTTTTGACCCTAGTTTTTATAAGACGTTGTCATTATGTTTGACGGCTCGTTATAGGATCTTTCTTCAGGTTTCTCACTTGTGTTTGAGAGACGAAAAAGATCGTGGATCTTGAGAGGATATTGATCTCCTTGAGATCCGGTGGAGCAAGGAAGAAGAAGAGGGTTATAAACTCCAAGATCTAATTCAATTGCTCCAGGGGCGGTGACCGACACCCGCAGAGGTAGTGATTTTCGAACTGCATGATCAAATCTCTTTGTGCCGTGTGGATTGTTTCTTTGTTCTATTTTGTTTGTGATCGTTGGATCGTTCTTGGTGGATTCGATCATACTCTTCAGATCATCGGAGATCCAAAAACCCTAAATCACTTCCACGAGCGTAAGACGGCGGATTAAGATCTTGTCTGAGGTATTCCGCACCAACAATTGGTATCAAAGCCAAGGTTTTGGAGGGTTTTGTGTCTGATCTATCAGCGATGACCGAAGAGAAGACCACCATGGGTAGCATGAAGATTGATCTCAAGCCGTTCGACGGGAAGACCAATTTCACGCTATGGCAGAGGAAGATGAGGAATGATACAGCAAGATCTCCTCATGTGTATTATGGGCAAATAGCATGCACCGAAGGAGACGACGGCTGAAGCATGGGTGAAAGCCGATCAGAAGGCGATGAGTTCTATAGAGCTTCATCTGTTGGATGAAGTCATGTACAGTTTCATAGAGGAAACGTCAACGAAAGGTACTTGGTATAAGTTGCAGTCATTGCACATGAGAAAATCCCTCTCGAACAAATTGTTCTTGAAGGATGAACTATACGATTTGTGTATAGATGAAGACGGTGATCTGATGGAGCACCTGAACCGGTTCAACCAGTGTATTTCAGATTTTCTACGGATGGAGGTGAAGTATGAGGAAGAAGACAAAGCACTGCTCTCACTACGATCTCTTTCACCGTCCTACAAGCACTTCAGGACCACCCTGATGTTTGGCAAGGAGACTCAAATTTAAGGAGGTAGTCCAAGCGATCATCTCCCATGCAAAGATGTACAAGAATACGAGAGAAGATGTGAAGGGTGCTGGACTCGTTGTGAAGAGCTCTCATGAGCACCGAGGCCAATCAAAGGACATGTTGGAATTGGATCCGCTAATCAGAGTCGCAGCGGAAGCAAAAGAAAGATCCGAAGATCATACGGTGTATGTTTCATTACAATTTCACTATAAAACAATCTACATGCAAATCTACGATCTTAGCATATGAGCGGACACCCTAGAGGCATACTACGATCTACGGAAGACATGCATGCATCTAGTTAGATATTTAGATTCATCATACCTTATGAATCTATGATCCGGAGATGACGGAACGATGAAGAACCGCACATGAATCGCAAGGGAAACTGTCGGATAACACCTTGTCCTTTGCGAATTAAAGAATCCTCGAAATCCCGTCTCTGAGTACAGGGATTACGAGCCGACGGAGGAATCCATTGCGAAGACGATAGCGAGCCGCGAGATTTTCTCCTCCTCTTTCTCCTTTCTTCCTTCTCCTTCCTTCCTCTTCCTTCTCCCTTCTTCTTCCTCTCTTTTCCTTGGCCGAAACCACAAAGGAGGAGCACAAAGGAGAGGTTCGGATTTTCCAAAGGAGATGAGACTTATGGCCGGCCCTCCCCCTCCCTATTTCCTTTATAGGGTCAGTCTCCCATGGCTCCAAGGAGGCTTGGGCCGGCCCCTAGGTGGATAGGGATAAGGGGGGGCGGTTTTTAGGGATTCCGGGTGTCTATCGTGAAGCCTAGACGAAAACGCCCTTCACGAAAAGCGGAAAACTGAAAGAGAGACTGAGTGAGGTGCGCTACTCGGAATCGAGTTCCGTCAGCGCCTATGAGCTCCTGGAATTATTTCGCTCATTCTAAGATCCATATTCAATATGTTCTGAGCCATATTTCAGTATTTACCAAAATACCCCTACGGCCCGTAACACATGTGAATTAGGTTCTTTGGCTCCGGGCTTGCGCTCCATCGCGCTACTTCGCATCCAACGTATCCAACTAGGTCGGGGAACAATTCCTATACGCAACGACAGGGTGGAACCTTCAGGGTTCAAGATCTCTAGCTCCAACCGGATCCCTGATTAACTGTTCCGGTGACACACCGAAAGTTCCGTTAATCAGCCCTAATCCGATTAACCCGCGTAGCCACCCAGAGTGCGACGCGAGTTGAACTCTAGTGATCCTAAACTTATGTTACTCCCTCGTAACCCTGTTCTCTACTATACTCCGATAATCCTTAGTTCCTCCTATTTACTGGTGCCATGATACGACTCGGGCGATGGGGAGCACCGTCAGATCCCGATCGATCATCTGACTAGGGTTTGATGACTTGTTATCTATAACACCACACACCTTCCGGTGCTATGCCTAGCATCCGGAACGTCGTCAGTCATACTGACAACCACCAGGCCTGGGTTAACTGTGTGGACAGATTGACTCATCAAAACGCACCCATCCAACACTGGACGTCGGATAACCTGTAGGGATTACATGTCACTCAAGCACCAGCTGGGTAACCCAATGTACCGTGGTATTGGACTATGAAAGGTCCGCACACATTGGCACATCAAAGCACCACACAACTGGTTGGCCCAATGTATATGGTCCCTCAGGGTTAAGGACGGATTATCTATAGTAGTAAGACGGTTTCTGCACCAGTGTCTGAATCACCGAACTGTGCACCATCTTGGTTCCTGTTCAACACGATCATCATGCTTGGTCAGGTGAATGGGAATCCCATGTTCCCGTGGTGGAGACTTCACCACATCCTCTACCTGCCAACAGCTTGTTCTCAGTGAAGCGACCGGCATCACCTAAGCTGTGAACTAGTTCTAGGTCTACACAGAACTGGTCCACTGGGTCTCCCAAACATGGATCCTCCATGCGCCTCAGTGGCCTACTGTGTTCCCTAGGGTCCTTTTAGTATATGAGTATTATCATACACCAGAGTAGTATTCTAATTAAAGCAATAACCAAAGTCATCTTTATTAATGTTAATACAGAAATTCCACGCTAAGGACACACGAGCTACAACAATCTCCCACTTGGCCTAGCGGGGAACAACAGTCTTAACTCCCATGGCATCCACGTGCTTCTCAAAAGCCTTGGTCGGTTACGCCTTTGTGAACGGGTCCGCCATGTTATCTGTAGACGCCACCTGAGTCACTACAACCTCCCCTCGCTTCTGTAAGTCCCGGATAATGTAGTATTTTCGCTCGATATGCTTGCTCTTCTGGTGATATCTTGGCTCCTTGGATTGTGCTACCACTCCACTATTGTCACAGTAAAGGACAATAGGATCTTGAGCTCCCGGTATGCATCCTAAGTCCGTGAGGAACTTCTTGAGCCACACCGCCTCCTTAGCTGCTTCGCACGCCGCAACGTACTCAGCCTTTGTCATCGAATCCACGATGCATCCCTACTTCGTGCTCCTCCAACTGACAGCTCCTCCTCCTAATGAAAACACAAACCCTGACGTCGATCTCCTGGATTCTGGATCTGACGCAAAGTCTGAATCCGTATATCCAATCGGCATCAGCTCCTGTGAAGAGTAAACTAACTCATAATCTCTCGTCCTACGGAGATACTTGAGTATACTTTTCACAGCAGTCCAGTGCCCTGGACCCGGATTTGACTGATACCTGCCCATCATGCCTACTGCATAGCATATATCTGGTCTTGTGCACTGCATGGCATACATCAGACTCTGTACTGCCGAAGCATAAGGTATCTTCTACATCTCTACCCTCTTCTCAGGAGTCTTAGGACCCTGATCCATGGACAATTTCATTCCATGTCTGAATGGAACCAGTCCCTTCTTAGAGTTATGCATACTGAATCTGACCAAGATAGTATCTATGTAGGCTGACTGTGACAGCGAGAGAGTCTTGTTCTGGCGATCTCGAGTTACCTTGATCCCCAGAATATAACTCGCTTCACCTAGGTCTTTCATGTCAAATTGAGAGGATAACCACACCTTCACTGTAGATAACGTTCCAACATCGTTTCCGATGAGCAGGATATCGTCAACGTAAAGCACTAGAAAAACTACTACAGTTTTATCACTCATTTTATAAACACATGGTTCATCCACGTTCTGCTCAAATCCATAAGACTGGATAGCCTAATCAAAATGCATGTTCCAACTTCTGGATGCTTGCTTCAGTCCATAAATGGACCTTTGCAACTTGCACACCAGACTTTCCTGACCTTTTGCGACAAAGCCTGGAGGCTGAGACATATAGATGTCTTCTTCCAAATTCTCGTTGAGGAATGCGGTCTTGACGTCCATTTGCCAGATCTCCCAATCATAATGGGCTGCAATGGACAAGAGAATCCGGATAGACTTAAGCATAGCCACTGGCGAAAAGGTTTCGTCATAGTCGATCCCTTCTCGCTGGGTATAACCCTTAGCGACTAGTCTACCTTTGTAAGTCTCAACGGTACCATCCGGACCTCTTTTCCTTTTGTACACCCACTTACACCCAACAGGTTTAATATTGTGAGGTGGTGTTACAAGTGTCCAGACCGAGTTTTGGAACATCGATGTCAGTTCTGCCTCCATGGCTTCCTGCCATGCTGCATGGTCAGAGGATACCATCGCTTCGTCATAGTTCAGAGGATTATCCTCCTGAAACTCTGGATCTACCATAAAGGCTTCTCCAATGTATCTATCAGGAGCATTTATGGTCCTCCCACTACGACGAGCCTGCGGTGGTTCCGTAGGAGTCGATTCTACAGTATCGTTTATCTTAGTGGTATCGGCTCCCACTACGTTTTCTATCTGCGTACTCCCATCAATACCAAGCAATTCTTCAAGAACTACTTTACTGGTGGGCTTATGGTCTATTAAATAATCCTGCTCCAAGAATACGGCGTTCGTCAAGACGATAACTTTTCTATCCTCAGGATCATAAAATAAACCACCCTTTGTCCCTTTTGGATACCCAACGAACAAACATACCTTAGTTTTTGACTCCATCTTATCTCGCTTGTCCTTCCGCATATGTACTGGATAACCACAAATCCTAAAGTGTTGTAGGCTTGGCTTTCGCTTCAACCACAGCTCCCAAGGAGTTAGGGGTACTGACTTTGATGGAACAAAGTTCAAAGTATATGCTGCCGTCTCTAGGGCATATCCCCAAAAACTAGATGGCAATGTTGCATAACTCATCATAGTCCGAACCATGTCTAACAAAGTTCGGTTTCTCCTCTCAGATACACCGTTTTGTTGTGGTGTCCCTGGTACAGTCAACTGGGATACGATCCCATGCTCACGCAGGTACCCAATAAATTCATCTGATAGGTATTCGCCTCCTCGATCCGATCGAAGAGACTTGATACTTTTACCCGTCTGCTTTTCTGCTTCAGCTCTGAACTCCTTGAACTTATCAAAGGATTCAGACTTCCGCCGCATTAGGTATATGTATCCAAACCTCGAGTGATCATCCGTGAAGGTGATGAAATACTCGAAGCCTCCTATAGCACGGACACTTATGGGCCCACATACATCAGTGTGTACCAACTCTAATACCTCCTTAGATCTGCAACCTTTGGCTCGGAAAGACCTTTTAGTCATCTTGCCTTCCAGGCAAGACTCATACGTCGGTAGGCTTTCTGAAATATCTGGACTTAAGAGTCCCACCTGAACCAACCTGTGAATCCTGTCTGAGGCTATGTGTCCGAGCCTTAGATGCCAAAGGAGTGTTGGATTATCTGAGGGATTTTTTCTTTTAGATGAATTAATCACACAAGGTTCAGTTATGTTATCCTGCTTATGATTGGAGTTAATTACATAGAGACCATTCTGTATCTTTCCCTTACAAACAAAGGAACTATTCAATTTAATTGACACACCAGAAGCATCAAATAAAACTGAAAAACCTTCATTATTCAATAAGGAAACAGAAATTAAGTTTCATCTCAAGGACGGTACATAAAGTATGTCTCTAAGTAATAAACTTCTTTCATCAAGGAACTGCAAGACGACATCTCGAACTGCTTCAGCCTCTGCCACGGCCTCAGTTCCCATGCTAAGGATTATCTCCCCATCACCCAGTTTTCTTGTCTCTTTGAACCCCTGCAAATTATTGCAAGCATGGTTAGTGGAACCAGAATCCACAATCCATGAGACTGGAGAACAACTGGATGCTACAAGGGATTCCACTATGTGGATTTGAGATATACCTGTCTCAGCCTTCTTGGGAGCCGCGCGACAGTCGCTCTTCCAGTGCCCCTTTTTGCCGCATCCGAAACATTTTTCTTTGGGCTTCGCCGGACCATTCTGCTTAGGAACCTGCAACTGCACCTGGCCCATCTTCACGGGCTTCTTAGACTTTCTTTTCTGAAACTTGCCCTTGGCTTTCAGAGAAGAATTCCGCTCTACGTTCAGGGATTGGGCTCCTGCCTTCATCCCGTCCTCTGCCGCCTGGAGCACCGCTAGGAGCTCTGCGTTAGACATCTCCAACCGGTTAAGGTTGAAGTTGGTAACGAAGCCCTCAAACGCTCCTGACAAAGATGCGAGGAAAATGTCGGTCTGGATCTCTGCAACCAAGATGACATCGAAGGAACCAAGCTCGTTCACATAGCCAAACAATTTCAGCATATAATCCCGAACTAAAGTCCCCTCTGCCATCTTTGTGGACACCAATTTCTTGATGGTCAGGTAACGAGTTACCCGACTACGACCCTCGAACATTTCCTTTAGGTAGAGCATCATGTCTGAAGCAAAGGCCATGTCTTCGACTTGCTTCTAAAGGACGGTCTGTAAAGATGCCACTATATAGCACTTGCACATCTCATCAGCATCTAGCCAGTCTTTCCATTCCTTGAATTGGGCCTCAGTTGCACTTGGTCCCGACATGGCCGGTTGAGGGGTACTTAGGGCAATTGTGTGTTTGCCAACCCTTAGGACGAGCATCAAGTTACGCTTTCAGTCCTCGTAGTTTGGTCCCGTAAGTTTGTTATCATTACGTATGGAGACAAGGGGGTCGAGCTTGGTTATGATTTCTGTAAACAATGGTTTAAAGCAAAAGTTAGGGTCTACTACAATCTATTTCATGGAATTTAGAAATAGATAATGTCTACTCTAGCCACTATGTCTTCACTACCTCTAATGGAGACATCTAAGAATCTAAATTCCCTGGGCTAGAGCACTGAGACTATCGGCCTTAAATTAGAGACAACATCTCGGTGAGAGCATGCAACCGCTTCTGCCAACGGGGTTTTTACGACCCAGTCTTCATCAGAATTACCCATGGTAAACTGAAAGACCTCTCAGTCTTCTTTTGGCCAGCTTTATGTGACCCGTGTGCGTAGCAACAGGGGCTTCACACAAGCTTTCGGATGCTTCCCACAAATCTAGATGGTGTCGGTAGGGGGGTTCATAGGCTCCCGCGGTGCAGGAAAAAACCGTCATCCACTGCCACCGGCATCCTCCATGTCCCGAAGGAAACCACTAGGCGAACCAGTATGGAAGGAAACACAGCTCTCACCCGGTGGGAATGTCGAACTGCGTACCTCCTACCCATACCCTTTGCCGGTTGATTATAAAGGCCAGGGGCTCCCCTTTGGAGGGAACCTCTTACACATCCCTTCTTTATGAGGTTTTATGCATATCTAGAAAAGGTCACGACCTCCTAGACTTAGACCCTGGTCTACCGTGCTCCCACTAGGATTACAAATCCACCCGCAAAGCATTAGTATCCTCGAAAAATATCATAGTCCCTACCTTGAATACTTAGCTTTCGCCTTTCTTGCAAGGATCACATTACATAGATTCCAAGGATCCCGATACTTCACTAGTTTGCCCATAATCCTAAGACCTGGAGCCTAGCCTAAGGTCAACGTGGAAAGGACTCCTACTACGATGACGCCTCGTTCACAATTTGATGCCTGATGTCATAGTAGACCTCATCTCATTACAAGTTTTGATGCTGGCCAAATAGGGACATCTGACAACCTCCGTCGGACCTCAACCTAATGGTGGCATAACCAAATCGTGATGAGTTCATACTACCATCAAACGTCATCTAGAAACGGGTATCACACAGTAAAATCCTAACCTAACTTGGTCGCTAGGACCACGTGGGGAAAGGGCATCCCACTAGGGTTATCATACTTCTTATGGAGACATTAGTTAATTATCTCTAAACAAATCTAACATTGCGTCTATCTCGGTGCACAATACTTGGCTACCTGAACTACCACGAGAGCGGTTACCGCCTTTCCTTTTAGCTAGCCACCGGATTCGTACGTGTTAGAACCATTTAGAGACATCGATGAATCCATAAGCTTAGTACTAACCCTAAGTCTGATCTAGAGACAAACTCACAAGCAAGATAATAAAATTATCATCGGGGTTCTCTAAACAACAAGTAAAGAGAATCAACAGAAAAACATCCAAACCGAATCAAGTCCAGGGTCCGACCCCTGAACTTGAATAGCACAGCCAAGATATCCTGCTCTTTCATTCTGCACGATCTTTGACGACGATCCCCATCATCGCCAACGTGCACGCTTTCGCCGGGTCTTTGCACGCCATGGTACCGCTTGCCCGAACCGTGGATGAAGCATCATCTCCTTCTTCCTGTGACCGAAAAACTAACACGCTCCGAGTAAGTGCTCGTTCGTGTACAATTTCGCTAGAAAGAAAAGAAACAATCCTAGAAAACTGGCCAGGGAACCGAGGATGGTCAACCCCCACCCTCGCCCATCTAGAGCCTCAAAAACCACAAGCACAATAATAATCAATGTAAAAATTAAATCCTGGGTCTGACCCCCGGATGCATGCAATCACAGATTACTATTCAGCGCGGCACCTGCAAAAAGACGATACATAGCACAATCCATATGCATGATCTACGCCGAACCCCGACGAAAACATATGCCATCATATATTCACATGATGTTTTCACGAATTCATACATGAAACATACACCAAAGCGTGCTCTGATACCAATTGTTGGAATTGGATCCGCTAATCAGAGTCACAGCGGAAGCAAAAGAAAGATCCGAAGATCATACGGTGTATGTTTCATTACAATTTCGCTATAAAACAATCTATATGCAAATCTACGATCTTAGCATATGAGCGAACACCCTAGAGGCATACTACGATCTACGGAAGATATGCATGCATCTAATTAGATATTTAGATTCATCATACCTTATGGATCTATGATCCGGAGATGACGGAACGATGAAAAACCGCACTTGAATCGCAAGAGAAACTGTCGGGTAGCACATTGTCCTTTGCGAATTGAAGAATCCTCGAAATTCCGTCTCTGAGTGCAGGGATTACGAGCGGACGGAGGAATCCGTTGCGAAGACGATAGCGAGCCACGAGATTTTCTCCTCCTCTTTCTCCTTTCTTCCTTCTCCTTCCTTCCTCTTCCTTCTCCCTTCTTCTTCCTCTCTTTTCCTTGGCCGAAACCACAAAGGAGGAGCACAAAGGGGAGGTTCGGATTTTCCAAAGGAGAGGAGACTTATGGCCGGCCCTCCCCATCCCTATTTCCTTTATAGGGTCGGTCTCCCATGGCTCCAAGGAGGCTTGGGCCGGCCCCTAGGTGGATAGGGATAAGGGGGGCGGTTTTTAGGGATTCCGGGTGTCTATCGTGAAGCCTGGACGAAAACGCCCTTCACGAAAAGCAAAAAACTGAAAGAGAGACTGAGTGAGGTGCGCTACTTGGAATCGAGTTCCGTCAGCGCCTATGAGCTCCTGAAATTATTCCGCTCATTCTAAGATCCATATTCAATATGTTCTGAGCCATATTTCAGTATTTACCAAATTACCCCTACAGCCCATAACACATGTGAATTAGGTTCTTTGGCTCCGGGCTTGCGCTCCATCGTGCTACTTCGCATCCAACGTATCCAACTAGGTCGGGGAACAATTCCTATACGCAACGACACGGTGGAACCTTCAGGGTTCAGGATCTCTAGCTCCAACCGGATCCCTGATTAACTGTTCCGGTGACACATCGAAAGTTCCGTTAATCAGCCCTAATCCGATTAACCCGCGTAGCCACCCAGAGTACGACGCGAGTTGAACTCTAGTGATCCTAAACTTATGTTACTCCCTCGTAACCCTGTTCTCTACTATACTCCGATAATCCTCAGTCTCTCCTATTACTGGTGCCATGATACGACTCGGGTGGTGGGGGACACCGTCAGATCCCGATCGATTATCTGACCAGGGTTTGATGACTTGTTATCTATAACACCACACACCTTCCGGTGCTATGCCTAGCATCCGGAACATCGTCAGTCATACTGACAACCACCAGGCATGGGTTAACTGTGTGGACAGATTGACTCATCAAAACGCACCCATCCAACACTGGACGTCGGATAACCTGTAGGGATTACATGTCACTCAAGCGCCAGCCGGGTAACCTAACGTACCGTGGTATTAGACTATGGAAGGTCCGCACACGTTGGCACATCAAAGCACCACACAACTTGTTGGCCCAGTGTACATGGTCCCTCAGGGTTAAGGACGGATTATCTATAGTAGTAAGACGGTTTCTGCACCAGTGTCTGAATCACCGAACTGTGCACCATCTTGGTTCCTGTTCAACACGATCATCGTGCTTGGTCAGGTGAATGGGAATCCCATGTTCCCATGGTGGAGACTTCACCACATCCTCTACCTGCCAACAGCTTGTTCTCAGTGAAGCGACCAGCATCACCTAAGCTGTGAACTAGCTCTAGGTCTACACAGAACTGGTCCACTGGGTCTCCCAAGCATGGATCCTCCATGCGCCTCAGTGGCCTACTGTGTTCCCTAGGGTCCTTTTATTATATGAGTATTATCATACACCAGAGTAGTATTCTAATTAAAGCAATAACCAAAGTCATCTTTATTAATGTTAATACAGAAATTCCATGCTAAGGACACACGAGCTACAACATGACATGTGTGCCAGAAGCCAAAAGCCAGAACCGGGACAAGAGCAGTTCAATGTCCAAGGGACGATCGAAGAATCTAAAATGCTTTCACTGTGGAAAAGAAATGCCACATCAAGAGGCATTGTTTCAAGTTGCAAGACGAGACTAAGGAGAAGGGAAAGAAGACGGAGAACTCCGACACAGCGGGTGTCATTTCGCAGAACGGCGATGGTGAGTTGCTCTCCGTATCCTCAAGTAAATTCTCATTTCAGTAGATCCTTGATAGTGGTTGTATGTTCCATATGTGTGCAAACAGGGATTGGTTCGACACATATGAGAAAAAAAAATTGTGGCAAAGTTCCTATGGGGAACGACGCCTCCTGCAATGTGGTAGGCATAGGAACAGTTAGACTGAAGATGAACGATGGTACGATTCGTTTGCTCGGGAGCGTAAGGCACATTCCAGCTCTTAAGAAGAACCATATTTCCTTGGGTACTCTAGATGCAAATGGGTACGCCTACTCACCAGGAGATAAAAAGATCAATGTTACTAAGGGATCTGTGGGTGCAAATTTTGGCCAACACCCCGCAGCGGGACCCACCAACCCTGCCTGGGGGTCCACAGAGATAATAGCGAGACCCACCAGCCCTGCCTAGGGGTCCACAAAGACAACAGCAGGACCCACCAGCCCTGCCTGGGGGTCCACAGAGACGACAGTGGGACCCACTGGCCCTCCACCGAAGCCTAGATGACAGCTGTAGAAAATCGTCTTTTACCCCGGTTTTCGTCCAAAAGTTCTATAAATAACAGACTCGTTGAATGTAAATGATCGAATATCTAATTTCTGCATCAGACTTCCGAAAAATCCAGAGCTCAGACATCCCAACATATCGATCTTCTTTTCGAAGAGAAACCAGTGATACTCAGCTTGTCGAGGTCACTTTAATTCAAGTGCTAGTAAATTCAGGTTGCTCCTTATAGAACAGAGACGTGGGCTTCGGCTGAACTCCGAGATCACATCTTGTGTTAGCAATCTATCGATCGTTCAGAAGTTCAACTCGAAGACATCAACCTCCGAACCTGCGGACTAGACATACATTCGATCGAACTTTCAACTCAACTCGATTGACTAGTTGGGCGGAGTCTTCGGGTCGGCACAGAGAACATCCCCCATGGGATCACTGGTGGTGATGAGAGGAGAGAGATAGGCGAATAATCTGTACAGATTGTCTGGGAATATAGTCTTAGGTGAGATGACAGTCTCCATAAGCGTCGGTTCAGAGCGAGATCCGGCTTTGCTATGGCATTAGATACTGGGACACATGAGCGAAAAAGGGCTGCAAGAACTACATAGAAGGAAGCTGCTGAAAGGTGTAGGCGAGTGTAAATTAGAGTTGTGTTGATCATGCATCATGGGGAAGCAGTCCAAGGTTTCATTCAAGTTGGCTTCTACTGAGAAAAGGGCGAAGGGCGCTCTTGACTATATTCACTATGATGTTTGGGGATCGACTTCAACTCGTTCGCATAGTGGAGCACGATACTATATCACATTCCTGGATGATTACTTCGGAAAGGTTTGGGTCTACTTCATGCGTAAGAAGTCCGAGGTGTTTGATAAGTTCAAAACTTGGAAGGCAGAGATGGAAAACCTGACGAGGAGAAAGATCAAGTACTTGCGGAGCGATAACGGATGTGAATACTCGAGTTTTGTCGGCAGGAGGGTATCGTCAGGCACTTCATGGTGAAGAAGACCCCTTAGCAGAATTGCACTGCAGAAAGGATGAACATGACTCTCATGGAGAAAGAGAGTTGCATGTGAGTGCATGCAAATCTGCCCGAGTCTATTTGGGTAGAGTCGGTTAACTATGAATGATATTTAGTTAATCGATCTCCCTCGAAGCTACTGGAATTCAAGTATGACGAGGAGGTATGGTCTGGGAAAGACATGGATCTTTCCGGGATAAAATGTGTTCGGGTACAAGGTGTTCGCTCTCATCCCCGAGTGATGAGAGAAACAAGTTAAAGCCAAAGTCGCAGGAGTGCTTGTTTCTAGGTTTTGAACGAGGTGTGAAGGGCTTCAAGTTGTGAGATCCGAAAAACCGGAAGAAGATTGTCAGCAGAAATGCCATATTTGACGAGACGACCATGCCTATGGTAGAGGTGAAGGCCGATGCGGCAAAATCCAGTCAGGGTGTGATGACCAAGATCCAATAGGCCAAGAGCCAAGACTTCTGAGGCTATGATGCCAAGATGGATGAGGTAAGGTGAGGTATACAAGGCCACGAGTTAGCCCTACATTGCCTGGAGAGAAGGAGATCATAAGCTACTTATATAATTTTCCCTCCCAAACAAAGAAGACGCGTTTCAAAATTGTGCGCCGCTACGGATTTCGTAAGAACTACGTAGTTAAGCGTGCTCGGGCGAGATCAGTACCAGGATGGGTGACCTCCCTGGGAAGTTCTCATGCGGGCACGGGCAAAGCGGACAATATCTTGTGTGTTCGGGGTGGATGTTACAAATGGTATCAGAGTCGGTTCTCCTCGCAATGAGGGGGGGGAGGGGTCTAACCCTACACGAGGACGTGTAGCCCTAAGGGGGGTGGATTATGATGACCAAGATTTAATTGGCCAAGAGCAAAGACTTTTGAGGCTGTGATGTCAAGATGGATGAGGTGAGGTGAGGTGAGGTATACAAGGCCACAAGTTAGCCCTACATCGCCTGGAGAGAAGGAGATTCTGAGCTACTTATATAATTTCGTCTCCCAAACATAAAAGACGCGTTTCAAAATCATGCGCCACTACGAATTTCGTAAGAACTACGAAGTTAAGCGTGCTATGGCGAGATTAGTACTAGGACGGGTGACCTCCCTGGGAAGTTCTCATGTGGGCACAGGCAAAGCGGACAATATCTTATGTGTTCGGGGTGGATGTTACACAGGGAGAGAAAAATTCTACAGAGGTTCCAGTTATTTTGACAGTTATGGGTGAAGTGGTCGGCAGACTCGGCACATCCGAGGGCAATGTGGATGAGTAGCAGTAGGTGGAGACATCTGTAGAGACTCAGGTGGAGGCTCCGGTACAGGCTCAGGTGGAGCCTACAGGCACGACTTTGAGAAAGTCGAAAAGGTTCATCAAACCGCCTCAGAGATACGATTGGGATGATGAGCTTGCTATGCCTTTATCATCAGTGAAAATGATCCAGCAAGCTAAGATGAGGCTGCAGGGAGCAGCGAGGGGCAAGGCTGGATGAAGGCGATAAAGGATAAGATGAGCAATATCCACAAGAACTCCATTTGGGAGTTAGTTCCGAGGCCCAAGGGAAGAAGATCATAAGTTCCAGGTGGGTTCTCAAGAAGAAGGAAGGTATGCAGAATGAAGACCCAAAGTTCAAGGCTATTTGGTTGAAGGGCCTAACTGGCAAATTGGGACTGAGTTAGAACTCAGTTATGGTAAAGTGCGATAGTCAGAGTGCGATTTGTTTGGTGAAGAATCTGGTTTTTCATATAAGGACAAAACACATAGTTATCATGTACAACATGATCAGGGACTGGCTGGATGATGGTGAGATCGAGGTGGAGAAGATTCACACAAATGAGAATACTTCAGATTTTCCCACGAAGCTGGTCACCAGGGAAAAGTTTGAACATTGCTCAAGTTTGGTTCAACTTGTCTCCTACTAGCGTAGTAGAGAGCATCTCGCTACCTGCAGTGCGATGGAGGCGACTTGAGACTCGCAAAGGTGGAGGTTCGTTGGAACGGGAGCATTGGCCAAAAGTTCACCAGGTGGAGTTTTGTCGAAATTTGGCTTAGTTTTGGTAAAGACGGAATATGAGAGGAAGACTTAGAGCGAAGTCTAAGCTTGCCCGTCGGTTGACCGGCGCCCTGGACTCCTACAGTGTGGTGCCCAGGGCGCCACTCCCCAGGATGATGGTGCCCTAGGCGCCAGGTGTGTGGCACCCAGTCACTGACGGGCGCCACCTCCTCGGGTTGGCGCCCTGATCGTTAGTCTGGGCACCCTGGGCGTCAGTTTTCGGCGGTTTTCAACGGGGGCTATAGGTTGGCACCCTTGGGGGTGCCAGGCACGATTCGTGCGCTAGTTGGACTCGTGGTGGCACAGTTTTGTGGGGGTTTAAATAGGGTTGACCCTAGTTTTTTTAAGACGTTATTGTGCTTGATGGCTTGTTTTAGGGTCTTTCTTCGGGTTTCTCGCTTGTGTTTGAGAGACGAAGAAGATTGTGGATCTTAAGAGGAGATTTATCTCCTTGAGATCCGATGGAGCGAGTAAGAAGAAGAGGGTTGTAAACTCCAATATTTAATTCCATTGCTCTAAGGGCGGTGACTAACACCCGCAAAGGTAGGGATTTTTTGAACCGCGTAATCAAATCTCTTTGTGTCATGTGGATTGTTTCTTTGTTCTATTTTCTCTGTAATTGTTGAATCATTCTTGGTGAATTCGATCATTCTCTTCGGATCGTCGGAGATCCGAAAACCCTAGATCGCTTCCGCGAGCGTGAGGCGGCGGATCGAGACCTCGTCTGAGGTATTTCGCGCCAACAGTCGTAGAGTAGTATGTGGAGCTTGAGGTCCTGAGGTAGTTGGGGAGGGCATGGATGGCCTCATGGAGGTCTGCCTGGCCCCGTAGGGCCGGGATGCAAGAAGGGTCGAGGGGGAGGGTGCGGTTGCAGTTCGTGATAGCGGCTTGAGGTACGGTAAGCAGCACGCTGCTTGGGGGGTGCCACGACGGCCGTCAAGGATCTTGGAGAAGTGGTGAACGATCCTAGGTTGTTGAATTGGAGGAGGGTAGGGGTGGGAGTGGAGAGCATGGGGAGAATATTTTTGCTACCAGGTGGGTACATTGCACTTACTACCAACCGGGATGTTCTACTTGAATCTGTAAAGGGGAATAACATGAGCTACTATTGTTGTCCGACATATGCTTATGGCCCAAATGCTGCATGCCCATCAGGTACCAAAATTGCTCTCGAGCATCTCTCTCTCTCTCTCTCTCTCTCTCCACTTGTCCTAATTTTAGTGGGATGGTGCACCACTTGTCACTGGTGGGGTGGGGTGTCTGTCCCACCAAATATTTTCGCGTTCTGTTGTATGTCTTAATCTTTTTTTGGGTTCTCCAAACGATAGCTCAGTTGGTAATTTAGACATATGCAGCATGTGGCCTTAGTCAAGGGTTTAAATAAGTGCTACGATATATTTTTTCCCGCTATGTAGTGGTAGGCCTCCCTCTCGTCTTAGTGGCTAGCTTTTCTATGTGTGGGGTTACTAAAAATTAGGGCATTTCTCTCGTTCCTATGGTGAGTTTTGATCCTTGGTCTATCTTGTGTTGCCGCACTAAAAGGTGATGTACTGACCACTATGGTCTTCCCTTCAAAAAAAAAAATTATTTATTTTTTTCAATGTGGGGTCCGAGGGAAAATGTTATTTAGCGACCTGCTTTCCATTCGGATCGGGCCATCCTAATGTGGCATTGATCACGAATTTCCGTTGCACCCATGTCCGAATAGTGAATCACACTTTTCCTCGACTATCAGATAAATGTACAATTCTAGTCAAGCTACGATGACTTGATCTTGGTGGAAAACTAGATGGTTGAGGGGTTTAAAGTGAGAGCAATGCTATTCAACCATCAAGTTTTCCATCTGGATCGAGCCATTCTGATTTGGCACCTGATCACATCTGTCATGCATGACAATCAGACCAAGTCCAATTCACTTGTTGAGTTGAGGATTGGGTGTAACAGGTGACTATGATCATGTGCCACCTCAGGATGTGCCGGTGTGAATGGAAAACTGGATGGTTGAGAAGCATTTTCCTTAAACCGACTAATAGAAGTGGATTTACTTTTCACCCCTTGAAGTGATAGTGTATAAATTCGTAATCGCCTAAGGGTGAGGGAAGGGAGGGTGAAATTTATATATTAAAATTTTTGTGGAGGCTAGGGACTTCATGGTTAGTATATATCACATGTCAATGCTTAGAGTGCAAGATAGATGAGGTTTGAATCTTACCTTGCATGTAATTTACCAAACAAGAGCATGAATAAACTCGTGATAAAAGCCGAGAGAGATGCCCGTAAAGACAATAGGGAGCCCATGGGATTCAATTACATAATTTGCTGGACAAGAGGAAGGTGCATTGCCACTGGGATATATGCGACCTCAATCACAAGGGAAGAAGAATTGTATGGTACTTACATATTAGCTAACAGTGTGCTCGTGCGACCCACGTCTCTAAGTTGGTCACGCCATCCAAAATAGACTCCGAAGATAAGTGTCTCGTTTGATTCGATAAAAACCAAGACCGGCTTGATAGTTAGTTCTCTCGTCTCACATAGGAGGTCCTAGATTTGGGTCTCAATACGGAGTTTGGACTCGATTTTCTATTTAGGTTGTGTTTGGACAAACAAACGTGGGCTTCGCTATGGGTTTGTAGCTGTATCTATTGGTAGTCATCAATGGGCTTTACTGTGGGTGAAAAAAAAGGGGGAATGTATGAATGGTCCCTGACAAACAAATTGTTTAAGCTAAAGGAATTTGAAATGCTGCAGACGAAAATGCCCTCCATAGCATTTTAGATTTTCTTCTGCATGCCAAACCTCCAAACCACGGAACCACTGCTCGTCGCCGCTGCCGAACCAAACCTAAACCACCAAACCACTGCTCGTTGTCGCCGTCTAATCAAACCTAATTATGTAAACCTAACCCTAACCCTAAGATCTATGGGCCATGTGATGAACCCTAGACCTATGACTTCTTAACCCAGGACGGAATGGTGGTGGTTTCTCATTGTCGCTGCTCGCAACCCCGTTGCTCGAGAGAGATGGGAGAAGAAGAGACAGGGTTAATTTTGGGTTTCTGAAATATATCAGGGATTTATCGTTAATTGAAATGTTTAGCTTTCTGGACATGCGAGGCTCTGGTCTGTCCGGTGACGCGCATGCAAAGCAGTGCACGCTGTTGATTGTTAGATTCCAACAAGTAAGCAATGTACTCATGTATATATAAGGGCACCACAAATGTTGAGGTTTACTGATATGGGACTAAAAGAATGTTCTAGTGTATATAGAGCACTGCAAGTGTCAAGGTTTACCGATATGGGACTAAAGGGTGTTATACCATATGAGAAATCATGATACACTGTCCCATTTTCAAAACAGGTCATAGAGGTGAGATTCGAACACCGAACCTTATAGGAAGCCCAATTAACGTCTTCAATTCACTAACCACCAAGTCAATTTGACTAGTGGTGGTAAACAATTCTAAATTTCAATTATGTACCTAACATTTTGTTCTTGATTTGAAATAGATTTGGTGAAGAACAAATTGAGAAAATTATATTTCAAAATTTTAAATGAGAAAATGAGAGAAAAATGGATTTAAATGTTACCTAGGGTTTTATCGCCCATCCAATCTCTCCACGAAGGCATGAATGACTACCGAAACTTCACAATGTTGTGAAATAGGTGAGAAGTGTGTCAATTTCTCCCTTTCTTTCAATTATTTTTTATATTTTATATATAGATCTCAGATTTCTGGTGGTTTTAGGGTTTTTGAATAGTTAGTTTCAAAATTGATCGGTTTGAGAGAGAGCAGTTATGTTTTTGTAACATAATAACTCTTTTTCTAAACTAGACAATTTATCGTGAACATACCTAACCTTTTAGTAGCTGCTGGACCTAATATACATTGATCTTTAAATGTGGATCTTTAGTGATATAATATTTTTAACGAGACCTAAAAATAATGGAATGTTATTAAGGGGACCTAATATCCTCAAGTTCAAGGGAATTCAAAGAATGATTTGGGGTTAAAAGCACTATACCAGCTCAAATTGAAGTTACGCCCTAATGGTAAAGCAACTGCCCCACCATTCGACCAGTTGTACAATCGAACCTCATGGACTCCCTCCTGTTTTTGTTGCAGGTTTATTCCTCGTTTTTATGGATGGTTTATCAGTACTCCTTTGTTGTTATATTATCGACAAAGATATGGTTCGAACCTTGGTCTAATAAACACTTACAAATGATAGACTAATAACAAAAGTTGGGGGAATGTGTGAGCGGTCCCTAACAAACAAATCCTTTAAGCTAAAGGAGTTTGAAATACTGTGGACGAGAATGCCATCCACAACATTTCAAATATCCTTCTGCATGCCAGCGAACCAACCGAACCAACGAACCTCCGAACTACCTCGCCGCCGCCGCCGAACCAAATCTAAACCTAACCCTACCTGAACCCTAGACCTAAGATATCTTAACCTGAGACCGAATGGTTACGTTTCTCATTGTCGTAGCCAAGGTTCGAAATCTCCATTTCGGTGGAAATTTTGACCTTCTGAATATGAAAATATTTCGTGGAAATATTTCGACAGTGTGGAAATATTGTAATTTTGTAGAAATGGTGGAAATATTGATTTTTTGATGGAATTTTTTAGTGAAACTCCAGATAGTCATAAACCAAGTATAGATACACACTTTGGAACACTCAAATAATATTTGTACTCTATCTAGGGGTGTCGAGCTTTACATAACATGTATTCAATGTATTGAGGTTGTGAGTCTTGTGCAATCTTATTTGGTTCGGTTTTGATATATTTTTCAAATATTTTTTATTTTTTATTTTTTGGATAAAAATATTTTTGAAATAAAGTTTAGTTGATTGTTAAAATAATGTTTCAAACGATTTTGAAAGCGGACTTAAAACAAGAAAGTTATGCAAGTTTGAAATTGTGCAAAAGTTATACTGAAATGTGAAACACTGTTTTTTTACTAAGTCTGAAAAAAAGAGTTTTTATATAGAAAAGTTTTTATACATTCAAAATTTTCTAAGACGGACCATGGTTTTCTAGATGCACTCGTACTTCTACATCTTGTGAAATTTTTTGAGCTAAAAAAAAGTTGATTAAATCACTTTTCTCACCATGTAAATTTTATTAAAATTCATAAAAACTGTTTTCTCCTACTAAAATTGAAAGTTTACTTTTTGATTCTTTTGTTTTTTTTATTTTTTTGATATTTTTATTGAAATCAAATGGGGGGTATTTGCTTATTTATATATAATAACTTAAAGTAAATGGAGAAAATAAAAATTAAGTAAAACGATATTTACTTAATTTTATATGTAAATAAGCTGCTGAGAAGCAGGCCCCCCAGTCCTCTTTTATAACCAGTCAGTCATAGAATTTTGAATAAATTTTGCAAAATTTTTCAAAATTTTCGTAAAATTTCGACAAAATCTCGCGATATTTCGTGGAGATAGAAATATTTCGTGGAAATATCACGATATTTCGCGAAACCGTTAGATATTTTGCTATTTTTCGTTCTGCTCGAGATTGCAGGTCATATTTCGTATCGAGTTTTCATTTTTCCGATATATTTCGCGATATTTCGCGAAATATATCGATTTTTTGTTCCTTGGTCGTAGCTCTCCACCGTCGCTCCGGCGGTGACGAATGATTGCAACTCATCGAGGTCAAGGTTGCCGATCACCACGTCATTGCTGTCTCATCATCGTCGGTCGTGCCACTACTCTCACCACCGCCGCTCACGAGAAAGATGGGAGAATAACATAGGATTAATTTTGGATTTCTGAAACAAATTAAAAATTTATCGTGAATTTAAATGTTAAGCTGTCCTCTACATACAAGATTTGTTTTGCCGGGGACTCATCACCAATTAATCCAAAAAAGTTTGAACCTCGAAAAATAAAAAAAAATAATTACAGCACGTGGAACGGTCTTCCCTGCGCAAGATAGCAGACCCCCGCTTTATTTATCCGTTACTCGCCGTCTCCGACCGCAAGCAAAAGAGAGAAGGGGGTTGCTACTTCTAAAGCTCGGATTTTTCCCGGCGACGGCCGGTTTACGCGGTGGATCTGATCGGAGAGGTCCCTCATCTCGAGACAGCCTGATCGGTATAGGTGGAGAATGGCTTCTGCGGTGGCGATCAAGGGAAGCGGCGGTGGCGCGAAGGTGAGGCCGCCCGGCCTGGGGAAGGAAGGCGGCAGCGGAGGGAAGGGGAAATCCACGGAGATCCTTCGGGATGGGAAGAAAAGGGTGGAGGAATCCGGCAAGCAGGTTGTGAGCTCCAAGCAGAAATCCGTAACTGTGGTCTCCAAACCGGAGGTAAACCTTCTCTTTTCCCTGTAAATTTGTATCCTTTGTCAAGAGTAAGCCTGGATCTATTGGTTTCAGTTTGCGTCTTTTGATGGGTGGTTGTGGTGTAAATTCCCTTGAATTTCTGCAGTCTTGGAGGGTTTTAGCTTTGCCCAACGGAGGATTTGTCTTGTTTCATCAGATCTTTGGTGGGTTTTTTAGGGGGTGATTTGGGTGTAATTGTGATGGTCTTTGTTGCATCTCTGAATGTCTTTAACTGTGAAGAATCCAGACCCTTGGATACCCGCCGCCTCACAAAACTGGCTTGTAAGGGGTAGGTCCAAGGCTGGTATATAAATGGCCCATCACCCGTTCCCATTACCGATGTGGGACTAACCCGTGTGAGGCATGATCATCTCAACATTAACTGTGTTCATCTGAGGATTTGTTTTATCCTAATCAAATGTTTCCATAATTGGTCTTTTGATGCTCTTTATGGTTCTTATATTGGCGGTTTTAAGTTGGAGTTCTCACTGATCAAGCAATGCTGCATTTTGTAGTCTATTGGCTGTTTTAAAGTTGGAGTTTTCGCTGATTGAGCAATGCTGAATCAATTGTAATTTTTTTTTTGGGTCTCTCAGTTTCCAGATTGAACTCCCATGATCTTATTTTTCTTTTTGTTGTGTTCTTGTTATGTTTGGCTTATACATATCTTAACTATGGAATGAAGGTGAAAGGAAAATCAGTGATAAAAACTGTCACCAAAACTGTGAATTCCAAAACGACGAGTGTTAGAGTGAAAGCCGAGAAGAAAGTCTATACTTTACCGGGACAGAAGCATGACCCTCCGGAAGAGGTCTTCGATTTGCATTTCCGGTTCCTTGTTGATATTATTCTAGAGAAATTTCTTGAAAATAAATTCTCATCCTATGTCTCTGGATTCTTCTTGGCAGAGGGAGCCCTTGAGGATATTTTATGAATCCTTGTCAAAGCAGATTCCATCGAGCGAAATGGCAGAAATATGGTAAGGTCCTATGACTCCTATCTATCTTTCATGTGAATTCTGCTTTTTTCGCCTCCCAACATGTCGATGCCAACAATTTATTAGGTCACTGTTATTGAACTTGTTTGTCATTCTGATATCTCAGTTACGTTTTCAGTTATTATAGTTGGAGGTTGATTTCTCGCTGCCTTGCTGATCTGTGGTAGACTCTATCTGCTAAATATCACACAATAGTTTGCACGGTTTCAGTTATATATATACTAGCAATATATATAAAAGAATTTAAATTAATTTAACCAAATAAGTTAGTAGATATAGGCAGTATGTTACCAATTCAAATGGGTATAATTTATATTTATTAAAAAAGGTGCAGTAGAGGAAAAAAATATAATAGCAATTCAAGTTGCCACATATATTTCCATAGTTTAAAGTTTAGTGTGAGAGAGAGAAAAGGCGAAAGGGCCTGTTAAGTGGATTGCTAATTTATTACATAATTTCCTTATTATTCACTAATGTTAAAACTGCATAAGGGAACGACATGATGGCATACCACTGACCAGAGCACACAGAGCGTACGAAGACAAGACTGCAGCACCTATTCCCAGTCTGTGATAGTTTTGAGTACAATGAAGAAGCTGTAGCACAGGTAAACATGTTGTGTACTGGTGTGTGACATGCCAGTCAGGCTTACACCATCAAAACATACCATCCAATTGTTAAGCCTCAGAACATACAAATAAAAAGAAGAGAAATGGATGAAGCAAAGCATCACAAAAATTGAATCTATACAAATACATTTAAAAGTACCGAAATCTATACTTATATATGGATGAAACCAAACATTGCACAAACCCAATCCATACAACGAATAACATAAGCTTACTAATGCACATAAAGTACCTCCTGCATATTGAAACCAAGTCAATAGATAAATCATTTGAATAAGGACATCAGGCAGCCTGCATTTTAGCACCTCAACACTTAATTGTAGAGGATGATTGCCAAGTGGGAAGCTAGCTTCCACTCTCCTACATGCATTCAAGTTGCTAGAAGAAATTGTTGAGGCACACTAAAGTATGAACCCATTAAAAACCAATTGTGAATATTGAATCCACCTCCATCCTAATGGTTGAGGTTGTAGTTGTTATATAGAGAGACTCATGGGTTAGAATAGATGAGGAGAGAGAGAGAGAGAGAAGATTTCCCGTGCACAGAATGACTTGCTGGCCACGATGGTGGAATGTGACGATAGAGGAACCTCTAAGGACATGCAACGAGCCGTGCACAGAATGATTTGCTGGCCACGATGGTGGAATATGATGATAGAGGAACCTCTGAGGACATGCAACGAGCGGTTCATTGGACCCGACGATGATGGGCTTCAGTAAGGCAATCTTGGAAGTTCGAGAGGCGGCATGAACGCATGAGCACGAGGAATTTGACGATAAAAGAACCTCCAAGGATGTGCGGCCAACAACTGATGATTTCGAAGAGGCGAAGATGGTGCGCTAGGAAGCATGGACACTTCTCCAGGTCTCCCGTACCCGTGTCGGACACATGTCGGACACCGACACTTGTCGGGCACTCGCCGGACACGCACCGGACACGCATGTGTCGTGTCCTACGTGCTTCCGGGAGCCGGACACGGTCGGACACTACTCGGACACTCGCTGGACACTCCTCGGACACTCGGGACACTGCGGGTTGATGGACTGTTTGATATAGGGTCGGGTTATAAGCTATGATGATTCAGTTTTGGCTTCAACCTATCTGATCCTTTGAGATTATAACCTCATAGAAACTGAATCGCAGTCGTTCTTTTGCATGCTATTTGGGCCTGAGTGTGATTCACTTGTCAGGATGGTTATGATGGACGGTTACGATTCAGGTTTGGCTTTAACTTATCTTATCCTCTGAGGTTTTAGATAGGTTGAAGTCAAAATTGAAGCACAACCATTATTTTCCATACCATTTAGAGCTGTCTGTGATTCACCGATCGGACTGGATATAACTAACGATAGTGATTCAATATGCATTAAATTTTCATTTTAGTTGTTTTCTATGAGATTTTTTCGGTTATTGAAATATATATGAATTGCAAACACATAAAATATAAATTTAAAAATATAAATTTATTTTGCCGTGTCCCCGCCGTACCCGTGTCCTCCTTTTTTAGGATTTGCCGTGTCGGCGAACCCGTGTCCCCGTACTAGTGTCAGTGCTTTTTAGATGGTGCGTCTGCAGGAGATAAGTGGCGACGACAGACTCCATCATAAAAACTCCGCCGATCCAATTACACATGCCATTGATCATCACCAGATTAAGAGAGAAGATGGAGTTTAATACTGAAATTTATAAGAAAAACAAATATACTGGGATACATACTCATGTTTATATTCCTGCCACTCCGCTATGTGTTCCCGATTGGGATCGACACATCACAACCAGCCTCCTACCCAACCGCGAGCACCCCTTCGTATTCCGGATACGATATCACTCCATTTTGTTAGTCCTCATTTTTTTTCTTCCAAGAACCGCCTAGGAAGAGGTTGACACATGGTACTAAAGGGCTCCGTTTAGTATATAGTTATAGATATATATTGACTGGTATGAGGCTGTCTTAGGTACGAGGTTGTCTTTCTTAACCTCCCTCAGACGGGATGCCGAGGGGTTCTCAATATATATATATATATATATATATATATATATATATATATATATATATATATATATATATATATATATATATATATATATATATATATATGTTTTTAGGAACTGTATATTTCTCTGCATCAATGAACACATTAATAACTTGATTGAGTGGATAAAGATGTGAATTATATTTTTACAGTTTGTTAGCTTGATATACATCGTTGGCTCCTTCCATAACAACTTAAGCTTCTGGGTGAAATGGTTTCCTAACATGGTATCAGAGCATTGGTTCTTGAGAGGTCCTGGGTTTAAATCTGCCTCCATTTGTTTATTCCAGTATTGACCCACCTATTTAATTTTCCACGTGCGGGAGAGGGCCGCATGAGAAGGGGGGTGGGGGTGTTGGGTTGGTTGTTACCTTGCAATACATTGTTGGCCCATTCCCTAGAAGCTTATGCTTCTATGTGAAATAGTTTTCTAACACAGTTGAGAATAAATGGACATTCCAATCACAATTAAATCTCCCTGTACATAGATAAATAGATCTCGTTCTACTCTTTCTCCTACTCCTACTCCTACCAACAGAATTTGAGTCCGGAATCCATATAGTGAGACTTGAACCCATGACCTCCTCTGTGAGAGGAAGGGTGACAACCATTGGGGCATGCCCTCGTTGGCACTTTCTCAATTCTTTTATTTTCTTTAAAATTTACATACTGCCATTAGAAATTTCATGGTTGTGCAATCCTCTTCTAAGTCAACTTCTTAAGTCATTCAAAAAGTTTACAAAAGTTTCCATAGTGTTTTGAAGAGACATAGTTTCTCTACGAATGGAAAAAAGAGATTGTATGTACTCGGTCATAAGACACATGATGCCTTTGTAAGGATTGTGAGTGTTCTCTTCCATAGTTGGATAAAAGAATATCAGGTGCTTAACGACTGGCTATGTCAGCTTTATTTAACTCCCACTCCACTCACCCACACAGCATGTTAAAGCCAAAAAGCCTACTAAGTCACTGTTATTGAACTCGTTTGTTATTCTGATATCTCAATTACTTTTTTCAGTTCCTGTGGGAGGTTGATTTCTTACTGGTTTACTGATTTATGCTAGACTATTATTTGCTAAATATTCGGCAATACATGATGTGGTTTCAGTGAAATATTGAGTAATAAAATTAAGTTAAATATTGGATACAATATTTATTTTTAGAAATCATTTATTTCTCTGATCAACGAACACATTAATAACCTAATTGAGTAGCTAAAGGTGTGAATGAGCTTTTGATAGTTGCAATGTGAAGAAATAGACATTCTGACTACAATTAAAACTCTACAAACACCGGATCCTTGTTCTTCTCACCATGAGATGCACTAAATTCAATTTTTTAAGAGGGACTTAGTGATCAGTCCCTATAACAAGTTCCGACTTGCAATAAGGTCATGAACAATCCCATTTCACATCAAATTCCTGGACAAGGAAAAAGTGCAGTCGGATTAAATGTAAAAAAGGTATGGCTGAGATGCACTTGGCGTGGTTGTGTGTAAAAGTATTCATCCGTGCACATTAGCCATCCTTAACCTTAAACAAAACTTGTTATAGGGATTGATCACTAATTTTCCCATTTTTTTAATCTACCATTGATATGCTGTCCTTTGGATTTTGATGGTTGGGCAATCTTCTTCTCAGTTAACATATAAAGTCAGTAGAGAAGTTACAGAAATTGGCTTATTGGTGTGAAAGACATTTAACTTCTATGTAAATGAAGGAAAAATGATTATAGGTACTTCATCATTGATATTGAGACTGGCTTTATAAGGAGTGTGTTTTCCCCTCATCCATAATTGCACAAAATCATATCTGGTGCTTAATGACTGCATGTTTTGTAAATCGCCCCCATCCCCCCCCCACAGCATGTCAAAACCGAAATTCATCAAGTCACTCTTATTGGCATATTTAGTTATGCTGATATCTTAGTTGCCTTTGCCAGTTATAGTTGGAGGTTGATTTCTTGCTGTTTTGATAATGTATGCTAGATTCTTACTGCTGAATACTACAATAGATGGTGTGGTTACACCTGAATAATATCTGCACTCTTAGAAATCACTTTATTTCTCTACATCTATGAACATGTTAATAGCCTGATTGAATGGCTACAGGTACACACTTACACTTCAAAAAGAAATAGACATTCCACCTACAGTTAAAACATTTTGAACGCAAATAAATGGATCCTTGTTCTCCTCAACATGAAATGTATGGATCACTTTCTAAATTCATTTGTTGACTTTATAATTGACATGCTGCCATTAGAAATTTGATGATTAGGCAATCTTCTTCTAAGTTAACTTCTTAAGTCAGCAACAAAATGGTTTGTTGTGTGAAGACATCTAATTCTCTAAAATGGAGAAACAAAATTGTAGTTACTATTTTTATTGTACTAAGATGTGCTTTACAAGGAGCGTCACTGTCAACACCCCCCCCCCCCCCCCCCCCTTCTCTTTTCTCCTCTCCCCCTCCTCTTTCCCTCCCTATAGTCCTTGCGTTTCTTTTCAGCAACGTGTAGATTCTTTGAATTCACTTCTTATCCTATTTTCTCCTCTAATGCAAAAGGGGTCATGCCATTTAATTATAAATTGAAGTTCACTTCAACAGTGCGCTTCTTGAATCATAACATGTTGAATCTGCCTAAAAGTTGTGTTAATTATTTCTGATTTCAGATCACTTTGCATTGTCTTACTGCAGAGATTAGTTTAGGTTACAAATTGAAATGATGTGTCTGTTCCTTTTCATGATCCCTTAATCAGTGCAGTAAGTCCAACGTTTTAAGGAAGTTATCCAGCTATGTCATATGTCATGCAGTAATGATGCCTCATTCTTCATCATGAAATAATTCAACCTTTAATAGATTTTGATGGAAAAGTACAACTAATATAGAGTAGTTGGAAACAAAAAGGAGACGGAAAGATTTGTTTAGCAGAATAAACTGAAGGTGATTTCTTTAAGACTGATTTTTTGACTCTTTGAAAGCTCATGGAAACCTATGCCCAACAAAATAACTTATTTAGCTTTTCGTTGTACAATGGTTTAGTTCAAGCACTATAATCCCATTTCTTCTCCTAATGTTATGTTAGCCTAAAAATTATTGACAATAGTTTGGATATCTATTATGCATGCTGCAATCTCTAATAATTTTGTGACTTGGTTGGAGGGTTCATTCGAACTCTAATTGAACCACTGAACCACTTCAGTTTTTATGTTGAGCCGATTATGCCCCAATTCGGATTTGGTTCGGATTCGATCCGTCCTGGTTCGGATCCGATTCCGTTGAACTAGATCGGAATAATGCCGAATCAAACCCAATTTTGGGAGACCTTGAGCTTCCATTTCACATGAGGTTCTCACTTCTCACACCAAAAGGTTAGGGAATCACTTGAGTGTAATTTCATTAGTCTCCTATACCTCTGTACCAAAGTCTGAGGGGTCCAAGTTATCATATAGCTACCTCAAAGTTGAGGGCATCCAAGCCAATTTATGGAAGCAATTTTTGAGATTTACTTTTATCATACTCCTATTTTGATCCTTAACTAACGTTATCATGTGGAATTATATACCAAGGGTCCTTCCCAAATGAATCTATTTTTATCTCCTCGCAAAGTAAAGAAATCCACAATATCATTCTAGCAAACTTGAGGAATTTTCAGCAAAGTGCAATTAATGTGACCGAACTAGCTAGCCTTACAATGAAGAAGTTGGGTTGTCAAATTACCTTGAGGCACATAAGACAAACATGCGGCTAACCATTACAAGAAAGCATCTAAAAAAGAGCCTTCTATGAAAATATATTTGAATGCTTTGAAATCCACACCGTTCTATCCTCCCAAATAATACAACTGAACATCATCAAGATCTTCAAAAGATACTTACTATCCTCCACTTCCATGAGATTTATTTAATCCTACCACATACTATCTATCTCATCAAGTGAGTCAGGTACTATTCAATTCTTATGTAGGTGACCCTTTGAAGGTGAAGAAACTGAACTTTAAAGGCTTGCCTCCTTCCTAACAATCATGTCAAAGAAATTTTTTTTCTCATAACCAATGAGAATGCATTGTTCGTCCAAGATTTGGCTATCAACATTTAGATGGCTTTTTCGTACTGTGAGTGACTTCTGTCTTCACCATATACTTTGCCAAAATGGGCTTCATCAAAAGTGTTTCCTCTCCAACCCAAAGCTTCACAACCATATAAAATTTTTGCTCAATCTTAGAGACATGCTTTGATCAATCAATCTTGTATAATTTTGTTTTTTGATTTAGTCTCAAAGTCATATAGTTGTTCATTATGCACCAAGTCTCAAAGTGCATGAGTCAGTCACATAATACCCAAGAAGCACCTCGTGTTATCATACATGTGGCTCTAATTGTATTACATGTCTTAGTCTTTCTTCACTATTTTGCGGAATAGATCCAAGGCCATGGAAATGATCAGTCTGACTTGGACCTCATTCTCAGTTCTATTTCCTCTAAATTAGCATTCTGATATTTAATTCTTGTTATATTGATTTTAGACCCTTCTATTCCAAAGCTTTGCTCCATAATTCCAATTTAGCATCTTTCATAATTCTAATATTACCATCAACCCTATTCAATAACTGTCTTATCTACAAGAGACATACTAATGTAACATAGGATTAGACTAGGTTTTAAATTAAACTGAGTCTAAATCTTAATTTTGATCAAGTCAATTTTCAATTTTTTTTCTAATATTCTTATGTTTGTGCTTAGTTTTAAGTCGTCAAGTCAAAGATGGAGATGAATTCATTTTAAATGTTCCACATGGAAATAATTAAGCTTTGACCAAGCTAATGCCAACTTGGCCAACTTTTGGAACATATGCGCATCAACCACACGGTCCACACATTAAAGAAAAAAAGGCAGTGTAATAGGAATGGGGCCAAAAGGGTTCTTGTGTCATAAAAGAGACCCCATGGGGTCTGATAATGTGGAGAAACTCTTCTGCCCCCTCCTAACCATGAAATCTCTCACCATGTACGGATTCGCTTCCCTCACTTGCTGTTTTATTTTTTGAGGAATCACCTCCTGTTTTATTTAAGTGGGTGATGTAGCAAGGAGGAAAGGAAGGTCGGTTAGGTATGGTTGAGGGTTCTATACTTCTATCAAAAGTCTTACCGTGCAATGTAACAAAGAATCTT
Source organism: Chamaelirium japonicum (assembly GCA_947650365.1). Classification (NCBI taxonomy): domain Eukaryota; kingdom Viridiplantae; phylum Streptophyta; class Magnoliopsida; order Liliales; family Melanthiaceae; genus Chamaelirium; species Chamaelirium japonicum. The sequence goes on along the minus strand of OX393559.1, from coordinate 18,746,527 downwards.
TTGAAGAATCATCCAAGTCTTATTCGATTAAGTTAGGGGTGACAATGGAGCACTTCTTTTATTAAAAGGGCTCCAAAAATAGTACTGTGAAAAATAAGTCCCTATGGATTTCAACCTAACATCAATTTACTAAGGCAACTTGACAAGAGTGGAGCCTACACCAGTTGGTGGGCAAGAGACCTACCTTATTGGTTAGGCAGTTTAAGCCCATGCAACCAGGGTGCAATCTCTCCAAGATTTCGCCTAAACCGAGGAAGTGTAGATGAAGTTACGAAGAGGGTAGTAGGCAATATATGACATACATTCATGTGTGTGGTTCAAACTAAAAGCAGGAGTTAATTCCAAAACAGAAGATCCTCTTGAAGATGATCTGCAAAAAGGTTGTGCGTCTTTGGTAGATTCTATTGTGGTACCTCCTCTTTCTCTTCTTTACTTTTCCCTCATTTTCTTCTTCTAATTTTCTATATTGTTTTAGTCACCGTATATCTTGAATTACTCTTACTGAAATCACCTTTTTACTGCTTCAAAACCAATGTAATCAATTAACGATAATCTTGCATCAAGTTATTTCATGCTTTGTTTTGTGTTCTTTACTTGCAAAAACATCCAAAAAAGTTTACCAAAAACCCTATTTCCACTCATCTACCACCTTCCCATGTCATCCATCTTGATTTTCTACCAAACCCCCAAACCCTCATCAAGAACTTACAATTTTGAAGTTGCATGCATATTCACAGAACAGTATGCCATTATTTTGGCATTTAGCCTAACTCTAGAAAACTTGGTTCTTTCCCAACTTGTAACTCATCACCACCTAGGGTTACATTACATGCTCTATGGCACTTGTAGCTTTATGTAGTAAATTTGTCATGGTTTGGAGGGTCAACACTTGATTTAGGACCAAATGAAATTGGCATTATACCAAAACTACCTCTAACTTCCATTACCAACCTTCCAAGTCATTGATTAAGATAGTCATCGTTTTTCTTGCTCACTCACTGACTTACATCATAGTGTGGTTCATAGGGAAGGTGAGTTCATAGGGAAGGTGAGCTAATGAGCTATCACACATCCCACCTTTTGCAGTTTTGCTCAAAGGGAGTTATGAATGTTTGGCTTTTCCCGACTAATCTCCACCGCGTTGCCCACTTAGCCTCTTCAAACCTAAGAATCAAGATTCCCTATATGTGCTTAACAAGTACTATGGACCTTTCCCTCAAAAATACAAGTACTATGGACCCTCATTAATTACTCCATTGAATCTATCCTTTATTCCTTCTCTTTCTTCGTCATGTTCATTTCGTAATTTAGTTTTTCTATCTGGCAATATATTTTTTTTTAAGAATCCTACAGCTTCTCATCAGTGGGAGGGTTAAGACAACCACCTACCAGTTATTAATTTGATGCAAGCTGGAATCAATCCCAGGTCTCGGGTACCAACCCCCTGAGACTTTACCACCTCACCTAGCTGGCATATTTGTGATTTCAGTATCTTACCTTGTTTCGCACATTTCCACATCCAGGTTGATGGAACATGGCATGCTATCCCCCGAAAGAGCCAAGAAGGCTTACGAGCGAAAGCAAAGGAGGCAACAGCAGCTGCGGACGGGAACTCCGATCAAATCCCTGAAGCAGGAGAGGCCGGAAAGCTCGAGGAAGCCGCAGGTAACGAAGAACGGGGACGCCAAGGCCAAGAAAAGAGTCCAATACAGTGACGATGACGACGATGATTTCATCGTGATACACAAGAGATCAAAGGGATAAAACGGTAGAGTTTAACAGTGTCGGCTTGTTTAAGTTGTTGAGCGAATCGCAGAGTGTAGCCTTGTAGCGTGCGAAAGAGATGGTTAGCATCCATACTTGCTGCCCGAAAGGATTTGTTATGTCAGAATTGATAAGTGAGAGAGTTGTCGACTGAATTAATCGAGCTCCTCGTGTTTAACTCAAATGTAAGGGGAGACTATATGAACATTCTTTGTGATCTCTTATTTATATGCAATAAAGAACTAGTCCTATACAATTCTTTCTTCTCCATTCCACCAAAAAAAAAATATTTTTTTTTTCTTGTGAAAAAAAGTTCAAATATGGGAACACTGCTTTGATTCATTTCCTTCCCCCCCCCCCCCAGTCTCTCTACCCACCAACCTCTTTCTTTCTTATCAAGTTGCCTCCAGAGGCACCCACCTGAATGCTCAGTTGGTGTGTTGAGGATGCTCGTGGTGGGCCCTCCCAATCCCAGCTATGACTTTCCTAAACTTGTGTGGCGACTCCCAGGGCCAGGTGGGTCCCTTTCTTCTGCTCGGGGTGGTGACTTTCTGCTTAGGCATGTCAATCTGGTCCTTTGGAGAGGATACCTTTCCCGGCCCGGCCTTCCAAAGCCCTGTCCTTCAAGGGTCGGGGTCGGGCCCAATTTTCACAAGGCCTCAATGATGAGGGCCGGGGCCAGGGAAACCTATGGCCTGGTCCACCAAGGCCCTGATCTTCGTATACATAAATTATTATTATTATTATGCTCCTAAGTTGGACTAATCAATCACTTACTGTGGTCCTGTCGGAATTGGAGTTATCAAGTTCGGAGATATTAGTATTACTCTGGTCCTGTCGGAATTAAGTTGTACTGTTGGTGTCAAGCCTGAATAAAGGAAGAGGGTTTTAAATGACTACAAAAAAAAAAGTGGTTTTTACCGAAATGGCCACCAACTCTCAACTATTGTTGAGAATGGACCCCGTCAAGAAATCTGAACGAAAATGGCCACCAGCACGTGGGAAACAGGTCGCACGGTGACACTAAACAGGTAAAAAGACATATTGACCCTTACCACTGTAAAAACCTATCGTGGCTGAGTAACTTGGTTTCTTACCAGTTTGAGAGAAATCGAGTCTTTCGCCTTGTTTTCGTCACGAACAACCTTCGTCGAGACTGTATCCGATCGTCTCCAACTCAACCGGCTTCCAAAATCCCGCTTGTCGCCTTGTTTTCGTTACGATCAACCGTCGTCGAGGGTTCGTCACGATCAACCGTCGTCGAGGGTTCGTCGGACCGGCGTCAACTTCAACAATCGCTGAGGCTTCGTCGTTGAGGCTTCGTCGCTGAGGCTTCGTCGTTCAGGCTTCGTCGGATTTAGCTTGCCTTGCCAAGGTATGCTCTATAGACCCAAATCTTAGCCCTATATTTTCATATAATTTAGTTTTTCTAATTATCCGACATTGTGATATGATATTTTTTTGAATTTGGTAAGGTATAGTGTTTTAAAGTAAAGAAATATAGTGTTTCTAAACCTTACATTCAAAAAATCCGACGAAATAACAAGTTTCATCTAGTTTTCGTCGCAAAAAAAATCACAGTCATTTCTGCCCGGGACTGGCTTTGGGCTGTGAGACAAAAATCAGACGAAATAACAAATTTCGTCTAGTTTTCATCGCCGAAAAATCACAGTCAGTTCTGGCTTGGTTTGGCTATGGACTGTGTGACGAAAATTGGACGAAATAACAAATTTCGTCTAGTTTTCGTCGCCGAAAAATCACAGTCAGTTCTGGCAGAGACTGGCTATGGTCTGTTTGACGAAAATCGGACGAAATAACAAATTTCGTCTATTTTTCGTCGCCGAAAAATCACAGTCAGTTCTGGCCGAGTGGCTATGGCCTGTGTGACGAAAATCGGACGAAATAACAAATTTCATCTAGTTTTCGTCGCCGAAAAATCACAGTCAGTTCTGCCCGAGACTTGCATTGAGCTGTGTGACGAAAGTTGGACAAAAATTGGACGAAATAACAAATTTCGGCTACGTTTCGTTACCGAAAAATCACAATCAGTCTTGCCCGAGACTGGCATTGAGCTGTGAGACGAAAGTTGGACAAAAATTAGACGAAATCACAAATTTCGTCTATGTTTTCTTTCTCTATAATTTTTTTTGAATGTAAGGTATATTAGCAACATATTAATGAGGTAGTACTTTATCATAAGTCTTCTCTAAATCAATAAAAAACCATACGTAGATTCCTTTTCTCGTCTCTAAATCTTTTCCTTAATTGTCTCAGTAAGAAAATAACCTTTATTGTGGACCTTCTGGCATAATCCGAATTGGTTCTCTGAAATCCTTGCCACCATTCTTAACCTTTGTAATTAACTCATGCTTTTCGAAAAAAAAATTGAAGTTGCTGCATTAAAACATAAGACAACAAAGATTGTTAGTTTGATCCTCTAGTAGAGAATAACTAATAGTAGTTTCGTCCATATTTTATGTATTGTTTCGTCCATATATCATCCAAATTTTCATCATATCTATATATTTTATTGAGACCTCATTTAATTTCTTGTATCTTTGTTATTTTGTTTACAGATGGTTAAGAGAAACCGTGGTCGTGGGCGTTCGCATGGACGTGGTGGTAGGGACCTTGCTTCTATGGAGGGAGACATGTCTGGTATGATTACACAAACTCCTGAATCTAATGTGAAGATTGAAGTAAAGAAAAAGAAAAGAAAGATAGAAGAGGGAGAGAATGTTGAAGAAAAGAAAGTGGCCACGGAGCTAAGTGCTAGATTGAGGTATTTTGGTAAAGCTTCTGCAAGGAACATCATTAAATACCTTAATGAAATTGAGGAGCACTTCAAGTCAATAGATACAAAAAACAATTCTACAGATATGATGGATAGGATGAAAAGGAATTGTTTTGGTTTCTTATTTGATTGGAGACGCAGTGCACGAGCTATGATTTCCCCAAGTGTCATACATTATTTGTGGCAAAGACACTTACGTGGTCTTAAGTTTAATTTGGATGGCCAGATTATTTCCTTCTCGCCGTTGGAGTTTTCTTTAGTTTCTGGACTCCAGTATTGTCTTGGGCCTCCTCCTCCGATACTAGAGATAGGGTCAGACAACTTGAGAAGTAGATACTTTCCACGCGGGGCTACTCAGGCCTCCTTAATGGCTTCAATCATAGCAACTACAGTTCCAGATGATGCAATAAAACTTTATTTGATACTTATTTTGGAAAGTGTCATTCTTGGCAGCAACAAGAATGTGATCGTACCGGAAAGATATTTTAGATTGGTGGATGATTTGGACAGTTTCAATAGTTACCCTTGGGGTAACCTCTGTTATAGCCATATCATATCTGGGCTTGAAGGTGCAGTAAATGTTACAAAGTGGCCACCAAAGTATAATATTTTTGGATGCATGTACATTTTACAGGTATTATTCTATACATAAACAATTCATAGTATCTATTGTTTGATATTTGTATTAATTTTTCTTTAATTATTTGTTACAGACATGGGCATTCAAACGGATTCCCCAACTGGGGAGTGTATGTGCCATGATGCTTGAGCATCCAAGGTGGCCGAGACTACTCAATTGGTATGACATAAGAGCATCATCACACCAAAGAATAAATGATATTGTGAATTCCAATAAAGTAAGTATACGAGTTTTTAATTGCTTAGATTAAAGTAATAGATGCATCGTATAATTATTAATTTTTTTTTTCTGAATGTATTAATAGGCTCAGATTTTGAAAGAGCTGACTCTCACAGAAGAGGAGAAGACAATTGATATACTGCAAGACCTATTTGATGCTGAGGCTTCTCCCTTCCAAGAAAATGAGGGCAATCAGCTATTGTTGACTGCACCGGATCATAACGACAGATCCGATGAAGTAAAGTTTGAGGAAAGATTCTCCTCACTTGAGGAGAAATTTCAAAAAAAATTATGCTCACTTGAGGAGAAATTTGAGGAAAGATTCTCCTCACTTGAGGAGAAATATGCAAAGATGATATCCTCAATGGAGGAGAAATATGAAAGGAAGATCTCCTCAATTGAGGAGAAATATGAAAGGAAGATCTCCTCAATTGAGGAGAGACATGCGAGAGAGCTCTCTTTAATTGGAGAACAATACTGCATCAGTTTAGAGAGTCAGGTAAACCAATAATGATTCCTATGTATTCTATAATTATTTGCTTTTTGTATACGTATGAATTAACTATATGTTTATCTTTAACGATATGTACAGAAGGAGAAGGAGAAGGAGAAGGAGAAGGAGAAGGAGGATGAGGAGGAGAAGGAGAAGGAGAAGGAGGATGAGGAGGAGAAGGAGAAGGAGAAGGAGAAGGAGAAGGAGAATGAGGAGGAGAAGGAGAAGGAGAAGGAGAAGGAGAAGAAGAAGGAGGAAGAGAAGAATGATAAGAAGAGAGACGAGGTGGTGGAGAGGGATACATTGAAAGTTTTAACATCACAGCGGTTGAAGAAACCAGGTCCGAAAATAAGCTCTCCATATACCACGTACAAAAAGAAAAATCTCCGTAAGGAAATACAAGAAGAGGAGGTCGTTGACGTGAAAAAATGGATAAAAAGACTATCGTCTGAAGAGCGAGAGACAATGATAGCTTTTCTTGATAACAACAGAAATATTTTGTAAGTATAGTCACTATATAATCTATTTTTGAATGATAACATATTTTACCTCTTAGTAATTAATTTGATCATTGTCAATATAGCCCTGAAGTTGTAATTGATGGGTTCCTTATAACCCCTCACTTAATTAACAAACTATATGAGCGAACATCATGGGTGATGAGCGAGGTAAGTTTATATCAATTATATTTTTTTAATATCTCTCGATATGTCATATTCAATCGTATAAAACTCTATATTGTTGCAGCACATTGATGTATATATGTACTTACTTGAAGAGCGCATGTTAAGGAATAAGACCAGTACAACATTCACCATTTCTTTGGCTAGGATATATTCTTGGGTATATCTCTCATTCTTAATAGTTTTTATATAAAAATTTTTCTCACAATTCAATAAATATTTATTATTCATTTTTAAATTGCAGATATTATGTCAAACATGTTATAAGGATTGGAAGGACTTTGTATAAAGTTACGATGGAAGTAACCTAGATGAAGATCACCTTATGCATGCCTTCATTGCATCATATAGGTGGCCCAAAGAATTCGGGAGTCCTCTCAAAGATGATAAAGGGGATATCATTCCGTTATGGAAGTGTTCATACGTAATAATCCCTATCAATGAAGATAACCAATATTGGTATCTTGGGATTCTCTATATGCAGTATAGGAAATTAGTTTTGATAAACTCTCTTTATAGTGACCCTGTTTCTAAGTATAGGAAAAAAGTAGAAGTATTTTTAAAAATTCTACCAATGTTTTTATATTTTTTGGAAGATGAAAATGCATTGCAGGGTGCAAAATGGATAAGCAAGAATGGTAAAGATCATCCTAGGCAAAACAATGAGTAAGTTTTTATTACGAAATACTGAAAATAAAATATTAGTTCTTTTATACAACTAACAATTTTATATGTTATATAGGTATGATTGTGACGTATTTTTGATGTCTTTTATCAATTATTATAGCAGCAACAAAAAGATCGATTTCAGTCAGGTATAATATTCAGTTGTTTGCAATGTAATATTCAGTCAGGTATAATATTCAATAATTACACTTGCAATCTAATTGTTTAAATTTGTAGCTTGATATGACCTAATTTCAAAGGCGAATTGCATATCAAATATTGCATCAATATGTAGATTGAAAGGCTATGACTAAAGGACTCAATTTGGCTATGATGATTGGGATGACTCGATGATTTGGAACTTGCATCAAAGAACTTGTAATTTGTTGGAATTTATAATTTGTAATATGTTGTACTTTGTTGTAATTTGTAATGGAAGGGCTATGACTGAAGGACTCAATTTGGCTATGATGATTGGAATGACTCAATGATTTGGAAGTTGGATCAAAGTTGTTTGTAATTTGTTGGAATTTGTAATGGAATGACTAGATATGTGTAATTTGTTATACTTTGTTGTAATTTGTAATTGAATGACTAGATATGTGTAATTTGGATCAAAGAGTATTTGCAATTTGTAATTTGCATCAAAGAGTATTTGCAATCTATTCAGTTATTTGTAATTTGGATCAAAGAGTATTTGTACTTTGTAATTTGCATCAGAGTTATTTGTAATTTGGAATAGAATGTAATTTGCATCAAAGAGTAATTTGCATCACAGTGAAACCTGCCAGAGACTGCCCATATGTAACCTGTGAAAATATAGACGAAATTCGGACGAAATAACAAATTTCGTCTATGTTTCGTCGAAGAAAAATCACACAGTCAGGCCTACCCGAGACTGTCTTTGGGCTGTGAGACGAAATCAGGACGAAATAACAAATTTCGTCTATGTTTCGTCGAAGAAAAATCACACAGTCACCTTCCCGTGACCAGCTTTGGGCTGTTTTCGTCTAGTTTTCGTCGCCAAAAATTCACAGTCATTTCTGCCCGAGACTGTCTTTGGGCTGTGAGACGAAAATCGGACGAAATCCGATGAAATAACATGTTTCGTCTAGTTTTCGTCGCCAAAAAATCACAGTCATTTCTGCCAGAGACTGGCTTTGGGCTGTGAGACGAAAAGCGGACGAAATCCGACGAAATAACATGTTTCGTCTAGTTTTCATCGCCAAAAAATCACAGTCATTTCTGGCTGAGACTGGCTATGGACTGTGTGACGAAAATCGGACGAAAAAACAAATTTCGTCTAGTTTTCGTCGCCGAAAAATCACAGTCAGTTCTGCCCGAGACTGGCTATGGGCTGTGTGACGAAAATCGGACGAAATAACAAATTTTGTCTAGTTTTCGTCGCCGAAAAATCATAGTCAGTTCTGCCTGAGACTTGCAGTGAGCTGTGAGACAAAATTTTGGACGAAATTGGACGAAATAGAAAATTTCGTCTATGTTTCGTTGCCGAAAAATCACAGTCAGTCTTGCCCGAGACTGGCATTGAGCTGTGAGATGAAAGTTGGACGAAAATTGGACGAAATCACAAATTTCTTCTATGATTTCTTTCTCTATAATTTTTGTTCACTCTATAATTTTTATCTCTCTATAATTTTTTCTCTCTATAATTTTTTTCTCTCTCTATAATTGTTTTCTCTTTATAATTTTTTCTCTATCTATAATTTTTTTTCTCTATTATTTTTTTCTCTTTAAAATTTCTCTCTATTATTTTTTTTCTCTCACTATAGATTTTCTCTTTCTATAATATTTTTCTCTCTATAATTTTTTTATCTCTATAATTTTTTTGTCTCTATTATTTTTCTCTCTCTATAATATTTTTCTCTCTATAATTTTTTTGTCTCTATAATATTTTTTCTCTCTCTCTTATTTTTCTCCCTCTATAATATTTTTCTCTCTATAATTTTTTTGTCTCTATAATATTTTCTCTCTCTATAATTTTTTTTCTCTCTCTATAATTTTTTCTCTCTATCTATGTTTTTTTCTCTCTATAATTTTTTTCAATCTATAATATTTTTCTCTCTTTATAATTTTTTTTCTCTCTCTATAAATTTTTGCTCTCTCTATAATTTTTTCTCTCTATAATTTTTTTCTTTCTCTATAAATTTTTCTCTCTATAATTTTTTCTCTCTCTGAGTATTATTTCTCTCTGTAATTTTATTCTCTCTATAATTTCTCTCTATTATTTTTTTTCTCTCACTATAATTTTTCTCTCTATAATATTTTTTCTCTATAATTTTTGTCTCTATAATTTTTTTATCTCTATAATATTTTTCTCTCTCTATAATATTTTACTCTCTATAATATTTTTTCTCTCTCTATAATTTTTTTTCTCTCTAATTTTTTCTCTCTATCTTTGTTTTTCTCTCTATAATTTTTTCAATCTATAATATTTTTCTCTCTCTATAATTTTTTTTCTCTCTCTATAAATTTTTCTCTCTATAATTTTTTCTCTCAAGCTTCATATTATTTCTCTCTGTAATTTTATTCTCTTTATAATTTTTTCTCTCTCTGAGTATTTTTTTCTCTCTATAATTTTATTCTCTCTATAATTTTTTCTCTCTATAATATATTTTTCTCTTTCTATAATTTTTCTCTCTCTATATTATTTATCTTCTCTCTATGTCATTTCCTCTCTTTATGATATTTTCTCTATGTAATAGGAGAGCAGAAGATATCCAATGTTCTTCTAAGATCAGTTTGCACTTTTTTCCTGCGCCATGAACTCCAAATAGAGGATGCGAAGAAATATCGAAGTATTGATCTCTATGGCTAGGCAAAGTGGTTTCCAACTGATACCCTTCGCTTATAACCCATTTCGAATCACTTGCCACATGGATCCGAGACATGCATTCAAACAAAAACTTAAGATACGTTATTACATTACAAAACTTAAGATATGTCATTTACAAACTTAAGATATGTTATTACATTACAAAATCCGAGACATGCACCATATTCAAACAGAAACTGAATAACTTCTTAAATGAAAAATCTTAAGAAATGTCATTACATTACAAACTTAAGATATGTCATGATATTACAACATTCGAGACATGCAATACTCCAGAAATATCATTACAATAGAGTTCCCCCTCATATGTCATTACTATCACCTTCATTCATATTACAATGAATATAAATATAAAGACCATCATAGCCAAAAGTGCTCCTAACATACAAAACCCACACTCCCGAGTGGTAAACTTAGGAGCGGGAGGGAAAAAAGAGACGCAATCCGAAGGTGCATGACGCTTGCTATCCAAAGGGATATCATGATATTTATCAGAATGGAGATGCTCGCTTTGGAACTTGGATAAGTGACCTTCAGCCTCCTCCAAGGAACGGAATGAACGATACAAAGATCCTCCATAGCCATTAACTTGTCATTGACACTCCTCCCAAGTGTAGTAAATCCCAGGCCTTCTACCCATAAATACCACATAGTATTTATTTGCCATAAGTACGATACCTGTATAATCATGTCATTCAATAAGTTTTATAGATGTTCAATAAAAATACAGAAATTAAAAACAAGAATATATATCATAATATGCATATAACAACAAGTAAAGTCTGGAGTTTTAATTGATATTGCTCCAAAATCATAGTGATTTCAAGAATTCAGTCAGACATGTTATAATGACTGGAAGAAGTATGTGTAAAGTCATAAAGGGAACAAGTAAAAAAACATGATACCTTTACTCTGCAATAATAGGAAAGTTACATGATTTTTTATTATGTCCAGAACGTTTACATCTAGCACATTTGACAGTCCGGCGCTCCTCACCCTGTGAGAGAATTTTTTTTTTCTTTGGCTTTCCCGCTGTTTTTTTTCCAATAGGTGGGATTAGTTTATTAGCTGATTTAATACTTTCTAGGGTCTTTCACTCACTTTTATCAGCAACTGGATAGATAGATTCTGCATAGGTTCTCCTGTAGTTATCCGCTGTATAGTAGTGTGTACAAAATAGATAAGGATCCATCTTATACTGTGCAATTCCGGCTAATGCATGTGAACATGGCATGGCCATCACATCAAATTTACGGCATGTGCATTTTCGATTGCTTAAAACTACATGATCATAATATTGTATAGATCTGACCATATACTCATCGATATTAATAGGATGACACACAGAGCCACGAGCTCTATCCATATCTCCGGCTAGCTGATTTTCTGCCCATTTTGTTAGTTTTGTTGTCAAAGTTGTTGCCGTATTTATTCCTTTGAACCATAAAGCCTGGAGCTTTAACCGATATTGCTCCAAAATCATAGTGATGGGTAGTTCTTTGATATCTTTTAGGATACTATTGTAACTTTCAGAACTGTTTGTGGTTATAATATTATACCTTCTGCGTGTGAAATACGCTGTAATCTATTTTGCTGGCTCAATTTCTCGTAACCAGTCATGTGCATCTGTATGAGCAAATATTTGAATTTTTCACTCAAGTACAAATTTCAAAGACTCGCTTCGAGGGAGCGGAGTACAATATGTATATCAGGAGATTGCGGGGAAATCCGTCTTTGATCCTTTGATACTCGATTTCGAAGTACAAAGATTACAACAAGTGAGAATGGAAAAGAGAATAGCGTTGCGGTGCTTGATCCTTCCGGGCTTTGCGCGTGATCGGCTAGGGGCTTTGCTTTACTCTTCTTCTCCTAGAATCTTCACTTGTTCTTCGCTTGTTCTTCGACTTGCTTTGGACTTGAATCTTCAATTTTCCATCTTCGATCTTCGGTCTTCGATTTTCTTTGGTTTGCTTCGATCTTCGATCCTTCTTCTCCGGGATTTCTTGGAGCTTTGAAGTATCTTCAATCGGGAGCTTTGTAGGATCTTGTTGCTATGGCCAAAAGATCCCTTCTTCTCTTCTTGTCCCTCCTTTTATAAGGGTCGAAGTAGTTATTGTAGAGAATAACTACTTCGGGTGGTTGAAGCAACCTCCTGGTGGTTTTTATAACTTCCCTTGGATGGTTAGGGAAACTTCCAGGTGGTTTATATAACTTCCTTGATGGTTAGGATCATATTCGAGTGGTTTTGTAACTTCCACTGGTAGCTTAATCCTTTTGAGTTTGAGTGAACCAGTCTGATTAAAACGACTTGTGGTTCGGGTCTTAAATCCGAATCGACTTACTGCGACTTAGATTTTAACCAAGTTAACTCTTGATCCGGTCCTTTCTGACTTGGTAGGTTCAATGAGTTTGTCAAAATCTAGCGTAAGCTTACTTGTAGGAGCTTAAGCTTGATTATTCTTCGGCCTTGTATATCGGCTTGTCGAAGGATGCTCATCTCTAAGTATCATTCTATTGACTTAGATATAGCCTTTGGACGATAGGGATATAGTACTTTCCTTACTCTCAGACTTGGTCAAATTTCAGAGCGTAAGGAAGCAAGAAAAATTTCCTTGGTCATCAAGGAAATAAAGTATAAGGAAGCAAAATTTCCCTGGTCATCAGGGAAATAAAGTCTTCCAGACTTAGCCAAATTTCTGAGTGTAGGCAAAAATTTCCCTGGTCATCAGGGAAATAAAGTGTAAGGAAACAAAAATTTCCCTGGTCATCAGGGAAATAAAGTCTTCCAGACTTAGCCAAATTTTGAGTGTAAAGCAAAATTTCCCTGGTCATCGGGGAAATAAAGTCTTCCAGACTTAGCCAAATTTCTGAGTGTAGACAAAAATTTCCCTAGTCATCAGGGAAATAAAGTGTAAGGAAACAAAAATTTCCCTGGTCATCAGGGAAATAAAGTCTTCCAGACTTAGCCAAATTTTTGAGTGTAAAGCAAAATTTCCCTGGTCATCAGGGAAATAAAGTCTTCCAGACTTAGCCAAATTTCTGAGTGTAGAGAAAAATTTCCCTGGTCATCAGGGAAATAAAGTATAAGGAAGCAAAATTTCCCTGGTCATCAGGGAAATAAAGTCTTCCAGACTTAGCCAAATTTCTGAGTATAGAGAAAAATTTCCCTGATCATCAGGGAAATAAAGTGTAAGGAAGTAAAAATTTCCCTGGTCATCAGGGAAATAAAGTCTTCCAGACTTAGCCAAATTTTTGAGTGTAAAGCAAAATTTCCCTGGTCATCAGGGAAATAAAGTCTTCCAGACTTAGCCAAATTTCTGAGTGCAGAGAAAAATTTCCCTGGTCATCAGGGAAATGAAGTATAAGAAAGCAAAATTTCCCTGGTCATCAGGGAAATAAAGTCTTCCAGACTTAGCCAAATTTCAGAATGTAAGGAAGCAAAATTTCCCTGATCATCAGGGAAATAAAGTCTTCCAGACTTAGCCAAATTTCTGATTCTCTAGCTTTAGGCAATATTTCAATGTCTACAAATTGCCCCCTCAAGGATTGACGTTTCAAGCGAAAAGCGAAAAAGGTCAATCTTTGATTTTTTTTTTTTTTTTTTTTTTACCAGGGCCGGCCAGGTTTGACCAGGGCCGGCCAGAAACCTCCAGGGCCGGCCAAAATTTTTTTTTTTTTTTTTTTTTTTTTTTTTTTTTTTTTTTTTTTTTTTTTAGGACGGCGGTACAGCTCGTCCTTTGACCCCCCTTTGTCTATAAAAAGGGGTCTCCTCTCCTTTTCTAACTTATTTTTCGGTATTTCTTGAAGCTAGGTCTAAAAACCCTACTTCAAGGTATTTTGCAAAAACCATCTCGCAAACTTGATTCCTTCGGCAAGTAGACGACCAAATCATCCAAGGTAATCATAATCTTGATCTTTTCCTTTGCTTTGCTTTCTCTCTGATCTTCGTTTCTCCTTTTGCAATGATCTTTGTGGGCCCCTTTTAAAAAAAACGAAACCCTAGTTCAAGGTTTTGCAAGAATGATCTTTGATCTCCTCCTTTACCTTTTTGAATCATATGATATTTGATTCTTGGATCATCTTTCATGCATCTAGATGATCTTTGACTACCCATCTACTTGAATCGACTAGGTTTTTAGAAACCTTAGTTCAAGATTTCGTAATAACGATATTTTTTTGCTCTCATTTTTACCTTTTTTTTTTTTTTTTTTTTTTTTTTTATGTATATCTCGTGCATGATGTTAGATAATCTTTGACTATTCATCTACCCGAATTGACCAGGTTTGACCAGGTCAATTTTTTTTTTTTTTTTTTTTTTTTTTTTTTTTTTTTTTTTTTTTTTGCCAGGGCCGGCCAGGTTTGACCAGGGCCGGCCAGGCAATCCCCAGGGTCGGCCAAAATTTTTTTTTTTTTTTTTTTTTTTTTTTTTTTTTTTTTTTTTTTAAGGACAGCGGTACTTATGACGGTACAGCTCGTCCTTTGACTCCCCTTTTACATGAAACGGGATTCTTTTCTTTATTTTGCTTGTTCCTTGATCTTCTTTCCTTCCTTTGCAATGATCTTCGATCTTTGATGTTTTTCGATGGTCAACTTTTGCAAAATGTATTCTAACTTTTAACGCAATCTTCTGTGTGTAGGTATGAGTACTTCAGAGAAATACATTGCTATGCCAGAAGATGGTTGGTTAGAAGAAGAAGAAGAACGAGGGGTCACTTATCTTGTTTTTCCTCATGCGAAAGTCAAGCAGCATGGGGCAACTCTGAAAAAGAATGGCCCAAACTCTTTGACTACCTTGAGAATCGTTGAGCACGAGAGTTGTGACAACGATAGTCATGGGGCTGAGAAGAGCGCTGGACCCATCAGCCGTTTTGAAAAGGCTCCGATTCTTTCTTTTCCGTATCATCATACAACGGCTGAAATGGTTCCCATTCCTCAAATTGCTTCAAAAATTGCTTCAAGATTCACTCGATGGGGGGACGAAATACGAGGTCGTGGCGATGTCCAGTATCTCAATGGTTTCAGTGAATGGATGCACGAAGTCTTCGAAGCCTTGCGCGGCCGAGAGGCTACTAGAAACATATCTGTTATGCTGGAACCTGCTTGTTATGAATATTGTAGGCCTGATGGAATGTATAGAGCTTTGTGTGAGCTCTGGTGTCCGGAAACGAATACATTCCTTACTTCTATTGGGGAAATAGGGATTTCCTTGTCGGAGATCTATCAGGTATATTCATACTTGAAATTGAATTTGAGCGACATTCATACGTGTAACTTACTTTCTTCATTTTTCTTCTTCCAGATATCAGGTTGTCTCATGAGTGGAGAATATTACCAAGAGAGAGTCCCTAATCTCTTTGAGCTTTTCGACTGTGTATATACTCCTTCAGCACTTTCCTATCTTTTCAAAGCTTTTGCAATTATTGCTGCATCTTGCCGTAGTGACCGAGTTCGGCATTGTGACTGGATTGATTTTTGGTTTCGTGGGTACCCTCGAGCTGTTAATTCTCAGAAAACTGATATCATAAGGAAAGCCAAAGCTAAACTTGACCAATCAGGAGATATTAATAGGCCGATCAGTCTTATGCCACCAGAGAAACGACCTTCTGGCTCGAAACCCAGTCCTTACGTTTTGCTAGGATTGTCAGCCAATAGCACTCTGGGGAAGATTGTCTATAGGTCTGCGGCGATTGTTCTTTTTCTTTGTAAGTTCGCCCTGCCTTGGAGTGGTGACTTGATTCGTCCTGGTACTTTCATCCCAGCTGTAAATATGGTGAAAGGTACCGAATACAATTTGGCTGTTCCCATATTATGCTTACTCTACAATGGTCTGACGCGGACTTACAGCAGCCTGTCTACAAGCCCCAAGTTCAGTGGTGAGCTAGGTCGGGCTAGTTCCTTTTGTCCCCTTCACTACTTATATGGGTGGATTGGACTTCACTTTCCGAGAGGGATATTTGCCAAGAATCTTCGGCAAAAGAGATTTCCTTTTCTCATATCAGTATCTGGTGCTCTGGCAGCTTATCAGCCTTGGGAAGGGTCAGCTCAAGACGCTAGGATGATTCTTCGTACTATGGGAGAAGCTGATTTTCGTTTTGCCCATGAAGCTTGGAAGCCGATCCCTGATAGAGAAAAGGGTATCTTTTATGATAATGGCAAGATGCCATACCCCATCTTCCTCTCAATGTTGAGTTGTAAACCAGGGTTTCTTGTATTCCGTCGGGGTAATACAGTACAGATAGCACAGTATAGCCCTCATCGGTTTTCTCGTCAACAAGGTTTTATGCAAACGATACCTGGAACACCTATCCCTTATAAGGAAGAAGTGTCTCCAAAGTTGGCGTTTGGTTATTGGTTAACATTCAGTGAGAGGCATACTGGAGTTAGTTTTGCTCTTCCGTTACAAGGAGTAAACCTCAGAGACTGCGTATCTTCAGCATATTCAAGTTTAGTAAGAGGGGGAATCAAGAATCGATTGGCTATGTATCCTTCTTCTATGCTGAAATCGAGTGAGAAAAGCTCGTTTGAGTTCAAAAAAGATGAAGGCATGAGAGATAGGACGGAGATTCGATTCCAAAAGAACTCTCGTCCTGGTTCTTCACGAGCGTGCCATCGCCGAACAGAATCTGACAGAGAAGTTGAGTCTTCTTGTTCTGGCACTTCTGAGCGTCCTGTTCCTCCAGCCATGCCTTCCGAGCGACAGGGAGATGAAAGAGGTGCCAGGAAGAGGGCGAGAACATCAGAGGATAGTTCTTCTGTTCGGGAGATCATTAATCCTCTTGCGACGTCCCCTACTGGATCGAGGCATCAAATATTGGAGACTGCTCTTGTTGCAGCTTCTCCTGCTGAGATGGCAACTCAAGGTGTTGATATTACTACTTCAGGTATGAGTTGTCCCCTTTGTAATCCTTTGAATATTAATGATTGCTGTATGTTTTATCCTATCGCTTTGTTGTATAGGATATTCAGCTGGCGGCCTTTGCATTCCTAATGATGATCTAACTGAAGTGATTGGCAAAGGATTATTGGAGGATGATGCCTTTGAAGCGACATACCCATTTTTCCAGGATTTGCAAGATGAGGGTGCTGGAAAAAATCACGAGGCATCAGTAACCGTTGAGATGACCAGAAAAGAAATAGTGGGTGACTCTATGTTTGAGGAGCTTGCAGGTCCTTCCACAACACCAGTGGATCATGAAGTTCAATCTTCTTTGGTATGCCAGAAAGCTCAGGCAGAAGTCCCTGTTTTTAAGAAGCCGAGATCGATTGCTGGGATGAGTCCAACTATGTCTGAGGCAACTGGATTTGTGCATGGTTCAGTTGAGGAGATGGACCGTTCTTTGGCTGCTATTATGCTGGTTCCCTGCAGGTCATTCATAGACTGCTCACTGAAGCCTTTTCATCAAGCGGGATTCTCAGCACTAGAGAAGTGGTGGGCCAGTATGGGTGTTATCTTTTGTGATCGTCTTCGAAAATTCGGAGTGAACGATTCTGTCTTTGTTGAAAAGATCGAATCGCTTCTTCAAGACAGCCATACTTATCATAACCGACGTTCATCGTTTGTCAAGGAAAAGGCTGTTGTTAGTCCGGACCATATAGCGAAGATAGAAGAGACTTTGAAGTCGTTCTCCCAGTTCTTGGACGAGGGTGATTCTGTACTGTCAACAGCAAAGTCAGAGGAAACTTCTGCTCGTTTAGCATTGGAGGAGGCTAAAGCGTTGGTTATTTCTTGCGAAAAGCGTTTGGCTGCAGCTTCTGATGCCGTGACTTTACAAAATGATTACCTCAACTCCCTGAAGGCACAAAAGACTGAAAAAGAGAAAGAACTGACCGAACTCAAGGGTCAAGAGGAAGCTGGGGCATCTTCTGTCTTAGCTATTGATGGCGCACGAGAGGAACTTATGCAGCGTCTTCGTGACTTAAGCTCGATATATTGATTAATAAGCTTTGTACTTTTTCCTTTTAGACTTCATTAAGATTTATGCAATATGAATTCTCCTGGTATTTCCTTCTTGATTGTTCTACTGAATATGGGTTATTATTGTTTTTTTTTGTTTGGACTGAACCTGAGGGGTTTCCTCAGGCTGCCTACGTACCCTTTTTCAAGGGATCAAGTCGCACGTAGTTCCCTTGGATTTTTTTTTTTTTTTTTTGCTTGCATCACCCTGATCGATATGCATCCCAACTAGGTTGGCACCCACATCTATCAGGACTATCATTTGCAATATAGAGTGATTTTTTTCATGCATAATATCGCTTGAGGAACTTGCCGTTGATTGGGCCAAGTTGTCCTCCTTCTGGTGTCATAAGTAGATATGCTCCATTAGTATAGACTTCTCTGACGACATGAGGGCCATCCCACTTAGCATCAAATTTTTTTCCTGCTCTGTGAGACAAGATGATGGGACGTCGCACTGCTAGGACCAAGTCCCCTTCTTGGAAAGAGCGAGGCTTAACTTTTTTATTGAACGCTCGAGAAATACGAGCTTGATAGCATTCAAGTCGTTGCTGAGCCTCAAGTCTTTTCTCGTCTAGAGCTTCCAATTCCACAAGTCGGAGTTGAGCATTTTCATCAGTAGTAAGACCTTCTTGGATGGCAATTCTTAGAGAAGGAATTTGAAGTTCTAGAGGTAGAATCGCCTCTACTCCATACACAAGGGAATATGGTGTTGCTTGAGTCGGAGTGCGAAACGATGTTCGATAAGCCCATAGAGCCTCGTGCATACGCTCGTGCCAGTCTCTTTTAGATTTAGAAACCACCTTCTCCAAGAGTTTGCATAAGGTCTTATTGAAAGCTTCTGCTAAACCATTGGCGGGAGCATTATACATTGTAGAACATCTCTGTTTGATTTTATACTTAGCACAGAAATTATCCATAGCAGCGTTTTTGAATTGCTTGCCATTATCAGTAACGATGCAACGAGGAACTCCATATCGGAAGATGATATCATTTTGAATAAAATTCATGACTGAATTTCGGTTCACTTCTCTGAGAGGGACTGCCTCTGCCCATTTGGAAAAGTAGTCTGTCGCCGCTAGAATATAAAGGTGCTGCTTAGAAGATTTGGGTAATGGACCGACTATGTCAAGTCCCCAAGAGTCAAATGGCCATGAAGCGACTGTAGGATGAAGTGGTTCTGGCGGCTGACGAATATAATCACCATGGATTTGGCATGCATGACACTTTTTGGAGAAGTTTAAGCAATCTTTAACCATGGTAGGCCAGTAGTATCTCATTCTTTTGATACGAAAGTGAAGTTTCGGCCCTGACTGATGAGTACCACATATACCTGAATGTGACTCCTGGAGAGCAAACTTGATGTCTTCTCCGGTCAAGCATCTCATAAGTGTACCATCATAGCTTCGACGATATAATTCGCCATTGAAATGCAAGAACTTGGGGGCTCGTCTTCTTATCTCAGTTCTGTGTTTAACTTCTTTAGGGAGTTTGCCACTCTCGAGGTAATCAATAAGGGGTTGTCTCCAGTCTTGTTCTTCTATGACATAGGAATGATCTTCATTTTTCTGACCTATAGCCTGATTGAATTGATCTTCCAGAGTGAGTATCCACCTTCGACAAACCGGAATATTTAACTGCTCAAGGTCTTGAATAGCAAGCGATGCTGCTAGATTCGCCAATGCATCAGCTTGTTGATTCGAACTTCTTGGTACATGTTGAATACTTGCTGCTTCGATGCTGTTGAATAAAGTAAGAGCATATTCATGATAAAACTTGAGGTCTTCCTTATTGACTTCATAATCTCCCAAGACTTGATGAATGATGAGTTTGGAGTCACCATAAATTCGTAGCCCTTGAAGTTTCATGTCCCGAGCGAGTTCAAGACCAATAATTAATGCCTGGTATTCGGCTTTGTTGTTTGAACAAGGCTCTGCCAATGAGAAAGAGTATGGGAGAGTTTCGGAGTTTGGCGAGACGAAAACAATCCCTGCCCCCGCAGCTTGTCGTTTTGCAGCTCCATCAAAGAACATTTCCCAAGAAGGGATTATGTTTACAAAGAAGACCTCCTCATCTGGTAATTCCTCAGTTAACTCCCAATCCGCAGGAATAGAGTGATGAGCCAAGAAATCTGCTAAGGCTTGCCCTTTGACTGCTCTCTGGGGGGTGAAGATGATATCAAATTCTGACAGGAGTAGAGCCCATTTTGCTAGTCTTCCTGATAGAACAGGTCTTGACATAATATATTTGAGGGGATCTGCTTTAGATACAAGTTTAATAGTATGAGCCAACATATAATGCCTTAACTTTTTTGTGGCAAAAATAAGGGCTAAGCATATCTTCTCTATAGGAGCATACTGTAATTCTGCCCCCACAAGAGTACGACTCAAATAGTAACAAGCCACTTCCTTTCCGAATTCATTTTCTTGTGCAAGCAATGCCCCCAGAGAGTGTTCTTGTGCGCTTATGTAAAGTATCAAGGATATCCCTGGAATGGGTGCTGTCAGAACTGGTGGTTTCAAGAGATAGTCCTTAATATCTTGGAAAGCCTTTTGACATGCTTCATCCCATTTGAAAATAGCATCCTTTTTCATGAGCTGGTGAAAAGGGTGACATCTCCCGGAGAGGTTGGCGATAAATCGCCTGATATAAGCCAAGTGACCTTGTAAGCTTCTAAGGTCATGAAGTGACTTAGGGTCGGGCATGTTGAGAATAGCATCAATTTTAGATTGGTCTATCTCAATGCCTCGATGCCTTACGATGAAACCGAGGAATTTTCCGGATGTAACTCCAAAGGCGCATTTAAGCGGATTCATTCGTAGTTGATACCTTCTTAATCTATCAAAGATAGCACGCAAATCATCCAGATGTGAAGACCTTTGTTTGGACTTCACGACTAGATCATCAACATAGCATTCTACATTTTGGTGAAGAATGTCATCAAAAATCCGCTGCATGGCTCGTTGGTAGGTAGCTCCTGCGTTCTTCAGTCCAAAAGGCATTACTTTATAACAAAAGATGCCCTTAGGCGTGCGGAAAGCTGTGAGTTCTTCATCCTTTGGTGCCATTCGGATTTGATTGTATCCTGAAGAGCCATCCATGAAGGATAGAGCTTCATATCCCATTGTAGCATCCACCATAAGTTCGGTGATTGGTAAAGGAAAATCGTCTTTGGGGCATGCATTATTCAAATCTCTGAAGTCGACACATACTCTGATTTGCCCATTCTTCTTCTTCACGGGTACAACACTAGAGATCCAAGTAGGATACTTAACTTCTCTAATGAACCCTGCTTCAATCAGTTTGTTCACTTCGGCTTCAATTTGTGGAATAAGTTCTGGGCGGTATCTTCTTTGGCCTTGCTTGATAGGATTAGCACCACGTTTCACGGCAAGCTGATGAACAGCAATTTTGGGGTCTAAACCTGGCATTTCTTTATAAGACCAAGCGAAGACGTCCTTGTATTCTTGGAGAAGCTTGACATACTCGACTTCTTCGTTCGTTGTTAGGAGAGAACTGACGAATGTCGGTCGTGGTTCTTCTTCAGTGCCAAGATTAATTTCTTTTAAATCATCCACAGTGGACTGCCCCCCTTCTTCAAGGACTGGAGGTGCATCAGCTAAGTCACTGTCCAAAGAAGAAGACGAGCAATCGATGTACTCAGTAGAAATATGATTGACAGATACAACGATTTTCTTTTTCGACCCAGAGGAAGAAGATGCGTTCAAACATGCTGAATTGGTAGTAGAGTCAGAAGTAGCATCGATACTGATTGTCAAAGGAGCATCCTGAAGAGGCGGAACTCGATGCCAGGTGAGACTGTGTCGCTGAAAAGACCCGCTGTGACCATAGGAGATTTTGGCATGTCGAGAATGAGCAAACCTGGGTGGGCGGGAGGGCTTTGCGAAACCAAGTTCAAGTCTGTCAAAGACTGATTGTCGTGGATGATTATTTTTGACGATTTCAGATCTGATTCTTGGTTTCTTTATCCTCTCAAAGACTGAAGTTTGATTTGGCTTTAACTGGTGTACATCGGGCATCTCATATTGTGCCATGAGTATTTCTTTCTTCTTTGCACGTCGTCGCCTTCTTTTTGCTGACTTAGACAATGTCTGAAAGTCTTCATCTGTGTTACCGAGATACTTCTTTTCTACTGTGTCATCATCTGCATCATATAAAGCTTTTGTATAGTCTTCTTCATCTTGGGCTTCAATGAAGTTTGCGGACATAGTTTCTTTTGCGCTTGTTTTGAGCACAATGGGGATTTGCTTGGCTCCAATGCCAGGTCGAGTTTGTGGTATATTTTCTCCAGCCAAGAAGAGCCGCTCTTGGGTTTTAGTTAAACCGTAAGGGGCTGTTCGTGGTGGTAATGTACCTAAACGTTCAACATCTTTTGGAGTGAATCCAGCTTTGCTCAGGAGACTTGATGCTTCGCTTCCCCATGTTCCTTCTGGTTTGAATGTAGAGTTGCCCTTACTTGAGTTAGTAGCTGATGTTAGGCTGTGCAGCGGCAATACCAAGTCTTCTTTTAAAGTGACCAAATTAGCATCTGTAAAAGAGGTGGATGGCTTTGTATGCATAGGAGTGAATGGTGGCTGTCCTATCTTTTGGCCTCTCTGTGGTACGAAACTTAACACCGGAGCAGATCCAGCCATTTTTGTAGGATATTTATTAACCTTCTGTTTTCCTTTTATACTCTTCATTTGAACTGGCACCGCTTGCTGGTTTGATTTCTTCGGATAAAGGACATAAAAATCGAATTTCCCTGAAGGTTGGCCAAGTAAACCTACTTCTGGGTCACCGTTCTCATATCTTTGTTTGAGAGATTGTTGTGATGACTTCTTGTTTTTCCTTCGCCGATCTTCATCATCTTCGTATTCCAATTCCAGAGCCTCTTCAAGGCATTCGTCACATTCGCAATCACCAAACATCGTATGACGTTGGGTTGGAGGATTTGGAGAGACCCTGACTGATGGAGTCACTTCTTTTGCCTCTGTTTCTTGGAGAGAATTTGTAGCTTTGTTGGGTGACGTTTCCTTGATAACAGAGCCTTTACTGTGGTAGAATTTGGCGTCGGCGAGATAAGCTTCTGCTTCATTAAATGGTCTATCATCTGCCAGAACGCACTTCTCAATGCCCCCTTGGTGATATTTGAAACATTGATGTAATGTTGAAGGCATTATTTTATTCATATGTAGCCAAGGTCTTCCAAGTAAGAGTCGATAAGAGGTTTGACAGTCTATGACATGGAACAGAGTCATAGTGTCAAGTTCTCCGATTGACAACTTCAAGCGTATGATGCCGACAGCTGACTGTGCCCCTTGGTTGAAGCCTTGAATGACCAATTTGCTTCTGGAAAGTTGATCACTTTTTATGCCCAAGTCCTTCATGGTTTGACTAGGCATGATATTGACAGCCGATCCGCCATCTATCAATATGCGAGTTACTGGTTTTTCATTGATATAACCAGAAACATAAAGAGGTCGGTTGTGCAACCGTGCTCCCAGCTGCAAATCTTCGTCAGAGAAGGAGATAGTCATATCACATTGGACTGATTTTTCTTCATTAGTCTTCACTTGATAACTTTCTGGGTCGGTTAATGCCGCAGCCATAGCGTGGCGTGCATCTTCCGAAAGATGGAAAGCCTCTATAAGTGGCAAATGTAACATAGCTTCATCAGAAGTAGCTGCGAGGTTTCCTTCTATCGGCTCAACAGGAGGTATATTATCTGACATTTCTGGAGGCTGAAGAGTTAGTTCCTCATTTGATTCTTTCTCATGGACTTCTGCCGTATAGCAAGTTGACGAAGAGGATAAATCATTTTCGAAGAAATCTTCAGGAATGAAGTCTCTTAGTGTAAGAGGTCGCCGGACGGCTTGATGTAGTATTTCTTCATCATTGACTGTAACAACTTTAGGCATACTTTTCTTTTGGCCTTTCTTCTTTAAAGACTTCTTGACGTAAGTCTTTTCTCTCTTTCCCTTAGACTTATCATAGATTATGGGAGAGACTTTACGGAGAGGGGCTCGAGGGGTTCTTTTATTTCGAACCACCAAGGTCCATCCGTCCTTCTGTTCCGAATTCTCTTTTTCAAGGGAATAGTCATTCTCTTTTGGAGGCAAGGGGGCTTCTTTCGTTGGTAGACTTTCACGACTCTTGATCTGATTTTTGCGCATCTGGATTCTGAGTTCTGGTGCCCCCAAGCTTGCAACCTGAGTAACATGCATATGCCTCCTTACTGACGAATGTTGCTTGTTGAGGAGGGCTGAAGTTTTTATCTTGAAAACTAGCCTCTTCCTTGCTGCTGGAATTTGAACTGGTGGGAGAGAACCGAAGACAATGGATGTCATGTTAGTTGCGACTATCTCATCTGAAGGCAACTCAATCTTTCCTTGACGTGCCAACGACATGATTTTCTCTTTGAACACGAAACATTTTTCGATAGGGTGACTCACGACCCTATGATATTTGCAATATAAAGGATCATCAACTCTATTTGCTTCTTCTGGTCTCTTGGATAAAGGTATTTCGATCATCTTCTCCTCCAAGAGTTGGTCAAACATAGCTGAAACTTCTGAGTCTGGAAAGGGATACTTCTTCGCTTGGAGCTCTTCTAAAGTCATCCGGGGTGGCCTTTGCTGTGAAGACTCAGTAGTAGGCTTGGTGTTGTCTGGTTTTTCTTTCATCTTCAAAGGTTTGGAAGAAGAAGCAATGTTTACAACATTTGTTTGTTTTGCTTTTGGAGCTGACATTTTTTCTTTACCGTCTGCCTTAGACTTCGAAAAGTCCCTTGGCTTGGAATCTCCGTGAGTGGCCAAGCTAAGCTCCATATCGTGAGCTCGTGTGGCCAACTCTTCAAAGGAGCTGGGTTTGATTCCCTGGAGAATGTAGAGTAATCCCCAATGCATTCCTTGAATGCACATCTCTATTGCTGAAGACTCGGAGAGTCGATCCCGTGAGTTGAGAGCAAGGTTTCTCCATCGATCGATATAGTCTATGACTTTCTCATCTTTGCGTTGCTTGACAGCAGTAAGTTCCACCATACTCACCACACGCCGAGTGCTGTAGAACCGAGTGAGAAACTCCCGTTCTAATTGTTCCCAGCTATCGATAGACCCCGGAGTGAGGTCTACATACCATTCGAATGCGGTCCCTTTGATAGACCGAACGAATTGTTTGACCATTTCATCATCATAAGTGCCAGCATTGTTACAAGTTTCTATGAAGTGGGCAATATGTTGCTTTGGATTGCCTTTTCCTTCGAATTGCTGGAACTTGGGTGGGTTGTATCCTGCCGGAAAGCGTAAGTCTTGGATACGTTGGGAGTAAGGCTTGGTGTACCCTACTGTGGACTTAGAAAATCCGTCTCCCCTTGCTTGGATCATACTTGCGACCATAGACTGTAATTGTTCAACAGTCATAGGTGAAGATGTAGGCATGATTGCACCTATCTCTGGAGAAGTGATCATCGGCGGCATCAAAGTCCGAGTAGTCGTGGGGAGGGCCTTGGTTGTTGCAGGAACCAAAGCCTCTTCCTTAGTATCCATTTTTTTGAGAAGACTGTTGATTTGACGATCCTTTTCTGCCATTGTCTGGACCATCTGAGCCATGAGTTGGCTCATTTGTCGTACTTCCTCCTCAAGTTTAGTCATTGTGGAGTTAGTAGAATTTGGGCGAACTTCCTGGCGTGCCTCGAGAGTCTCAACGTCGTCTTCCGAGACATAGTCATGATGAACAACAGCGTCCACATGACCATCTGGATTGAAGATTACTTCGTCTCTCACCCCGAGTTCCTTAGTGCATAGGATATCTCCCTCGGTTTCGACTTCAGGTAGAACTGAAGTAGTCTTCTTGCGCCTAGTGTAGACACGTAGTGCAGGGGCCTCCTCGGATGCCGAAACATTAGCATTCGTGGTGACGTTCTCCTGGTTGCCTTGTTGGACTGTATTTGACTCAACAAAAGGCATAGTGACGGGAACAACCATAGCATCGCCGATACCGACCATGTTGAAAATTTGAATTAGAAGAATCCTTCGTAAGGAAGAAAA
The DNA here is from genome assembly GCA_947650365.1 of Chamaelirium japonicum. NCBI lineage: Eukaryota > Viridiplantae > Streptophyta > Magnoliopsida > Liliales > Melanthiaceae > Chamaelirium > Chamaelirium japonicum. Next base: position 18,720,412 of record OX393559.1, on the reverse strand, counting down.
CTTCGAGTATGAGAACCAACGAAATGGAGGGATGAAAGGAGACGGAGGTCCCACCGGGCGTGCCAAAATATTTGTATGAGCAAATATTTGAATTTTTCACTCAAGTACAAATTTCAAAGACTCGCTTCGAGGGAGCGGAGTACAATATGTATATCAGGAGATTGCGGGGAAATCCGTCTTTGATCCTTTGATACTCGATTTCGAAGTACAAAGATTACAACAAGTGAGAATGGAAAAGAGAATAGCGTTGCGGTGCTTGATCCTTCCGGGCTTTGCGCGTGATCGGCTAGGGGCTTTGCTTTACTCTTCTTCTCCTAGAATCTTCACTTGTTCTTCGCTTGTTCTTCGACTTGCTTTGGACTTGAATCTTCAATTTTCCATCTTCGATCTTCGGTCTTCGATTTTCTTTGGTTTGCTTCGATCTTCGATCCTTCTTCTCCGGGATTTCTTGGAGCTTTGAAGTATCTTCAATCGGGAGCTTTGTAGGATCTTGTTGCTATGGCCAAAAGATCCCTTCTTCTCTTCTTGTCCCTCCTTTTATAAGGGTCGAAGTAGTTATTGTAGAGAATAACTACTTCGGGTGGTTGAAGCAACCTCCTGGTGGTTTTTATAACTTCCCTTGGATGGTTAGGGAAACTTCCAGGTGGTTTATATAACTTCCTTGATGGTTAGGATCATATTCGAGTGGTTTTGTAACTTCCACTGGTAGCTTAATCCTTTTGAGTTTGAGTGAACCAGTCTGATTAAAACGACTTGTGGTTCGGGTCTTAAATCCGAATCGACTTACTGCGACTTAGATTTTAACCAAGTTAACTCTTGATCCGGTCCTTTCTGACTTGGTAGGTTCAATGAGTTTGTCAAAATCTAGCGTAAGCTTACTTGTAGGAGCTTAAGCTTGATTATTCTTCGGCCTTGTATATCGGCTTGTCGAAGGATGCTCATCTCTAAGTATCATTCTATTGACTTAGATATAGCCTTTGGACGATAGGGATATAGTACTTTCCTTACTCTCAGACTTGGTCAAATTTCAGAGCGTAAGGAAGCAAGAAAAATTTCCTTGGTCATCAAGGAAATAAAGTATAAGGAAGCAAAATTTCCCTGGTCATCAGGGAAATAAAGTCTTCCAGACTTAGCCAAATTTCTGAGTGTAGGCAAAAATTTCCCTGGTCATCAGGGAAATAAAGTGTAAGGAAACAAAAATTTCCCTGGTCATCAGGGAAATAAAGTCTTCCAGACTTAGCCAAATTTTGAGTGTAAAGCAAAATTTCCCTGGTCATCGGGGAAATAAAGTCTTCCAGACTTAGCCAAATTTCTGAGTGTAGACAAAAATTTCCCTAGTCATCAGGGAAATAAAGTGTAAGGAAACAAAAATTTCCCTGGTCATCAGGGAAATAAAGTCTTCCAGACTTAGCCAAATTTTTGAGTGTAAAGCAAAATTTCCCTGGTCATCAGGGAAATAAAGTCTTCCAGACTTAGCCAAATTTCTGAGTGTAGAGAAAAATTTCCCTGGTCATCAGGGAAATAAAGTATAAGGAAGCAAAATTTCCCTGGTCATCAGGGAAATAAAGTCTTCCAGACTTAGCCAAATTTCTGAGTATAGAGAAAAATTTCCCTGGTCATCAGGGAAATAAAGTGTAAGGAAGTAAAAATTTCCCTGGTCATCAGGGAAATAAAGTCTTCCAGACTTAGCCAAATTTTTGAGTGTAAAGCAAAATTTCCCTGGTCATCAGGGAAATAAAGTCTTCCAGACTTAGCCAAATTTCTGAGTGCAGAGAAAAATTTCCCTGGTCATCAGGGAAATGAAGTATAAGAAAGCAAAATTTCCCTGGTCATCAGGGAAATAAAGTCTTCCAGACTTAGCCAAATTTCAGAATGTAAGGAAGCAAAATTTCCCTGATCATCAGGGAAATAAAGTCTTCCAGACTTAGCCAAATTTCTGATTCTCTAGCTTTAGGCAATATTTCAATGTCTACAGCATCTTCATTCATATGCTTTATAGTTTCCATCACTTGATGAAACTTTGATTCTCTTGTTGCCTTTGCAGCTGTATAAAAGTAAGAGTATAATCTTTGTTGTTTGAATTTGGCATACATGTTTTGCGAAATATGGAACGCACAATAACCATGTACAGCATCCGGAAAGACAATAGGAACTTGAGCCAATAAAGCCTTGTGTCGGTCGGATATAATAACCAAATCATTAACTTGACCCAAGCTGTCCCGCAGTTGTGTTAAGAACCAATTCCAACTTTCATTATTCTCCGATTCACCAATCCCAATAGCCACGGGAAATATATGATTATCTTCATCCAAAGTGGTTGCAATAAATAAAGTACTTTTGTACTTGCCTTTTAAATGAGATCCATCAACGGCTATTACCGGTCTTAGATTTTGTCTTTGAAAACTACGTAAACATAGACCAAAAGCTATAAAAACAGCCTTAAATCTGTCTCATTCCCTTAAAATATTTTGTGCAACTTCATGACAATATGCTGGACGAATTACATACGAGTCCTCGTATGATTCTCTTAAAAGAGTAATTGCCATCTCCCTTGCCAGCCATGCTTTTCGATAAGTGATCTGCACACCAAATTCTTGTTGCACATCACATATAATTGCTTTGGGAGAGTACAATACATGTGCTTCTATTCGAGCTTTCACAAAATCACATATCAACTTGCTCGTAGCTTGTCGATGATCAATTCCATGCTGCGGCAATGAGCAGTTGTGTAGGCCTAGAAAAGTAATTTTGAAAACATCACACCCTTTTTGTCTACTTGCACGTAATCTCCAACTGCAATTTTCTCTTTTACATTTAAATGCATATCTTGTTCTGCTGGACTTCATCACCTTGTACTCAGTGTTTGTAAATAAAGCATTCTTCTGTACCATCTTGATCAATGTGTCTTTATCTATAAACATCTGATTAGGATAAAGGTGTTGATAATCATCTTTTACTTCAACAGCAATAGGGAATTCGTTAGATACGTATTTGTCTTCATAAACCATAACCGAATCAGGTATTGAAGACTTACATTCATCGTTTTCCATCCAACTACTGCTGGCAAAATACTCTTTCTGACTATGTCTCAGTGGTACTTCTTTCTTCCTTCTTTGTTTTTCAGTCATACTTCTTTCTTGCTTACAGATAATATCTTTATCCTTCAGCTGACTATTCTGTTGAGTGTGCTTTGGAGATACTACCATATCCGCAGGAGTGTCAATGAATAATTCCTCCAATACATCATAACCAGCAGGCTTCTGGTTAAGATCTATAGATAATTTTGCATCTTTTCTTGACCCATTATGATCGTCATCAATATTCACCTTACTGGGCATATATTATTTAAAAACATATAAGTACATGAACTAATTAATCATCAAAATTACAACATAAGATATTTAAAAAAATTATTCATACCTTCTGTCATTCATAACAATATTAAATAATAGAGGGTTGTCTTCAGGTTTCTCCACACTCTTGTACTCAATACGTTGACTGACATCTTGACTGACATCTAGTGTGCATGGTACAAAACTGAAATCCTCGCCATAATTAATATCAGTATTTTCATCCGTATGCAAATCTCCAACACCGAATGATGACGATATCGAACAATGAAGCTCCGATGATGTCGAGATATTTTTTAAGTCAACGGGAGAGGTAACTACACAAGGTGTTTTACGAGACATCTGTGTCGTTTCTTTCAACTTCCTCTTACTACCGAGTGGTTCGATTTCAATCGCCTGTCAATAGATTCCGGATTTTTCAGCACTCTGCTTATCAGCAATGGGACATTGCTATTATTGGCTCGGATGTTATGGGCAATAAATACTGCAACATCATTATCATCCACAATTTCGGCAGGAGGACATGCAAGTGTACTTGGATATAAAACCTTCATTGTGATTTCATACTCTTTGAGACTATCATTTGTAATCTTATAAATTTTCTGAAGAAGACAGTCAAAATCCGATTTTGTAGATAAAATAATACTTTTAGTTCTTCCACCCCTGTACTCGTATTTTTTTTTCAAATATAACAATTCTCCATCGTAACAACAAAGTATCGGTAATGTTGAATCCATATTTCAAATCCCTGTTAGCATATAATCATAATATTAAAACTCAGCAATATAAAATTTGATATCAAAGATTAATCATATGTAACCAATACAAAATAGACTCATCACGACTAACAATTATTATTTATTTTTAACTTTTAAACTTTTAGATCATGTGATGGTAATATTCACCTAACAATTTTATCGATTTCATCACTTTTTCATCCTAAAATAGACTTATCACGACCAATATAATATAAATTCAGCTAATTTTGTCGATTTCATCCCTTTTTCGTCCTAACCATAATGATGAATAGTCAATTTTATCAATTTCGTTTATTTTTCATCCATTTTTCGTCCTAAAATGTGCTGTTAATATTCAACTACTTTTTGTTGATTTCGTTCCTTTTTCTCGATTGGTTGTTGTTGTTAATGAAATCATAAAGTAATCAAATACAATGAAGAAGTTAATCAAACATATATGAAAAAAATCGCAAAGCATGGAGGTGAAGTATAGGTGTCGTTGAAAGGGGGTGAAGTGTAGGACTCATCACGACTAATATAATATAAATTCAGCTAATGTTGTCGATTTCATCCCTTTTTCGTCCTAACCATAATGATGAATAGCCAATTTTTTCAATTTCGTTCATTTTTCGTCCTAAAATGTGCTGTTAATATTCAACTACTTTTTGTTGATTTCATTCCTTTTTCTCGATTGGTTGTTGTTGTTAATGAAACCAAAAGTAATCAAATAGTACAATGAAGAAGTTAATCAAACATATATGAAAAAAATCGCAAAGCATGGAGGTGAAGTATAGGAGTCGTTGAAAGGGGGTGAAGTGTAGGAGCTGTCGAAAGGGGTGAAGTGAAGGAAGACTCACGGGCTTTGATGATCACCATTGAAATGGGTGGCCGGTTGTCCCACAGTTGCCGTCGAAAGAGGTGGAGGAAGCTGCCGTCCAAATGAGGGAAGTGAAGGGAGACTCAATGGAAGGTAGGGTTTTAGTAGTAAAGTAAAAGGGTAGTTTGGTCCCAAAGAGTTTCAGTGGTCATTTTGATAAAGCCAAAAGCAACCTGGCCCATTCTCAACAATAGTTGAGAGTTGGTGGCCATTTCGGTAAAAACCTCAAAAAAAAACCCTAAAAGTACTGATATACGAGTAGTTTAGAAATGAAAACAAAAAGATTTAACACTTATCTTAATGACTTAAGTGGCTAGATAAACTTATCGATAATTTTTATCTTAATGATATCAATCTGGCTCTTGAAGGATTGAGCTCGGGAGCATCATTTTTCAGCTCTGAAGGGCTAGGATCTGCCTCTTGAAATAAAGGGCCGGGCTCCGGTTTGACCCCAATCCTTCCCTGGCTCTGCCCTTCGACAGACCTATTCCCACTTGTGTGGTGATTACTTGTAGGCCCCAGTGGGCTTTTCCTGCTCTGTGTAGCGACTACTTGTAGGCCCCAGTGTTCCCATAAGGTGTCCCATACGTAACGTGGCTGGCCTGATTCTTGAGAGCCGTCGAGCTATCCGATGGCAGGCAACCCCACAAGCGAATGGTACCAAGACCTGGACTGATGACTGTAGATGCATTAGTCCCGACATGTGGGGTTGCCCACTTCGGGCTCGGACTAATCACGCCGGGGGTGCGTCCAACCCACTCAGCACTTCCCACTCCACTCCTGGGTAATAAGGGGTTGACCCGACCTGTTTAATAAACGGTCGGGTCGATATACCCATGTAATTCGATCGGGTTGGTTGAGGTCAGGTAGGGTTAGGTCGGGTTTGGTCAGGTTGGCATGATCCATTTAGTAAACGGGTCAGATAGGGTCAATGGAGTTACAAGTATAAACCCAAATCCAACCCATTAAATAAACAAGTCAATCAGGTCAACGCATTAATGACCCGAACCCGTTTAGGCCAACCCCAAACCCGCTAACTTCGGATCGGTTAGCGGGTCGGGTTGGGAGGTCAGTCAAGGATTGCCACCCCTAGGTGTAACCAAAAAAAAAAAAAAAAAAAGGGTTATTTTGACTTTGCCTCCCAAATTTTACCTTGAATTAGACTTTACCCCCCATACTTTCATTAATTAGACTTTACCCCCCATACAGAAAAGATATAAAGTTTTGGGGGTAAGCTGACGGAACAGTTAGTTTTGGGGGGTAAAGTATAATTAATGAAAATATGGGGGGTAAAGTCTAATTCAAGGCAAAATTTTGGAGGCAAAGTCAAAATAGCCCAAAAAAAAAAAAAAATCATTTTTAAAGATTCGCACACGGCCAACTGACACATTGAGCAGTAAAGTCAAATTTTTAGAAAGATGGGGGTGCAACTCAAATTTTGACATAAAACAGGGGTGTCAGTCAAAAAAACCCCTCAGATAACACTCAGGAAGTGCATCCTCTTTCGGAGAAAGGAAGTGCACCCTCTTTCGGAGAAATGCTATTCAGCCCGAAGGTTTTCCCAATTCCACTCAGCCCAATAGACGTGGCAGCGTACAACTGGTGATGTAAAAGGTTCGCTAGTGGGTTTCAGCCAACAGTTGCATGCTGCCAAGTCAATTGGTCTGGCAGAATCGGGAAAACCTTCGGGCTGAATAGCATTTCTCCCGTCTCAATAGTAATCAGATGCATCGAACGATCCCAGGATGCCAAACACCCATTAAATGGCAATTCTATTTGTATCCAGCATTCCCGGATGACTTAGCAGCCCTAATGAATCATTAAAACTTTAAAAGAGTCGTGATTCCATAAGACATTCCGTACATAAGGTGACGCATGACAGCCATCAGTTCGGGCTAAGTGTCATCTGACGGCTGTAAATTTGAAAGATCCATCTATAAGGATGTAGCAGAGAGGAGGATACATCTATAAAGCCATGCAAATTCTATACAATAGCCCGAGATTGGCGCTTTGAATTTTTTTTTTGAAAAAAGAAAAGAAAAAGTTAAAATACTACGGAGGATGTCAAGAGTGAACATATTTAAGCCACTCCCATCGCCGATAAATCGCCAAATCTGTACTTCCCCCCCCCCCCCCCCCCCCTTCTCGAAGCCAAGCCAAACTCGAACAGCAGGCGGACGAGGCTCATAGAATGTTGCAGCAGATAATGCTGCGGCTCTATGTGAGTGTCTCTGGAGCAGGCCTAGTAGCTGCTGGCACGGGGGTTTTGAACCACTACGAGCAACGGGTCCGCAGATTTTACGCAGCAGGTCGGAGGAAAAGAAGTTGGCTGCAAACTCATATGGTCAGTCAGTTCATTGGAAGGCAGGCAAACGATACGAGGAAAGTGTTAGCTACATTCTTTTTGGAGTCACTTACCACCCCGACAAGCCATTCTCGAGAAGCCAGCTTGTTAAAATCCGCAGCATCCATTTCCTGAAAATATTCAGTGAAGCTCAAGATGCGTGCCTGTATGTGATATGATGTGCACCAAACATAACATGGTCGATACAGCGCAAATACTGAAGGGTAGATAGAAACAAAAACATGTTGATGAGGTACATACTTTTACTAATCTACGAGGACCTATGTGGTAAATATCGAGAGTTGATACGGAATATTGGGAGCCAATTGGTATTATCGAGCACTCAGTTGCCTGATATTCGGATTTTGGTAGATACGAACCAGCACAACATCCTCATGAACGACTTATGAAAGCTCCAAAACTTTTAGAGCTTCCATAAATCATAATCGTCATCCAAGAGAGTAAGACGCATATAAAAGATCACACGGTAGCAATCAAATCATTTTTTTTTTCAACTATGCAGACAAACTCTAGTGGCGCATAAGCCCATGCTATTGAGGCGTAAAAGACGTTTCTGGGTGTTCGGGGCGTACGCCCCAGTGGTTCAGACGTAAACTCCATAGGAAAAAAGCCCCAGCTGGAGCCGCTCCGAGCGTTTTAGGACTGCCCCGCCCTGGGGTGGGTCCCGAGCGTATCCTTGGGCGAGTTTTTTAAAACACTGATCAGGATTGGAGCGAAGAAGAATGAAACTATGGCTCTTATATAGCTGGATAAAATATTTATAGCATTTGTGCCACAAGGATTAAGGGAATAAACGAACCACACTATGATGGGACATGGCATCTCTGGTGCTTTGATACCAACTTGGTATAGGCAAACAATAGCTTGCACTACTATCTTAAATCAAACCCATTAGATATATAACTGTGGTGAGCTAGCAAGATGCAGATCTAACAATAAAACTCAGATGCATTTATAAAAGCTGAAATAAACATAATATAGAAATAATTGCAATAACATATTTGCAATGGAAAAGAGACTAATAACTTTCATGCAGGCACCTGACTAATCGGAGACCAGATCTGTGATGATCTGGAAAAGTTCTGGGCACTAATAGGGCATCAAACAAAGATTGGCAGCGAAGGGTAATGTTGAGATCTAACCGCCAAAGATCTTCAAGAAGACTTGTACAATTCCTTGGTGGAGCAAGACTGGTCAATCAGAAGCACCGGATCCTTCAATTTGCTTGCTGATTATCACGCTAGAAGGTTAAAGACGACAAAGATGATGGGAACTCGAGTCTCCCAAAAGCTCACAAAGAGGCAAGAATTTTCTCCAAAAATCTGATCTTTTTTGTTCCCTCTCATAGGATTAGGGTTTCAATGGAGGGCAGAGATCAAGGATGAAGAATAAAGAGAGAAATAAAAAAAAGGAAAAAGAGAGAAGGATGACTTGGAGACAGAGGGAAGGAGGCCGTACGATATAAGAGAGGGGTGGATGGCTAGGAGAGAGAAAACAGGAAAGGGCCACCCTTGGACAAGCCTTGGGTATCTTAAGGGGTCGTTTGGATGTTGTGTCGATGGTGCATGTGCAACTTTGCGCGTGCTGTGCATGCACAGTACGTGCAAAACAAGACACGTGTAAATTTGCACATGTTTGGTTGAAGCTGTTTTTAGTACACGTGCAACAACTTGCACATGTTTGGCTTAACTTTTCTGTACATGTGCAAATATAAGACAATATATAAATAATTAAATAATATAATACATAAATAAAAGAATTTTTTACATTTAATACTAGAAAAAAACATACAATCTAGAGAGATATGAATAGATTTTCACGGACATGAGAAGCTCATCATGGATGCTACGATTTTGAGAAGATCTTCATGGATATGAGAGGATCTTCATGGATATAGAAGATCCACTCTTCTTCTTTCTTTTTTTTCATGGACGTGGGTTTGGGAAGGGAGCATTCGGTGGGATCTCGATCCCGAACCCTTCATGATTTATCATGTGGTTTTGAAATCTCATGTGACATGTGCTTTTAAAATTTCACCTAAATCTGTGGGGAGTAATTTGCACAGATTTATGTGCAGATCACAGCACATGGGATTTACTTTGCACTTGTCCAACTCATTTACCAAACAACTTGAACATGTTTGCACATGTGTTTTTAGAAACACACCCCAAAAACACAGCAGCCAAAACCCCCCTAAAAGTCCATTAAGGAGGCTCCATAACATGCCAAGTAATCAATGTCCTAATTCATGCACATCCGGACGTCGAATTGAGTTCTAATCTCGACTATCGGTGCCCTGCAGAAACCTATTAGCCATTATTAGTTAAGTATCTAAGGACATGAATTTGATAAAGATGCATTTTAAATAGGAATATGAATCTACTACGGCCTAAAACTTAGGATGTTTGATGCATGTAGTGACTAGTGAGCATACACTAGTAAAAATGCTTGACAATTGATAATAAATCCAGAGAAAGGAGCATACTATGCTGTATACGGGGGCCACTGGTATCTCCCATTTGGATTTCAAAGCTGGCATAACAGAGAAATGTACTGATGCTTTCCTTGTTCTAAAAGTCCACCTAAAATAAGAGAAATAGCCAAGATTTCAAAGTTGAGTTTGATAAACTCGTTTGATATATAAAAAAACACGACTACTCACTACCATCAATGATGATCCAATGTGTGATGAAGACCAAAGCATATAGTTAAAAAAAGCGTTCAAAATAGACTACCAAAGCGTTTATGTACACAATAAATTATTCAGTTCAATAAGTAGCAGTTAAACCAAAAAAATTACATGCATATATCAAATTCCAATTTATTGCAAAGAACTAGCATGTCCCTTCAACCTACCCAATGTACAGAAAGATGCATAATTGTGCCCATTCCCGGACCAACAGCCGGAGCCAGTAAGTATCTGGTGTCTCATAAACATTCATATACACCTGAAAATCAGGATGTCAAGTACTTTCTAGATAACATCAATAAGAATGGTGCTATATAGCCAACTCGTTTGCCAACTCCACGTGATGTGGAGTGCTGGCAGCTCCTCATTGCTGGGAACATTTTTCTAGGGCCATGGGATGAACCCTAAGGGGGATGCCACATAAAGTTGGCAACCGAAAAGTTGGCAAACTAGTTGTCTACGTAGCATCTTCCCATCAATAACACTACTGATTTTGACAAGGAACTGAAAATTTGTACCAGAATTTCTATCACAGCTACAATCTGCATTGTACCTTGAAATTTCCTGATTAATGCATAAACAAATAATAAGTTTCACTTGCTCCATAAAATGCTTCTTTTTACGGATCATGGAAGACCATAAATTAAACGTGCATCACGTACTTGAACATTGTGTACTTCGTATGCAATGCATCATGCATAGTGTGAATATCCTCGTCCTCTATAAAATTTAACCGTTCACGCAGGACTAGAAGGTTTTGGGAGATGCGGCGGAAGATCATATAAAATGATAAAGAACAGTTCAGGAGAAGAAAGACCTGTTATATACAAATAATACAATATAAAAAATCAACAAGTGAAAAATATAAATTATTAAAAGACAATAAGCCCTATATCCCTTAATTCATCAAATCAATTTTAATTACAAAGTTTTTTTTTTGAAAATGTCATCTAAAAATTTGTATTGTTCCTTTAGGGTAAAAAACACAGACAATGGGCATCTGGTGAAGGAGATGAACGAGGGACAAAGGAGACTCACTGTGAAGTAAGGCACAGCAGCATTATAGCCAACAAAAGTCATGTAGAGGACACATCCTAATTTAGCAGTTGTGCGGCGTTCAGGTACTGATAAACGCTCATACGTGATGCAGTAACCATGTGCAATGAGCATAAAAGACACAAAAGAGGCTGTCTGAAAGAGTATTCCAGTTATATACACTCCAAAAGACATCCACAAAGAGCACATCTGAAGGTTAACGCATGAGTACCTGCATAAAGCACTCCGATTTGAATGTTTACTTTATGAATCTATAACAATAGGGAACTGAACTTTTTCTGACAAAAAAAAGGAGAATTTGTACATGTAACCAAGAGAAGTACAGAACAGATCAGATCATGACATTAATTTTAGCATTTCATGATACGTTAAACTCCTTGTGCCTTAACGTTTCTTTTGTATGGTGTAAAAAAAGAAACATCCTGTAGAGATGCATTAGATCCGCAAAGATATCAATCGCAAAGATATAAATCCACAGGCCCTAATTATTGTCCCAAAAATTTCATGCATATTGCTTGTGTAGCAAGTTTTACATTTCATACATATGTTATCTCGTGACTGCAAGGTTTCAAATTATAAAAGTAATTTTATTAGATATAGGATATTTGAATTCTTGTGAGGATCATTCACTAAGAAAAATATAAGAATCCTGCAAGTATTGGTAGTAGTACAGCCACATGTGCACACGATGATACATGTGTGGCTATTAAAGTTTCAAATGCTGAAGGCAATAAATTCTTCTAATCTAGGATCTTTGAATCCAATCCTACTATACTAAAACGGAAGCCTATCAACTGGGTAACGGTGTGAGTTAAACCAAATGGTACCACATGGATCCCTCTTCTGAAAAAGAAGCTAGGGAGCGCGCACTCGGGGTCAATTGCAATTCATGCCAACAGACGGTTGTGATGTCATTGGCCATCATACCCATCCCCTCTTCTGCATTTGACTCGAGAGGGGCATCACAACCGTCCGTGCACAAGGGGTTGGTGACTACTTCTTTTCTAGAAAACAAGATTCCTAGAAGTATTAGTACCGGTAGAAGTGTCAATGCATGCCCAATAAGGTACAATTTTGTAGTGTGGCAATGTAGCTAAGAACAGGTAATGGAAAGATTTATAGATAAGAGAAGGAACTAACGCATGGTTAGTAACTGTGGAGAGGGCATGTAGAAGTGTTCGGAATGAGTAAATTGCTTGGACTTTAAGAAAATTGCACCATGTACTATATTTGAATTTTTAAGGACACATACAAATAAGCAGTGAAAAGCCTTAGAGCAGTTGTAGCAACATGAGTACTTAATTGCAGTAAGCCTGCAGTGACTGCTGGTCCAGAACCAATATTTCTCTATCAGAAAAAAGAATGGGTAAATTGCGCTTTAACCCCCCTGATGTTGAGGCCAAAATCACTTAACCCTCATTGTAGTTAAGAAACTACATTTTACCCCCTTCAATTGAGCTTTGATTAGATGGAAATTATCAAAATAGGAAATTTAGTAGTTGACAAAAGGGGAATTGTGCTAACATTTAAAACAATAGGGACTGATTTGGAACCAACACAAACTTCAGGGGGGTTAAGTGTTTTTGAGCTAAAAAGTGTAATTTACCCAAAAAAGAAACTGTGACATCACCCGGGATGCTCCAAAGGCCGACCTTACGAGGAGAGGAGAGCACATCGGGTATACAAAGACAAGGAACCCCATTGGCGGATGCGAGACTATTCTCGGTCGAGCATCTTGTTAGAGGTTATTTTTTCCAACAAACCTTTACATCGAGGATCTAGTGAGCGAATCATAAACTAGCATGCGATGGATTTAAACAAAATACAGATCAATCAGCATAAACGTAGCAATGAACATTACAAGTTTAGCCGGGGAGTACTCACCAGAACGAAGAGGATAGCCCCAGCTGCAGAGCTTTAGTCAGAGGAACAGAAGCCAGCATCCACTGCAGGTTGTTCATCTGCTCCATCACACCAATCAGATATCCCATCAAGTCACTAAAATTACTGGGAATTAAACCGAAGCCCACCCATCCCTTTCAATCCCTAGCGCATGATATTTAGATTCAGAAATCAGGCAAAAGCATCAAGCATTAAATCTTCAAATAAACCCAAAACAACACCCCGTGCACCCCTTCAAACCCTAGACACGCAGAATCGATCTGTTCGATGAAACGACCGCACGAATTAGCCAATGAGCGCATCGGAGAGAGCCATGGCAACCTAGCATCGCAATCGGAGGAGCTTATCTACCTGAAAATGGCGATTCCTCCATGTGTTCAAGGTCCATGAGACGGCGGCGAGGCACCAGATCGCGAGAAACGCGAGGTAGAGCGACGGAAGCCTGCGATACGACTCGTCCACGGCGGCGTATAGAATGCCGGAGTCCGACGGCGGAGCTTCCATTGCTCGGAGCTGAAGGCCCGGCGAGGTGCTGGCCCCTGCTGGGATCGGAGCAGAGGAGAAGAGGGGAGGGGAGACGCGAGCTGCTGGTTTGAGTATAAATAGGCGGGCACCGCACTTGGAGGGTGAGTCACCGTGGGTTCGGTGGACTCTGTCCCAGTGGGGGTTTTACCTGACGAACCGGACCGGTACGCCTAATACTAGGAACCGACGACTCTGAGCCGGATTAGTCCGGTCCGAACATCGGCCCGCAGTTAGACCGGTCCCAGAATATAGGGGGGAGGAAAAAACCAATGGAACTTCCAGGTAAAGATCATGTTTTCTTGTTCATCGGAGTTGTGTGGGGCCCCAACAGGGTGGAATTGGCCCGTTGGATGAGGACAGGTGTCAAGCATCGGAGGCCAATAAGGAGGCAGGAGCAGCCCACCAACTCCAAAAGCCATCCATCCAACCTTCGGCTTAGATGGTGGTTTAGAGATTGGGTGTTTTGAGGCTTTGGTAAGGGAGTTAGGGCATTAGGTGAACCAACTCCCCCTTGCCATCTTTGAACTTCACACAAGCACACATAAACAAGTGCAAAAGTTTTTTTTATTAATATTACATAAATTATTTTTTTTTTAAATAATATTTTAATAAATTATCTGCTAAAAGGACGGCATACCAAAATCATATACCGTTCTATCGTTCTGACATCTGCGTGGTCTGTTAGCGCAGTAAAGCAGAGGCCGCGTTAGATTTTTTTTTACCGGTGTATGTGAAACCCGGCATCTGGGTTGTCGGGTTTAACGGAAAACCATGCTCCCTTTAAGCTGCAGTTTCAAACTTTCAACACTAGTCAGATTTTGTAAAAAGAGATGTTTACTGAAATCTGACAATCCGAATGACGGCTTTAAAGTCGGCAATCCGGATGTCGAGTTTCATGAGCATGAGAAAAAAAAAAAATGTGGATGCACGGTTTTTGATGGTGATAGGCCACACGGATGTTAGAGCCAGTGGCGGACCAAGAAACTCCAAAATTTAAAATTTTGGAGGGGCCATGTATAAAGGATTTTTTAATTTTTTTTTTCAAAACCTCAAAGGGCCCTCTTAGAATTTTGCCAACTTTGGAGGGGCCATGGCCCCCCTGGTTCCGCCCTTGGGATCTAGAGCGATAGAATGGCAAATAGTTTTGGTTTGCCAAATACTAATTTTTTAATATTTTTTTGAAAAAATCGCTCGATATTATTACTTTTTTGGTGAGCAAAGTTCAAGTTATTTCCTTAATATGCTAATATATGAAAGAACTTGCTTACAAAATGTTTCTTATGATGCAAGTATTAAGGCACAACTTCACCATAAAGGGTTTTTAGACTTCGAGCTTTTGGGGGAAACCCGCAAAAGTTCGAAGCTCAAAAGCCCTACAGGAAGCTCGTCCAAACAAAACTTGTTTCAGCTTCCCGACATGGGATGTTTTTTTCGCTGACTGATCGAATTTTTCAATCAGCTGTCAACATAACATCAACCCTCAAAGATAAATGCCGAAAACCTATTAAGGCAGTTTGGCAAAATAAAGTCACATGCCAAGAAGCCTAAAAAGGCTAGTTGGCGGACAGGGAGACCTAGCTTGTTGGTTATGCAGTTTAGACTAGGGAGAGAAAAAATCAACCACACGAAAATATGCCTACCCTTTACATTTTAAGTGTTTCAGAATGTAATCATCGCTAGGTTAACAAAAGCTGATCAATCATCGACAAAGATTTTTTTTCTTTTATTTGGAAGGTAAAATCATCGACAAAGCTGATCATATACAAGCATCATAGTTTCCGAGAATATCAAAAATGAGACCTGTAGCTGTAGATATCAAGTACAATTTGGCTATATACATTAAACTGCCAAAGCATGAGAAGGAAACATATATTCCTCAAATCTCAAGCACCAAATACTTTGATAAACGATCTGTAGGCCGCCGCCGTTGTTGCTGCTGTACTCGTGGCTCAAGTGTCCAATAAAACCGGCGGCAAAATCTTATTAACGCTTCCGGGCTTGGCAACCAAGAAGGTAACTCTTGATACAGACGAAGTGAGTCTGGAGTCGACGGCCTCTATACGTGAATAAACCTGGTCGTCGGAAAGATCCACCATGTATAGTAATTTACATCAATCGTCGAGGTAGTAGTAGGATCCAGCAGTTTTCTGTTCCCTATCTTTAGTGGAGTCCATCTTGTTGATCCGGGGCCTGTAATTAGTGGGATCTCGTCTAAAAGTAATATCAAGATGCTGCATTCAGAGTAGACACAAAAAAAAACGATCTCGTCAGGTAGGTGAGTCATCTAAAATCAGCGACTTCAACCCAGATGATGACTCAGAATGTTGAAACATCTGGATATATAATTAATACAAATCATCGAATCACACGACTAGATACAGGGCCTAAGAATGAGTAGGTAAGCTGCTGTTGGGGCTTTCAACAGAAAAAAAAAAATTTGATGGATCAGATTTTTCTGTCTGTAAGCGTCACATCGAAGCCTTTATAAAAAAAGGAGAGATTTACTTTTTTCTTTTCTTTATAAGCTTCTAAACCGACGAAGGTATGGAAAACACTGTTGAAAATAAGGTATTCATGGACTAAATAAATGTAAATTTAATTACAAAATCTGTATACTAATTAGCGAACCACTCGTCATATTACTGTATACTAAAACGGAAAACAGAATCTCGCCTCGGAATCGAGCTATGTTTCCCATTATAAAAAATTATAAAAGAATGTAATCGGACAGCATCATCCCTTACTATCCGAAGCTGCTGAGTGCAATTTTGAGCTCCATCACGGCCATCAGTGCATCGCACCCTCTACGCAATCAGCAAGGGATTCAAGCACCCCTCAGCTCAGAGACGTCCGAGGAGTGCGTTGCGGGGTGGAGTGCGATTCACGGATGCCGCCCATCGAACAACTGTGGTTCCGTCGGGCATGAATCTGACCGATGACTCAACAAGTTGATTCCAACAGGAATGTGAATCACAGGCAGTTAGCATCGGATGGCTGCCTGATCATCGTGCTAGTAATACTATTAGAACAGCAACACTATGCAAAAGGCATTACAAGAAAATGGATTCAATATTATTTTACTGTTTGAAGGCCTTGGATCTAACCACATCAATTTAGACAATCCAAACTTATATTCCCCTGTTGGCTTTTCTTAATGATACAGCAGAAAGAGCTCAAAACACATACTTCATAATTTATCATCAGTAAAACTAGACTGTGCTGAAATATGTTCGAAAAGTCACAGAATGAACGGTTGATGCACTTACAGATAAGAAGAGATTCATCCCAGATACGAGTGACTGAGGAGCATTGGCAGTACAGTCAACAGAAGGTTTTCCCTCATATACGATAACTTTATCAGCTAGGTACGTTGCCATAATGAAATCATGCTCAACAACAAATGCAGTTTTCTTTGCATGAAGGATAAATCTCTTTATCACCTTTGCGGCAATAATACGCTGCTCTGAATCAAGATACGCACTCGGCTCATCAATCAGATAGATATCTGCTGGCTGCAAAAATAGCCATAATGCAGAGAGCATTAGAAGAAGATTGATTGAAGGCATTTCGAGAACAAGCATACTTGTTTGACTTTCTTTTATCTTGTGTTGATGATCAATAGAGTAACCACCATATGCATCACCAAATCATATCTGATTATCCCTTCATTCATTGAATACAGATACCAAAATGCAGGTGGAGGTAAATATTCTCAACCGAAGCTGACTCTTATTTCTAGTAGAAATAAGGATAAATATCATGTGGCAAGATAGGAATTATTGCTCAAGTCTTCATAATATGTCTTTAAGAGGCTCATGGAGGCCAGAGAAATGCACCCTTAACCAAAGATGTAGAGAAATCTAATTTAATTTCTACAATATATGTGAGGAAACACAAATAACATAAAGTTGATATTAATCTATCAAAAGTGTTGACTTCATTCTCTAGATGCATGCATTGAATCATTACCAACTCTGACATCGAAGTTCATAAAACCCTTGCATGAAACATAAAGATCCATAGCGATTGCCAAATGAATTGCCACAAACAAAGAAAATTCATCACCATGTCGATGGTATGCTCAGCGGTAGTCTGTACAATCTATTTAATCATGATTCCAATAGAGCATACCGATCTTTCATAGTGAAGTGAAAACTTCGTTTCAGAAGGGATTTATTGCAGCAAGTATATGCATACATAACTTCTATACAAGGATTGAAATCTCGAGAAATTTTGTGAAATATCTCGGTTTTCCTCAAGGTCAAGACGGAATCCATCCGACAAAATCCGCAAAATCTTTTGGTCGTTACAGGGGCCTTGGTGAAAAACATGATATTTCAGGAAATATCATGCGAAATATCTAATTTTTCCGTTATATGTGTGTGCGCGCGTGCTTGTGAACAACGAAGTCCACCGGTTTAAAAAATCATATGGATCTTAGCGACACAAATTCAAGAGTTAAAATTTCATAATCTATTTTCAAGTTAACAAATCAGCCACCTTCTAGAGGCATAACCCAATGTACCCAAAATCGTTTTAGGTGTACTTGTTACAGAAATAGTTTGGGCCCAACAGACGAGCTTCGTGGGTGATAGGAAGATGAGGCTTCAAATATCAAGCAGATCTGTCTTAATGTGGCCAAGTTATGGACATTTTCAGTTTTATTGACACTTATTTTCGTTTTATGTGTAATTAGGGACAGACTTTAGCGTCATAAGTTTGCAAGTGGAGTAGTAGGATCAGTTCACTTAGACGTGATGAACGCTGAGATAGACACGATTTAAATCACTTGTCAACCTCAGCAAGAAGAGAGATAATTTTAAAAGACAAATAAGTGGGTGGTCTTAAAAATTATTCATATATTCGGTTAATTTCTGATGATCGTTTGATACACATTAATCTTATCTAATCAACCCTTGTTTTTTTCCCTCCAGATGAAGAAATGCAAGTCTCCTTTAAGCTTCACAGCTCTCGACCAATGACTCCAAGTTGACTCTTCGTGGCACGCTCAATCTCAATAAGGGTATATATTCGTCATACTCCCAGGTTTATATTCCTTGATAGCCAATGCCTTTGCTAAAGTGTTATTGGATTTTATATTTAGCAATAACTACTCCATTTGAAGCTCTCCAAAAAACTTATATGTTCTTTTCCTTCAAACTCAAGTGTTGCAGCTCGCTTCCAAAAGGACTTCATCAGACAATAAAAGAGTGGATCTTTGTACCATATACACATCAATCAAAACAAAATAGTGACACCGTCACTTAGAAAATTAAACTTCATAAAACAAGTAACATAACAACCAACTAAAAAGGCATTGCCAAAAATAGGTTAGCAGTAAGCTTTTCCTCTCAAATCAGATCTGTTAAATAACACATTTGACGGGTAGGAGTATCCCTTATGAGAATCTTTTCGATGATTAGGGGAACGTATTGAAGACCACTTTTCGATGATCGACAGCCCCACCTCCCTTTCCTATGTGTTTCTTCTAAAATAGATCTCAAACATAGTACAAACATCCATATACAAGAGAAAAAAAAACCAATAGAAAGCTCTACTCATGTCTATATACATGCTTACAAGAACACTTAGGCATATCCTGTTCAATTCACCCCCAAAGAGTCCAAAATATTGTAATTGCTCTCAAAAGACCAGTAACCATCCACACAGCCCTAACAGGTTAAGAAACTCCACCAAACAAGAGGTCCTATGGGCTTCTCAATCGTAGATTATTTTAAGCACGTTACGTTAAATAAAAGCTTCATTCAGCTCCTAGTGGTCCTACATCTAATGTCCCTATTCCTCACATCCCAAGAACAAAGAGTTATCACTGCAAGGGAATGCCATCTGCGTATCTTCGACCCCATCAGTACTCACAATTTTCTTTTCTATCCGCCCAATAGAGTATTCAACTGAAAATTTCAAAAGTATGGCAAACATCTAGTTGCTATTTCCTTGTACTCAACCAGCATACACTCTCAGTCCAGGTCGTGTTTAAAATACATAACCTCCAATGATCTAGCTTCCCCATGGTCTTTCAATGATAGACCTAATCAATCACACTATCCACTATGTAGCCATGTTTACCAGTAACCATGGTTTGTATTCATCATTTCTTTTCACATTATGAAAATTGCTTGAAGCATCTCTTTATGTTTTAACATAAAGTTTGAGGTGAGAAAGCTCTGTAAGGCTGTGATTGGACAAATTGTACCCATTGGAAAGGGATAGTCATGACATTGATTATGGCAAGATTCTCAGCCACTGCAAAAAATGTGAAGCACAAACCTAAAATGTTAGTCGTACTTTCCGTTCTCATACCAAGAATTCCATATTGGTTTTGTTGCATCATCAATAAACCAAGAGGCGTGAATTATCCTACCAACATGAGCAAGGGACTGCTAGGCCAACTGTATGCTTTGTGCCTCACGACCAAGTGATTTTCTCCTGTAATGGACATGTTATCAATCCAGCATCCTATAAGAGAAGTTTCTATCTACATACATCCAACAGTTAGCCAGACCAAAAGAATTGACGGAATGCAAAAGAAAATGAGTGGACTCAAGGATGCTATTATAATGAATTGACATGAAAATATCATAAAGAAAATTGTATGCATTACCTTCATTTATCAATGCAAAAGAAAGTAACAAACTCTTAGTTCTTCCTATTTCTAACACAAATCCACTTTTACTACGTTAATATGCCCCCTGCTGCCCCAATATTATGCCCATACAACAAAACTGGCAGGAGTATATGATGAAAAGGTTGGAATAGCACCAGTGGATGTTAACATAAGAACTTATTCTAAATGGTCTGAAGAAGTAACAAAATTGGTAAGAAAGAGCCACTATGAGAAGGACTCATATTCATATTGGAAGGTCAAAATACGGTGGAGGGCAAAGAACGGAAGAATTAAAGTACTGAGAAGGCAGGTAATGAGGCTTTCCATTTCAAAGACCTTGGCCTTGGATGAAGCAGTAGGACGTTCATAAAAAGTCGTCTAAAAATTGATGGTTTATGCATCCCACATTCAATAAGTTCAGATAATGTGTAAAACTTGTTCTGTGTTCAGAAAAGATGTGGATGGTGATGTTTTAACAAGGCATTCCCACCGAAATCTGCACAACTCTGTCAATATCACAATCAGACCCATTTGAAGAGTCCGGTGTTTAAGCCATATTTCCATGTTCCGATTATAAAAAATCTTTGCAAGAAATATATTGTATAATTAAATCAAAACCTACCAAAATGGAAGAAACAAAAGTAAGCAATAACAACAGGAGAATCAGGAGCTACAAAAAAGTGTTCATACCTTTCCAAGACACAAACATATTGCAACTCTTTGCAACTCCCCACCAGAGAGATTTACAACTTGTTGGTCCATTAGTTGCTCAATTTGTAAGGGTTTCATAACATCAGATGTGAACTGAGGATGCATATATGAATCCTGAATTCTTTTTTGCAGCAAGTGTTTCACGGTAGATGGAAACTTAGGACTGATCTTCTGGGGCTTATATGAAAAATGAAACTCAGGAATTTCAATTTCTGAATCTTGCAACACATCAGGCTTCAACAATCCAGCCTATAGTCATAACATTACAAACAAGTATAAGCCTGTGCAGCAAGTATATGAAAGATGGTGGCACTGCAAGGAATTTGCAAGTGTAATCTTACAAAGGATTTGTTTACGAAATGTTGAAAAAAATGGTAACAAAGTACACATTCTTATTTAAATAATCAATATAATGTTATATATGTATGGAAGAATGTATGTATTCATATACTTATAAAGATCAACAAAAGGTAAAACAGTATACCAGCATGCGAATAAATGTGGTCTTATATGTATGGAAGAATGTATGTATTCATATACTTATAAAGATCAACAAAAGGTAAAACAGTATACCAGCATGCGAATAAATGTGGTCTTCCCCGTTCCATTCTCCCCCAACATTACAATAATCTGCGAATCAGTAAATTCACCCTCAATCACAGAAAGCTTGAAATCACCCTGGGTTTTACTCATGGTAGGGTACCTATACCGCTGATATGCCTGAACCTCCTCAGCACTTTCCTGAGGAGTCTCAGCAACCTGAAAAGACAAGAATATCATAGAATAATAGTGGAACATTGAAAAATACAATATTTTCACAACGATGTAAGATTGTCACCTTAAATGTAAGTGATTCATCTCGAAATCGAAGGTTCTCAGTAGGAACAAAACCAGCCAAGAAAATGTTGATTCCCTCTCTAACAGAGAACGGCAAAGTAACAACTCCATAAGCTCCCGGTTTCCCATATAAGCAACAGATAAAATCTGATAAGTAATCAAGGACACTAAGGTCATGCTCCACAACAATCACATATCTGCATAAAGGAAGAAAATGGAGAGTTGCAGTTTTCACGAACAAAATGAAAATATCTTCACAAACACGGAAGCCATTAATACCTGTTGGGCCTGAGCAAGGAACGAATTACTTTAGCAGCTTTAAGCCTTTGTTTTACATCGAGATAACTTGATGGCTCATCGAACATATATATTTCTGCATTCTGTACAGCAACTACAGCGATTGCAAACCTTTGCAACTCTCCACCAGACAAATCTCCTACATCACGGTCAATGACCTGATTCAAGTCTAAATCAACACAGAGTTCAGCCTTTATATCTCTCTCATCCTTCTGGGCAAGGACCTGCCCAACATTCCCTTGGACAGCTTTTGGAATGTGATCAACATATTGTGGTTTGATGATTGCCTGCAAGTTCCATATTAAGTTATTTGCCATAAAATAAAGCAACGTAATCAAAGTAATGTCACAAGGGCAGAAAAATGATTCTATCACAATAACCTTGGTTCTATGTTTCATGTTTTCTAATCCCATGTTTATTATTTCTTAGGCTGTGTTCCTTTCCTGGGAAATGGAATTCCCTATGAAATGTGTCCATTCCTATACTCTTTCCACAAAACCACCTATGTGTCATCTATGCATACATTGATTTCACCATCTTACCACATCTGCTTCTGTATACAGAGGATACATGATTTCACCATGAGGATGGGGGCAGTACAGAAGAATTTACAGATCTTAGATGATTGGTTGAGAAATGAAATGTCACAAAAGTGGCTTTCATTTGATGGGAAATTACAATTCTCATTTTTAAGTAACAGAAAGAACATGGAAATGGATCCATTTCCAACATAATTCCAATTCCCAGAAAAATAACACAGCCTTTATGATTTTTTTTGTCTAAATGAACATATCTTTTCAATAAATTTTTAAAAATTCAAGACCTCGAGAGAAGTAATCATTAAAACACGACAAATATGAAAAAAATAAATCATAAAAAAACTTTAAGAACCCATTCATGCAAATGCATACACTACTCAATATTGGTAATTTTTTATTTTGTAAGTTCATTATTTTAAGCTTGTAAAAATGCATGTTATTCAGTAAAATAAAAATAGATTGGTAGTTTATAGTATATGACCTGGAATTACTACAAATGGTTGTTAATACCAATGTTCAAAAACTCGAAACTCGGCCTCGACTTGAAAGTTAGCTGAGTCGAGTAAACTCTTGAGACTCGACCGAGTTTTACTCCAACTCGGTCCGATTTGGGCAATAACTTGACATGAGATATGGTCGAGTTGCGTTGACTTGGCTGAGTTTTACCGATTTTTAAAACAATGGTTAAGACTACACGGGCAATAACCCAAAAACCTTGTCCAAACACAGCCTAAGACTTAAGGGTATTTCACAAGACAACAATAAGGCCTATAATGTTATATGATTCATAATGTTGGCCCAACAAGAAAGCTCAAGTACATAAGATGAGATAAGGATGTTCTGGTGGATGTGCAGAAAATCCAGGACGGACAGAGTGACAAGTGACAAGTGACAACTGAGTGTATTAGAGGAAATGATGGAGTCACACCAATTGATGAAAGTATGATGGTGGTGTGATGCAGGACGCCGACCAGCCCGAGCCGCGACCCGATGCCAGCTGGAAGCGCCGTCTGTGGGAGGACGGTTGAGATCGTCATCCGAGTATATCGTGGGCCGTAGTTTATTTTGCTGTTTAAGTTATTTAATTTCGGATGGATAATTAGTCGCTGTTAATTCTGCTAGTTCGGTTATGATTATGATTTCGTTTGTTAGGGGAGTTGTTATCTCATGTAAGGCTATTTAAAGCCCAGTAAATGTGATTCTAATTAGTGGATGAAGAAATTAAGAAAAGAATTTCGTGCCTTTTGGTTCCTGTGATGGGTACCCTCCGCTTCTCCCTCCCCTTGTTCGTCCTTGCGTGAGAGACGCTCGGCATCCCTTCCTCTGTGCGTGAAGCACCACCAGATCTTCCCATTCTCCATCTCTTCCCGTTCTTCTGTGTTTGCTGCGACGCTGACCCGAATCACAGCCCGCCGCGACCCGTCAGCCATACGCCGATCGGCTGCCGCTCAGTCCGGCCGGATCCTCTCCGCCGACCCATCCCAGTCCCGCGCGACACCCGCCACCGGCGACCGCCCAGCCCCGCCCGCCGTCACCTGATCCGCCAACCCGATCCACCCCGGCCCGCCACCGGCGACCGCCCGGCCCGGACCCGTACGCCATTCTCCCCTGTTCGGCGGAACGAGAGAAGAGCAGAAAGAGAGAGAAAAGATAAGAAAGAGAGAAGAGCAGAGAGAGAGGGAACAAAGAGAGGACAGCCACGGGCTCCCGTGACCCCTTGATCCCCTTGGCCTGCAAAAGATCTGAGCCATACCTCTTGGGTGCTGTGGTGTGTTGGCTGTGTTGTGGTGTTTGCTGTGTTGTGGTTTGGAGGTCAAAGGACAGCTAGCTTTATTGTTTTCTTTTCATTGATGTGGATGGGACAAACCACAAGCACATGTGAGTGTTTTCCTTGTCAGCAGAGAATTCAAAGCAGATCTCCCTTCCTTGCAAACAACAACCCATTGCACGTTGATAATTGCGGGCAGCCCCTCCTAGCGCTTGGGATTTTCTGAAGCACCCCTGCTCTGCAAGACGACCCCTGTGGTAACTTCGGTGCACCTTCGAATCAGGTGTGCTCGTTCTAACTCGTACTAGGCAAATCCCTGTTCTTTGAAAATTTACATTTCAGCCTGTCCTATTATTATTAAGTATTATTAAACATAGAATCCCTACTCTTCATTACAATTGTGATTGCTGGTTTGCACATAGGCCCCTGGATATTACATGAACCTGCGCCTTTGAAAATACACCTGTTCAACCTGTTTGAATCGTTGAAATCCTGTTAAAGTGCAAATTAGATTATTAATTAAGACCTGGTATTTCCTGTCCAACTTCGGAGGCCTTCACCCCGAACGATCCCCGGTTTTGTTATTTGGGAAAACCGTGACGGTTCCCCATCAAATTGGTATCAAAGCATAGGTTGGATAGGAAGCCTTCCATTGCATGCAAACCCGTAGCGGTAAAACCTATTCCATCACAATGGACCATAGTGAACAGATATTGAAGGCCTTAGCTGACCTTAGGGCCGATATGACTGCTAGAGTAGATGGGATAGAGGCCCGCCTGAACACCCGACTCGACCGGGTAGAGACCTCTATCCATACCGACAATGAGTCTTATGTGGATGGAGTCGATCGAGAGCGTGGTAGGCGCAACGAGCCCCGACCACAATTCCACCGTCCCGCGCGCGAAACTCCTAATGAGGCGCCATGCGCAGTATCAAACTGGACACCCCTAGTTTTGATGGTTGTTTAGATCCGACCATGTTTTCAGACTGGATGGCAGACATGGACCACTATTTCCAGTGGTACAACATGTCAGATGCCTAGAGAATCCGGTTCGCCAGAATGAAACTAATCGGTGCTGCCAAACTCTACTGGCATAACACCGAAAGGGCATTGGCCAGGAACCGTCAACCTCCCATCGAGTTATGGGAGGAAATGAAGGAGAAACTGTCTGAAAAGTATCTCCCTACCTCTTACCGACCCCGTCTTATAGACCAGTGGCAAAAGATATCTCAAGGCACCAAGTCGGTTTCCGACTATATCACACGTTTCGATGATTTTCTAATGCGGTGTGATGTGCAAGAAGAACCCGAGATGACTTTATCCCGCTTTAGATTAGGTTTGAGGGATGAGTTCCAGAAGGAACTCCACTTGCGCGATGTTGTGTCCTTAGAGCATGCCTACCAAATAGCTCAGGATCTAGAGTTGTACCACAAACCGTCCGCTTACAAGTGAGCTGAGCCTCAGGATTACCCCGCTAGGAGTCAACCATCAAAAGCCCCTGAGTCAACCCCAAGTCGAGAAGACAAAGGCAAAGGAATTTTGGGCGAGCCTCCCAAAGGGCCCCCAGGTAAAGGGCAGTGTTACCGCTGTCAGGGGTATGGCCACTTTGCCCACCAATGCCCATCGAAGGCACCTCCTAAAACTTTAATGGTTAAGTCAGGTGAGGGACAATGTGAGGATGATATAGAAGAAGAGGTCTATGTCCCTGACCTTGATGACTGTGAGGAACTTGACGTGGGATGCGATAGGTTAGGTTGCATTGTCACGGCCACCATATCACAAGACTGTGAACCTCTGAGGACGACTAGTGTTGGTCACTCACCTTGGCTAAGGAACAATACCTTTGCATCTTGGTGCACCGTGTCCGGAAAACTAGGAGTCTTACATATCGATAGTGGTAGTTCGGAAAATTATGTGGCTCGCTCGTATGTCAAGGAAAATCACTTGGTCATAGAGACACTCGCCAAACCTTGGCGTACTAGTTGGGTGACAAGCGGTCCCACGCTTAGTGTCACCGCGCGATGTCGTGTCCGACTCGCTGTGGATGGTTACTTTGATAAGATTTGGTATTACGTCCTTGATATGGACTGTTGTCATGTCCTACTGGGGAGACCATGGGAGTATGACAACAGTACCATCCACGATGGAAGGAACAATACCCACACCTTTATAAAAAACGGCGAGGAAATCACTCTGTATTCCCAAAAAGAGGTACCACAATCCGTGAAGGAGTTTGCGTGTTGGCAAGATGACCTATACAAGCGCATAGATACTAGGATTAAGAGGGAGTTGGAAGCTGAGTCTTCCCAAAGTGCGAGGTTGGGTAGGTTGTCTGAGGTTGTAAGTGATCCCGTCTTTGGTCAGTGGGTATACCACGGTCCCAATATTAGTTTTCTGTTTGCACTGACAGGTCCAGCAATCTCACCCCTGACACCCAATATTATAATCGAAAGGCCTGCTCCAGTAATCCCCTTTCCTTGGTACCCTGTTGACCCCAAATTGCCTATTGTTGCACGAGTTTGAATACAGGTGTACTTCTTTGCAGGTGAGCAAGTTGGAAGCATAGTGATCGGCAGCTGGTTACTATATTTTAATCACTGGCAGGATCGTCCGAATTCGCGAGTGTTAGAGTTTCTTCGGGACGCTGCTCAGTACACGGTTCAAGCTCTTCAGAGGATAGATGACGTCTTCTACATTCTTACTCGACGGAGTCGAGTTCTCGTCACCCCGGGAGAGCTGATGCAGGACGCCGACCAGCCCGAGCCGCGACCCGATGCCAGCTGGAAGCGCCGTCTGTGGGAGGACGGTTGAGATCGTCATCCGAGTAGATCGTGGGCCGTAGTTTATTTTGCTGTTTAAGTTATTTAATTTCGGATGGATAATTAGTCGCTGTTAATTCTGCTAGTTCGGTTATGATTATGATTTCGTTTGTTAGGGGAGTTGTTATCTCATGTAAGGCTATTTAAAGCCCAGTAAATGTGATTCTAATTAGTGGATGAAGAAATTAAGAAAAGAATTTCGTGCCTTTTGGTTCCTGTGATGGGTACCCTCCGCTTCTTCCTCCCCTTGTTCGTCCTTGCGTGAGAGACGCTCGGCATCCCTTCCTCTGTGCGTGAAGCACCACCAGATCTTCCCCTTCTCCATCTCTTCCCCGTTCTTCTGTGTTTGCTGCAACGCTGACCCGAATCACAGCCCGCCGCGACCCGTCAGCCATACGCTGATTGGCTGCCGCTCAGTCCGGCCGGATCCTCTCCGCCGACCCATCCCAATCCCGCGCGACACCCGCCACCGGCGACCGCCCAGCCCCGCCCGCCGTCACCTGATCCGCCGGCCCGATCCACCCCGGCCCGGACCCGTACGCCATTCTCCCCTGTTCGGCGGAACGAGAGAAGAGCAAAAAGAGAGAGAAAAGATAAGAAAGAGAGAAGAGCAGAGAGAGAGGGAACAGAGAGAGGACAGCCACGGGCTCCCGTGACCCCTTGATCCCCTTGGCCTGCAAAAGATCTGAACCATACCTCTTGGGTGCTGTGGTGTGTTGGCTGTGTTGTGGTGTTTGCTGTGTTGTGGTTTGAAGGTCAAAGGACAGCTAGCTTTATTGTTTTCTTTTCATTGATGTGGATGGGACAAACCACAAGCACATGTGAGTGTTTTCCTTGTCAGCAGAGAATTCAAAGCAGATCTCCCTTCCTTGCAAACAACAACCCATTGCACGTTGATAATTGCGGGCAGCCCCTCCTAGCGCTTGGGATTTTCTGAAGCACCCCTGCTCTGCAAGACGACCCCTGTGGTAACTTCGGTGCACCTTCGAATCAGGTGTGCTCGTTCTAACTCGTACTAGGCAAATCCCTGTTCTTTGAAAATTTACATTTCAGCCTGTCCTATTATTATTAAGTATTATTAAACATAGAATCCCTGCTCTTCATTACAATTGTGATTGCTGGTTTGCACATAGGCCCCTGGATATTACATGAACCTGCGCCTTTGAAAATACACCTGTTGAACCTGTTTGAATCGTTGAAACCCTGTTAAAGTGCAAATTAGATTATTAATTAAGACCTGGTATTTCCTGTCCAACTTCGGAGACCTTCACCCCGAACGATCCCCGGTTTTGTTATTTGGGAAAACCGTGACGGTTCCCCATCATGGTGGCCCTTAATAAGAAGAGGGTGTCAGATTACTACAGAATGGTCAACGAGGAGGGGAAGACCTAAAGCAAAATTGACTGAAGTTTGGAAAAGATATGAAAAAAAATGACAGCAAAGATAGCCCTTAACAAAAATGAAGGCCAAATAGATGG
Source organism: Chamaelirium japonicum (assembly GCA_947650365.1). Lineage (NCBI taxonomy): Eukaryota > Viridiplantae > Streptophyta > Magnoliopsida > Liliales > Melanthiaceae > Chamaelirium > Chamaelirium japonicum. Next base: position 18,691,836 of record OX393559.1, on the reverse strand, counting down.
AACATGGCTCAATGGATATGGTTTATGTCAAAGCTGTTGGATTATAAAATAATCAACATGATTCTCAACATCATGTCAAATTGAAACACAATGTGATTGAAACACACAGCTTCTCAACTCATGTCAGATTGAGTAGATAGAATCTTTGCTTCGCAAACTCACACCAGAATGATCAATCTTCTTTTTTAAAAGCTATGTTGTTCAGTATCAAAGTTTCTCACCTGAGACTTTATGCATCAAGAAGTAGCTTCAAGCAGATAAAAATAGACCTGATTAACTAGTATTTACTTAATACTTTACAATTTACATTGTTGGCAATTCGATCATCATGTAAGCAACGATAGTTCCCTAAGCAAGCATTTATTTATTGAGATAGATCTTTCAAATGTAACACACGAAATCAAATAACTCTTGCCACTAGTAATAATATTTGAAAGATGTGATGTAATTAAAGATAAAAAATAATAATAAATATTTTAAGAGTGACTAATGGTATCAACTGGTTGATAACATTCCATTTAAAAAAAGTATAAAACAATGCGAACCTTCAGGTTATCCTCTAGGATACGAGTGAAATAATTTTGAAGCTCAGATCCTCGAAAGTATGTCAAAATTTCATGCCAGTCTGGCGGATTCTGCGAAGGAAGTGAAAATAAGGATAAAGGATATGCATGCATCCAAAAACAAATATAAAGAAAAGGATTGGCATTACATTAAATCGGCCCAAGTTGGGTTTCAACTTCCCAGCCAACACTTTAAGGGCAGTTGATTTCCCAATACCATTTGTTCCCACCAGGCCCAGAACTTGCCCAGGTCTTGGGACTGGCAATCTGTAAAAAATTTTAAAACTATGTATTCAAGGTGAAAATCAGATGCCCAATATACATATAGCAAGCTAAATATTTGAGCTAACCTGTGCAACTTGAAAGTATTTGGCCCATAACGATGGGTCGTATCCTTGTCCAAATCCTTGGGTAGATTGATTATCTGAATGGCCTCAAAAGGGCATTTCTGCATCCACGAGCAATGCAAGAAGCTAAGAGTCCATCCCATTTAACCATAAAACCAAATCTAGAGACTAGTAAAAAGAGCATTACTAAAGACCTTCACACAAATACCACAACCAATGCACAACTCCTCTGAAATGTAAGCAATCTTTGAGGCGGAAGTGACCTCAATACAAAGTTTTCCTGTTAAAGCATAGATAGAAAATGTAAATTATAAAGCACAAGAAACATGTACTGATACATGTATATAGTTTATTTTCTACAAGGTTCTTTTAGTGTTATGCAGTAAATTTAGAAACACAATCTAATTAAGACACTATTACACCAAAATCAGAAAGAACAGGGAAAAAACTTCACTACAAGAAGCAAAATAGTATTATTTATAAAAAGGCAATGCAAACTGTAAAGCACAAGAAAGATGCAATTGCACATGCTGACATGCATGCATACATAATATTTTCGACGATAAAAAAAAGAAGGCTTCATTTAATATTTGAACCCAAACAATAAACTGAGACTTGTCAGGAAACTAATAAACCAAGCTTTTGATTACAAGCAGCAAAAAAAGATCAATAAATAAAGACCAACTTGCGAAGAGCTAAACCATAAAATTGTAGTTGGATAGCCTATGGTAGAAAGACAAAGAAGCTCAATCTCTCTATGCAATGTTGTGAAGCTCATAGGAATGCCTGACATTCAATCATGGAAAAAAAACAAGCTATCAAAATGACGGAAGGAAACCACAATCTGTCCGATATCCTACAAATGCATCCGGGAATACAACAATTCACAGACACTCCCCTGAGTCCACCATTACTGCGTGTTGAATTATATGCTACCTTGACGGTTGAAGTCATCACCATCGATGTGTTATCCCATTAAGACGGCTCGACTTTGGACCTAGCAAAAGATCACACTTCTCTACACGCATAATCACTAATCATAGATCATCTCAACGATAATCAACGAGAAAACCTTCCATGGTAAAAAGCCTCAACCAATTTGACGCCCCGCTTTGTGCATCCTTTACTTACCCATTTGGATCCATAAAAGGCATTGAAATAAAAAAAAGTGTTTCTTTATAGAGTTTCTTATCTGCAAGCTAACCATAATCGCGGAGAATCGACAATTCGTGTGATGAATTCTAGTCAGGATAACTGGAAGTCTGGATCAGACTCCACATACTGAGATCCAAATTACTCCAATTGGCGTTCTGCAGCAGCTGAAAACTGCGAAAAGTGGGGACAAAAGTACCCTAATTTTCTGTTTTTTTTAAAAAGAAATCACCTTTTGATTCCAACTTTAGGGAAGAAACAACAATTTACTGCCTTTTCCATCATTGTCTCAGCATAAAAAACAATCAAAATAAGTGTTCACGATAACCCGAGAGAGATTGGCGAACAATAAACTGGTAGAGACGGCGGAACCTGTTTTGACGACGGGGCAGCACTTCTTACACTCCTGGCGGCACTTCTTCGGCTTGCAGCGGTCGGAGCTGACGATGGCGATCCGAGTCAGTCGATCCGCCATCCCGACCTCAGCAGATCGAGCGAACCAGCTAGCGGAAACCCTAGCGCCGCCTCAGAGCCCTAGAAGCGGCGGGGAGAGAGAAGGAGAGACGACCTGGGTCAAAACTCAAAAGATCGCAGTTTCGGAGAGCAACTGGACCAATGGGGGAAGAGCGCATTCCCCACACGCCTCAGCGGCTGCCTAGAGTGGAATGTGGGCCTATGTGGACGTTATCCGTTTAGACCATCTGGGCTTTGTGATAGCCCAATTTAGATTAGAATGGGCTTATGGAATAGGCCTGTAGATTAAGGTGACATCTATTGCCATTATCAAAGCCATAAATATTCATGTTTTACTCACACCAACCGCAATATCCATCAACATGTTTTTTTTAGGGTTAATATTTTTTTTTTGGTATTTCAAGGGGAAGGGGGGGGGGGGGGGGGGGGGGGTCACCGGACCTCCAGGAGGCGCCACAGTCTAGCGCAAGCAAGAAAGCCCTGCTCGCCAACGGTAAAAACATCAGAAACCGCCACTCGACAGAAAAAACCATGCGCCAACAAGACGAACAACCAGACCCTAACTCTAGGGACTACAACACGCCACCTCCGGCGGCCACCAACCACGCACACCGACGGAAGAAATTTTAGGGTTAATATGTAAAACATCCCCAACAACAGATCGCTGGTACAAGGACCCGCAAGAGATCCACTTAACGTAAGTTTCTTGATCTTTAACAAAAACCCAAAAATATCCTCATTGTACTCCTCCCTTCTCTCTGGAGTTCGACTTACTATGGACCTACACCTAATTTATCTGAAAAATAATAATAATTAAATTACATAAAACCCCAACAACTATTACCCAATTTCATCTTACCCCCGAACTACAAAACTGAACAAAATACCCCCATACTATCTAGGGTGTAACCAATTGACAGAAAACATGATAATTTGCCATTCTCTACGAAACTTGAATATATTTCATAAGGGGGGGGTTTCATGTAGTTTACCTTAACTTTTAATATATCTGATGCCAATGGTGCGAAACTGTCGGTGCAAACCGCACATGGGAGGAATCATGTACTCACATCATCATAACCGTCCGATGCAGCGCTTTACATAGGTTCCCAAGAAAGAGTGCAAACAAAATGCTCTCTCTATAGGTGAAGAACACATAAGTTCAAGTTCACAGGCAATTCATTTTAATACACCATTAATGGAAAACTTCATGAAAAATCAACAAATACACTCCCTTGTGTTAGTATGAAGTAGAGATACAAGTTTATACACTTAAAACTCTGCAAGCAACCAGGTTTGATACACCACCGCTGCCTCGAGCAGTCAAACGAGTGTTATATACATAAACCACCTGGTAACCTAACTCACAGAACCCAAAACCTGCAACTGGATGAATACAGGAAACCAATAGGAGGGAGACGAGAGGGGAGAATAAAAAAAAAAAGCATGATTACATTTCCTTTGGAAGCCAATTAAATAACTGTGGGTAGGAAAATGTTCGATTCCTGAATTTACAGAACGGTGTTGATATGAAGCGCTTTCAGTAGTGCAGTCGCCATTTGTTTGACCAATACTTGACCACCGGACCGTTGTCCATCTCTCCGCTCTTCGATCAAATTTTGGAGCTTTTGAGGAAGGTCATTCTCCACAATGAGTTGCTTAGGTCGTGGGTGATGTTCATAAACGGCCTGCAGTTTCAAAAAAAGTGATGCGTAAGCACGGACATTTATTCGGCTCCCTTCTACGGCTTGATGTCATTTAGTAAGAAGCTGATAATGATGTGAAGTACGGATGACATGCATCAGTACATTCCACTAATAAGAATGGTTATCACCATCATAATAATGATCATCATCGTCAACCGAGTCTTATCCCATCAAGATGGGATCAACTAACAGGGAAGAGTGACGAAATTTCTGACCGGCCGTCAACCTGGCGCCGACCCTCTAAGATTGGTGCCGAAAACTAGGTCCAGGCAACCGAGCAAGAGCAATCCTTGCTTGATATTTTTTTCCTATCAAGATGAGTATGCTTGAATTGTAATAACTTTTTCTTATCAATATATCTGATCCCTTGAGGAGATTTAACCAAAAATAGAGAACTGAACGAGAGGGGAATGCCATGGAATCTAATAAGACCAGTTGGCATGTAAAGAGACCTACCTTGTTAGTTATGCATCTTAAGCACATGCCAAGGAGAATGGTTGTCAACTAACCTTTATTAATTTCAGAAGATTAAGACGAGCAATTGCATCCTGATGGTCAAGCCTTGCAATGAGTAAAGTCGTCAGACCATTGATGGCCATTGCTGTATTAATTCGAGATGATTTCCTGCATTTTCAAGTGCACAACCATTTGAGAGAGAGAGAGAGAGAGAGAGAGAGAGAGAGAGAGAGAGGTGTGTGGAGATTGCATACGTGATTATTTTGAGGAAAGGTTCCAATATGTTGACGAAATACTGTTCTGGACAGTTCTGAAAAAACTTCACGAGTTTCTGGATCGCTTCCTTCTTCAACAATGCTTGTTCTACTTTCCTGTGATCGTTATCGTGAGCCAAGCAGACCGCAAGACAATCTAATGCTGTCCCGGCCCATGCTTCATCCTCTAACAGGTTCAAGTACACATCCAATCCACAATGAGCCCTTAGCTGCTCCCGTGAGTTACGGGATGCATGTGCCATGTCACAGAGTAGAGGAAGTGCATATTGTTTCAATGGCGAATCTGACATGATAAAGTTCATCAAGTGTGGAATTATTCCATTTTCAGCTGCCTGTTCCTGCCTCCTCTTGTTTATCTTGCAAAGGTTGAATAGTGCATTGAGGACCTTCCATAGACAACGAAGATATCAGAAATATGTTACTAGCTCGGTCATACTTGACGCTAACAGAGCAAACAACTGCTGGATTTTTCCTTTTAAATTATAGAATTAGACAAGAAGAAAATTGGAAGGAAATAAAAATTTAAATGGCTTGAAGGATTGATGGCAATAGAACAAGAACAGAGAAGTTAGAACTCCATCACTTTTGGTGTACTAGCAATGTTCTAAAAAGCGCTAGGCGCTAGGCGCTAGTCGAGCGGTTGGGGACCTTCTAGCGCCCAGGCCGCCTAGGGGGTGCCTAGGAGGCTCCGAGGCACCTAGACGTTTTTGCTTTTTTTAAAATTATTTTGATATTATATATAATATATATTTTTTAACTTACTATAAATTCAAGATTATCCCAACTATTATTTTAAAAAGCATGTATCATTTACATAACCATAAACTCAAGACTAACAAGAACAAAAGCAAGCATGATATTATCTCAGATAATATCATAATATTCATAATTTTAGTACATTCCAAATCATAAATTTATGATTATCAATATTAAAATAGCATCTATACACGTTCTAGTGCCTAGGTGACCGGCTAGCCTAGCCTAGAAGCCTGAGCCGCTTTTCTGCACTGCCTTAGGATTAGGCTAAGCGGTAGGGGGCCTTCTAGCGCCTAGGCGGCCGTCTAGGCCGCTTTTTATAACACTATGTACCAGCATAAAAAACTGCACAAGCAAGCCAGCATCAAAACTTGTGTATGTGTGACCTCATATGAGCATGTATAAATGTTAGTCGTACAACCAAGTTCACATATACTTCCTTTGTATATAGGGGTGTTCATGATTCGGGTTGGTTAGGTTTTTTGATAAATTTGGAGCTGAACCGAAGTTGATCGGTTCTCCAGAAAATGGAACCGAACCAAACCATTCCTTGGTAAAAACCGAACTAAACCAAACCGGAAAAGTTCGGTTTGGTTCGGTTCGGTTCTGCGGGTCCTTCAAATTGCTCGTCATCACATCGTGAGGTGTGATAGGTTGAGCCGTTGAGTTGGTTCAAAATTCATTCTTAAGCCTTTAACTTTGGGTGCTGCTATGTGACCCTATAGAATTACTAGTAACACCCTTAATTTTTTACTTTAAGATATTTCATAAGTTGGGATTTGGGGGTGCCACTAATTATGTGGGTAACACCCTTCACTTTTCAGTTTCATCACACCGTTGAACACTTGAAAGTTTTGAATGCACCGAATGGTGGTAATTGGGGTCATCACCATGTAATGTACAATATTAGTGAGACTGTACACTGTATAGTAGTAACTACTGAGGTTATAATACCAATGGTTCGGGTTGGGTTGGTTCGGGTTTAAAAACTCACAACCCAGAACCGAACCGACCATAGCGGGGTTTTTTTTTTTGGAACCGAACCAAACCGACAATCAAAAATACCCGATCCAAACCGAACCAAATAGACCGGTTCGGTTCGGTTTGGCGGGTCAACCCAAACCGATGAACACCCCTATTTGTATATGAGTCTCACATGAGGACACTACATATATTGGCCCTAATGAGAAGTCGATTCCTTATCCCCCCAAATCCTAGCCTCCTCGTCCTCCTCTTTCCCTCTCTCTCTAGAGTTATTGGTGACATGGTATCAGAGCCATCGATCCGGACTCTCTTCTGCACGCCGCTAATCCTTGAAAGCAAACTGCTCCTCCGGTCGTGGATCTCGAATCGACGAAATTCCTCGATCCATCGACATCGAGCAGCTCCACGTCTCTACCTTGGCTCCTGCTCACCGACCGACTGTAGAGATCTAAAACAAGCCACCCGAGTAGGTACTCATCTCTGCCTCGAGATCCAGCCATCCACATATGCTGCTCACCGACCGATTACAGAGATTTGGAACGGAGCTGCTTAAGGTACAAAAGGTATGACCAAAAGCTAAAAGATACGACTTCTTGATAAGAAGGTACAGCTAACCTTAAGGTACAATCAATTAACAGAAGAGTAAATCATTGTCGTAGTAATTGCATCTCTGCCATCTCCTCTAGTTTATAACTTTCCCTCGTAAATGTTTCCATTTAATTATTCAAGAGTGACTGTGGTGAATATCGTTTTCCCTTTGTTCACATGCTCGTAAATCCATAGTTGTGTTATTAGGCGAAATAGTTGGTTACCAAAACTAAATTTCATTCTACAAACTAAAAACAAAAAAAACAAAATTACAGATATGATACTTCAATCAACAACATTACACAACCAGGTAAGTAGACAGTCATTGCAGTGATTCTTTCAAACTTAATCACTGCCTTCGAAATGGAGTCCAACATATTGTGCACCGACAGACCCCATGTGTATTTATTCAACGCTGCTATCTCATCTATGTACTGGCCAATTGAACACGCATCATGTAGTTACTCTCTAAGAGTAAGAAGGTGCATAATAGATGCAGCAAGCGGACCTTTGCACAATCCTCTTTCACTCCCTCTTTCCGAAAGTGCACGAACGATGCTCAGACTATTCTCCATGTTTATTTTTTGAGTGGGGGAAGTACTTATCCCTGATCTTGGATTTTGATAATTTTTCTTTCCCACTATACTTTATAACAATCCCATCTGCTTTAAGGCCTAAAATCAGATTGGTACCATCAACCATAAAGGGCACGATCTTCCCCCAAGCATGAAGCCCCTATCCTTTATGCTATAAAGTCTAAAAAGTCAGATCATAAGATGCATGTCATGATGGACATTGTTTATCTCAACAAAGTAACCAAATGGGGTTCTCCCGATTATCTCCAGATGGCTTTCTGACAACGTTTGGATCAAACTTTAAGAACTGCTGAAGAAAAAACATGGACTGAAATACAAGCACTCTTATCTTCCCCTCAGTATTCTTAGGGGTCCTTTCTTTATCGCCGGAGACGAGGCCTTCTGCGGCTTTCTCATCTTGTCAACATTCTGAATCTCTATTATACAACAAAAATCAAATTAGGGAAACATCAAAATAACAAAAACAAACTAACAAACCAAAAGAGTTATGATGAAGTAATCAAAAGGTACGACCAAATTGGTGATAAGTCCAACCATATTTAAGAGAGTTACAACAAAGTTGTCAAAAGGTACGACCAAATTGGCAATAGGTACAACCATAAATAAAAGAGATACAACAAAAATTATAAAAGATACAACGAAATTGACAATAAGTACACCAAGTAATCAAAAGGTACGACAAAATATAAAATAGGTACAACCATAGTTACCAAGTCAGAAGTCGGGAAAAAATCGGCAAGGGGAGAAGTTAGAAAAATCGGAAAAATTTGGAAAGATCGGTAAAAAGTCGAGAAACAAAGGTAGAATTTTAGAACATATTTTTATAATGATTTTACAATAGGTTTTTTCAGCAATACATGACGAGATTAAAACGTAATTAATCGGGATTAAAACGTGTTAATCATGACTTTTTCATAAAACCGTGACTTTTTCAAAAAAATCGGGAAAGAATCGAGTAGTGAACGTTTGCTAAATAAGTCGTGTTTTAATCGAGACTTATTCAAAAAATCGAAGTTTTGGTAACAGAGGATACAACGAGATAATCAAATAATATGACCAAATTAACAATAGGTACGACCAAATATAAAAGAGGTATGACAAAGTTGTTAAACTATACAACCAAATGAGCAATAGATGTGACCATATAGAAAAGAGATACGACGATGATTGCAAAAGTTATGACGAAACCGGTAACAAGTACAGCCATATATAAAAGGTACGCTCACAATGGAAAAAGATATGACCAAATATAAACGAGGTATGATGAAGTTGTCAAAAGATATGACCAAAGTGACAAGAGATATGGCCAAAGTAATAGGTACAGCCTTATTGGCAAAAGGTACGACCACACATAAAATTCGTACAACGAGCAAGTGTAGTGACACAATCAAATCAACAAGAGATATGACCAAAGTGACAAGAGATATGGCCATTTATCAACAAGTATGCCCAAATGTCAATATGTATGACCAATGACCGCATAGGTACGACTAGAGATCAAATACATACGACCAATGACCAAATATGCACGACCAGTGATCAAATAGGTAGAACCAGAGGCCAACTAGCTATGACAAGAGGCCCTATAGACCTCAGAACCAAAAGGTACAACTAGAGGGCCAAAATCTACTAATTTCCCCTAATACACACAAAAACTAAAAAAAATGATGTTTCATGAAGGGTTTAAGATTTAGGGTTTAGAGTGAGAGAGAGGAATACCTTATATTCTCTATGAGACCTTCCAAAATTTGATGATGTGGGATGAGAGTGAGTAGAAAAGGTACGACATAGAGCGAGAGTGAGAGCACAGAGCAAGGAATTCCATATAATCCCCTTATTGGAATGTTGCAGGTCTTGCAACTAAGAGAGAGAGAGAGAGAGAGAGAGAGAGAGAGAGAGAGAGAGAGAGAGTACAAAGAGAGAAAGGGTAAAAAGGAAAAGGTATAACTGTTTCCCAAGAATTTACAAATTTTAAGTCGATTGTTATGGGGGAAGTGTCACGCTCCCTCGTGGCTCGGCTTGAGCCAATAGGAGGTCATTTAATGCTCCGTGACGATTGTGGAAATGGCACCAAATCCTGGTCGTTCCTATTGCCAAATTTGACGGCTATTATGTCGTGTCTAAATTAGGATCTGTCACGTTTCCAATTGTCTCTCTCTCTCTCTCTCTCTCTCTCTATATATATATATATATATATATATATATATATATATATATATATATATATATATATATATATATATATATATATAGAGAGAGAGAGAGAGAAATGCTATAATGCGGGATGCGGTAAGTGCGGCACCACACCACAGCCGTCTGATGCGTGCATGCGATCAAAACAGTGCATGCATCAGACGGCTGTGGTACAGTGTCGCACGTACCGCATGCCGCATTATAGCATGCCCCTATATATATATATATATATATATATATATATATATATATATATATATATATGGGTCAGGATCCGCTGACCCATATTTTTTTGACCCATCATCCTAATCGTTGGGTTCGGGTTTCAAAATGTGCAGATTTTTTGTAGACGTGCTATCTATGTTATGTTGATCATCCTCACAAAAATTCAATGCATTCTAAAACCTCTAGATGTATCAAATTTGCTCTTCAAATCAACGGTTGAAATTAAAGGTCGAAAAAGCTTATAACATTTGATGGCTCTAGGGTTTTAGAATGTGCTGATTTTTTGTGAGGATGATCAACATACCATAGATAGCACATCTACAAAATATCAGCACATTCTAAAATCCGAATCCAACGATTAGGATGATGGGTCAAAATTTCATGGGTCATCCGATCCTGACCATATATATATATATATATATATATATATATATATATATATATATGAGGGCTGGGTTCCTATGACATGTCATAGGGAGTACCCTATGACATATGGTGAATTAGTAATGCTAGAATGTTTAGAATGTACTGAATTTTTTTGAGGGTGATCACCTTACCTTAGATAGAATGTCTACAAAAAATCAAAGCATTCTAAAACTTGTTGGGACATCAAATGTTAGAAGCTTTATCAGCCATCCATTTTAACCGTTAAATTGAAAATCATATTTGATGCCTCTAGAAGTTTTAGAATGAGCCGATTTTTTACGGGGGTCCTATCTAAGATAGGATGATCATCCTCATAAAAATTAAGAACATTCTAAATATTCTAGGGTTACTAATTCACCATATGTCATAGGGTACTCCCTATGATATGTCATAGGAACTCATTTCCCTATATATATATATATATATATATATATATATATATATATATATATATATATATATATATATATATATAAATATATAAAAATATATATATATAAATATATATATATATATAGACAGAGAGAGAGAGGGGTGTTATGTTGCGTTGTGCGCTGCCGGCAGAGAATGTGAGCTGCGCTCAGCCCGGCCGTCTGATCGCGTGGATCGCATACGAAATCCGCTGAAATACCCCCCCCCATCCGATCGCGCTCAGCCCGGCCGTTAGATCGGGCGGATCGCATGCGAAACCCCACTGAAATCGCTGAAATCCCCCGCCCGTCCGATCGCGCGCAGCCGACCGTTTGATCCCGTGCATCGCACAGCCAGCCCGGAGTTTGATGGGTCGTTCGATTCCCATCCGTTGGATCGATGGAAATCGAACGGACCAAATTGAATTTCGTTGTTACTGTAGTGGCTACAGTAACAACAAAATTCATTTTGGTCCGTTCGATTCCCATCGATCCAACGGATGGGAATCACCCGGACCAATTGTGTGTTAATTCAATTTCCATCCGTTGGATCGATGGGAATCGAACGGTCCAAAATAAATTTCGTTGTTACTGTAGCCACTACAGTAATAGCGAAATTTCTTTGGTCCGTTCGATTCCCATCGATCCAACGGATGGGAATCGAACGACCCATCAAACGCCGGGCTGGCTGTGCGCTGCACGTGATCAGACGGTCGGTTGTGCGTGATCGTACGGGCGAGGGATTTCAGCGGGGTTTCACATGCAATCTGCGCGATCGGACAGCCGGGCTGAGCACGATCGGACAGGCGGGGGATTTCAGCGGGTTTCGCATGCAATCCGCGCGATCGGACGGCCGGGCTGAGCGCAGCTCACATTCTCTGCCGGCAGCGCACAGTGCAACGTAACACCGCTATATATATATATATATATATATATATATATATATATATATATATATATATATATATATATATATATATATATATATATAGGGGATAATGCGGCATGTGGTACGTGCGGCACTGCATCGCAGCCGTCTGATGCATGCGTTGCATGCATGCGATGCACGCAACAGTGCATCAGACGGCTATTATGCAGTGCCGCACTTACCGCATGCCGCATTATAGCATGCCCCTATATATATATATATATATATATATATATATATATATATATATAGAGAGAGAGAGAGAGAGAGAGAGAGAGAGAGGAGGAATGACCAAATTACCTCAAGTGGCCATCCACAAGTATGCTATAAAAATGGTTTGGGCCTTAAATAGATGGTCTCTTTACAATGATTATGATAGAAAGAGACCCAATAACCTATTACTACCAGTAAACTATTTAGATGAAACATAGACTTGACACATATGTACTAAAAAAAAAAAGGTCATAATTCAAGGTGAGTCTTCGATTCATTAAAGCTGCAAATAAAAAAATTAAACCTGCTTGAGTACAGAACAGATGTATGCATAAATAAGGTACACAGAAATGCAAGGGAACTAATTGAAGTACAAAAAAGAAAGTGGGAAAAACTAAAGTTAACCTCTCAAACAAGATACATGTGAATGCCAATTCTCACCTCGGTATGTATTTGAGAGATAAGAGGTCCTTCATGGAGTTCAAGATTCGGAATCAAATGTTTGATTGCATCTGCGCGTTGAAGATTTTCTAGACAGTTTGGGTCGGTCGACAAATGATTAATACATCTAAGAATCTACACTTCAAAAGAGAGAGGGAGACAAAAATAGAATCAGCAAGATAAATAAAAGAGAATTCTAGCTACCTCAACTTTGATCAAACCAACCTTCAATAGAATTGGAGGTTCTATCTTATTGAACATTTGGAAAAGACGAGCAAGCAAGCTTTGACTACACATGTAGGACTTCACGATTGAGTCGGCTTGGGCAAATTCTAACAAAAGATCTGCCACCTTTTCAAGATACTCCCTTGCCACATCAGCATTGAATGGCGATACCATTTGTAATAATAATCCGGAGGATGTAGTACTACCTGATCTTGCATTTAGAACACCAGACCCAGATAGCACACCTGATGTCGTCTGAGATGCAACCCCAGATGTCGAAGCCCCTTCATTAGGAGTTGTTGAGCCAATAAACGGTTGTGTAATCTTTTTACTTGGTGTCTTCTTTGGAATTTTCATATTAATATCTAGATTTCCATTTTCACGTCCATGCATTGAGATTTCTGCAAACCATTAGAGAATGGTTAGTGCCAGAAATGAAAAAGGCACCTACGTTGCAACAATTGATAGAACAAAAAATTTGAAAACTGATTAAGAGATTCAACATAGAAATCTTAAGAACGAATAGTAAAAGCAATATTCATTTTTTTACGTGCAAGATAAAGCATTCCCCATTTGTAGCACACTCCACGGAATGATAGTTCCTTATATCTTTCAAATAAAAAGAAAATATAAACAGCTAGTGGACTATCATCTAAAAATGAGAAAGGACCTTGTCAAACATTAATATTCATGTACCAAGTACTTCCTCTTGAACAAAAAAGATACACATACAACATCAAGGAGCTCGATCACAGATGATAAATTCGGTCAGCTTAGACTTGATAAGTTGCCCTTGAGCTGAGTGATGGCATCAATATTAGTGATTGATGCAATAAAGACCTCTTTGAGGATAAATAATACAAGGTGGATTGGTTGAAGAAGGCCATGGATTCAACATTCAAGACTATGTGACAATGATAAGTTGCCCTTGAGCTGAGTGATGGCATCAATGTTAGTGATTGATGCAATAAAGACCTCTTTGAGGATAAATCATACAAGGTGGATTGGTTGAAGAAGGCCATGGATTCAACATTCAAGACTATGTGACAATGATTGCATGTTTGTAAAGTTAATTTCACCAAAGAAAAGTAGTTGCATATGCATACTACTCTCAGAAATTACTCTTTAGGCTAACAAATGAAAAGAAAAAAGGGCAATAGCAAGTCGAGGTTTACAGTAGCTCGCTCTAGATATAATCTAGGGATGATCCAACTCATGTTCAAGTTATTATGGCCGTTCAATGTTTGCATAGAATAAGATGCTAGAAGCAGAAATTTACTTGAAAACTAGGAAGATTAGAAAGGGAAAGATGACACGAAAAAGGGCACACCGAGGAGATCACAGGCCGCTGCCTCTGGGCTCATGGAGAAAGTATCATAACGAGATGCGATAAGAGGATCTTACTGGAATTTTGAGGGAATAATAGAAGAAAGATAATATTCACAACCTAACTATCTCAATCAAATCAAAGCCAAACTTTGACATATTCATCCCTAGGTCCACGTGAAAGAAAAGAGTCCATGTGAAAAAGAAAAACGAGTGATGTAGAGGTAATGATCCATACACTACACATACAAATAGTAGGTAATTCACAGAATTGGGAAGCTTCCATATATGAATAATGAGAGGGAGGGAGAGATCAGGATGGGACACGGTCAGGCTCCTTAACGTTGCCATATTATCTCCAAATTTAAGTTGTGATCTGATCACCATTAGGTTGATTTAAATGTCATCTAATATCAGACATTGATCTATTGGGCCAATTTCAGCTGAGATAATATAATCATATCTAACTTACAATAGCCTCCAAAGTTCCAAACTACGAGCTTTGCACTATAATCAAGCTCATCTTTTATGGGATAACACTTGATGACGATGGTTTGGATGTCCATTGATCAGAATTGAGAATGTTGTTTCATCTCCATTCTTTTGGGAATGTTATTTTACTCAAGGTTCTAAAAAGCGCTAGGCGCTAGTCGGGCGGTGGGGGGCCGCCTAGCGACCTAGGCGGCGCCTAGGCGTTTTGCCTTTTTTTAATTATTTTAATTATTATTTTGATATTATATAATATATATATGTTTAAAAATTAATATAAGTTCAAGATTATCCTAAACCATTATTTTAAAGAACAAGTATATAACCATAATTCAAGATTGAGTGATTAATAAGAACAAAAGAAAACATGGTCCGCTTGGCTAACCTCAGCCCGCCTAGCTCCGTCTAGACCGCCTAGGCGGCCGCCTTGCCCCGCCTAGGCAGCCGCCTTGCCCCCCCTAGCTCCGCCTGAGAGCTTGGCCGCTTTTCTGGAGCGCCTAGGACCTAGGCGAGGCGGTGGGGGCCGCCTAGCGCCTAGGCGCCACCTATGCGGCCGCCTGGGCCGCTTTTTAGAACACTGATTTTACTCCCATTCTGGCTTCTAATTTGTCTCACTAAGATAATGCAATTCTCTATATGAAATCTTACCTTCTAGCCTCTCTATATAGACTCTTCCCTCTTATAAGGGAACTATGGAGGGTTTGATCCCTGGTTGTGAGAGCTTAAACTGCGTAACCAATAAGATAGGTCTCCCTACCCAAAAATTAGTCTTCGAGTTTCTCTATAGGTATGTTTTTCACCTAGTTATTTTGGTCAGGCTTTCAACACCAACCTTAGTGGATTGACGTTTGGATTACCGATGCTCAGCATTTTTTTTGTCATATCGTTTTATGGAGCATTCTTAATTAGAGTTGTGTAGCATATTCACCCCATGAAAATAAGAGTTTGATGATGTCTTTTGCTCAGAAGTCCCAGCTGGCATGCACAATGTGGATTTGTTTAGAAGGTCCAAGAAAGTACTTGACCAAAAGAAAAAGGATAACACATATATTAAGAAAGCCAAGATCAAAATTTGTGAGACAATCATACAATTGATGTTAAGTGCTATTCAACTTGATATGGATCGATAGGAACCAAAAAACTTATAGATGCACAAAGGAACACTGTGTACCTTTCCAGAAAAAGTGCAAAGGGCTAACATAATAACCATCTGCACCACACAAAACAATATAAACCCAATTTTGTTTTGCTTTTAGAAAGAACTAGTCCATGCCATCTTGACATCACCAAGTAGAATGGACTAACCAGTGAGTTGATTATAGAAACCCATACATATGCCCGGGGTTTCCTTTCATTTTCTGATAACTTATAATATGAGTTCGATAAGTATGATCATATGCATCACAGGTTCTAAGAAAGGATGGAATTAAGTTTGATAATTGGCCTGAATTTGATCCAAGGATTAAGAGTTAATCAAGTATATAAGATCCAACAGATTTTCCGGTAAGTTTCTCATCCAAAAATAAAATTGGAAAGTTCATTGAAGTTGGTTTCAAATGTAGAAGAATCCGAACCTATTACCTAAAAAAGCAAAACAAGCTACACATAAATAGCCACACAACATAGCATAGACATATATAAACATTCCTAGATCAGGTCTAATGATAGGGATGTACTGTTTGATGAATGTTGTAGCCTCATTAGTATATCCATCTACCACTATTTACCTATCTTCTGCCTGGGAAGTCATTGTGGCTTCCATCTCCACTATCTGCTACTCTGTTATAGCCAATACTTCAATAAAATTGACTTTACCACTAGAATACAGTTAATTGTCTGTCTCCTGCCTTCTCTATAGACTGCATCGTCCTATGACCCACCATCATTGACTGAACTCCCTATGATTTAGTCTAATCCTCCAATAAATAATAAGTCCAATTCAAGAAAGATAATAAATCTCCTTTTCTAAAGACCAAGATGACTTAGAAGCATCAGGAGTTGGCATTTTGATCTCCCTCTTCTATTCTCAGCATCTTTTATCTCCACTTTTCTGTAAGATAAGAATCCACTCAAATCTATAACTATGCATTTCTGTTTTCCTAATGTGGATGTCTCCAAATTAAAAAAATACTTTGTCCTTCGTCCACTTCGAATGGGGTTTGATCATACTTGTGTACTTTTCATTAATTTGTCGTATTTTGAGTAGCTGAACCAATAATTGGTTGAAAACATGGTCCATTAACATACGTGGGACTCATCTATCTATTTTTAAGTCTAGTGATTATAATCTAGTGTTGAACGTATCTTTATAATGGTTAAAGAAAACCAAATCAAGATCGTTAAAGAGGAGCACCTGTTGATTGAGGATGATTGCAACAAATGGTGAAGCAATCTTTTGAAACTATCTTATAGTGTGGCTTGAATCCAAAATCCAAACCCAATTATAACCGGATCCAGTTGTGCTGGGATCATTTATACCCAACCAGGTTCAGCTTCAATATCGGATCAGTTGAATCTGGATCCAGATAGAATCCAACAATAACCATATAGGATCTAACATGAATCTGACCCTTGCCTCCTCTTTCCAAGCAATGTAGTTAAGGCGAGTCGAGGCGCCCGCCTGAGGTGAGAGGCGAGGCGAGGGCGCCTCACTTGGATTAAAGCGAGAGTAGGTATATAAGTCGGCTACACCCTAAGGTGGTCGAGGCTCCCGCCTCATTTAATTGACGGTTTAGGTTGAAACCAAGCTGAATCACAACCGTCCATTCCTCGTGACATTTGGAACTAAGTGTGATTCACTAGTCGGGCTGGGTGTAACGGATGGTTGTGATTCAATTTTAGCTTTAACCTATCTGATCCTATAAGTTTATAACCTTAGAGGATCCCGTGTCCTGATGATTCAAATCTTCCACGCGATTGAGCGAGATAAAAAAGAACTCGTGACGATCGGACATGTTAGTGTTTAAACTTGAGTCGCCTTCAGCGTCCGTCATGAAGTGAGTATAATGTTGCCCATCAAAACTCTCCTCTCAGTTTTTTAATTCAGATTTTTATTCAGTTGTATAGTGTCGTAATTCTTCATATGTTTACTTCATATTTTCAATTCACATTTTTTTCATCTTACTTACAGACATCCAGTCCAGGATCCCAACCTATATTATTTAGATTTTATAGTTTTTAAGATGAGGATTATATAGATTATAGAACTTGATGGTGATGAGTTTTATTGATGTTGAAGGCACATGCTATATGATTATATGAACTTGTTTCAACTAGTCATTTTATATAGTTAGTTAGTGTGTGTGTGTGTGTGTGTGTGTGTGTGTGTGTGTGTGTGTGTGTGTGTGTGTGTGTGTGTGTGTATATATATATATATATATATATATATATATATATATATATATATATATACATTTTTTTTTTTTTGCACGCCTTATTTCAATCAGGCGCTCGCCTCGCCTCAGGCACCAGTAAGGTTAAGCGCATTGAGTCTGCCTTAACGCCTTGACTACACTGATACAGCCGAGCATCGCTAGGAAACTGTAGAGGTTAAATTTCTTCAAATTGCACACCCATTCATTTAGTTGATAATCATCAATATTCCAAATCTCCAGCAAAGTTACAGTATTAAATAGAAAAATGGTTACAAATTATAGCAGATACCAATTGATACAACTGGCCTCAAAAGTGAAGTAACATAGAAACATCCAAATGTAATATTATCAATCACCATCTTCTAAGGATGGATACTATTGCATGGAGTTTTCACTTCAATAGTAGAATTTTTTTTTTAAAGAATAACTTACCTGTGAATTCTGCCATCAGAAAATCAAGTTCACCATTTATTTTCCTTTCTGTTGAAGTATGTAATAGTGGCAAAATGCTTTCATGTTTTTCCAGTCCAGAAAGGTGGCGAACATAATCAAGTTGCCCAGATACATGTCGTGAAGGCGGCTCCTTTTCTAACAAGCTCAGGAGGGGCCGGATTTGGTCCTGATGTGATCCTGCACTACCGGTGTGTCCATTAGATGCAAGTTCAATATGTTTTGGAGGCTTATCCGTAGAACTTCTACTAGCAGAATTATTGACTCTATGTTGCCTAAGAAACTCAGCTTCTGCTAGAGAAGGATCCGGCTTCCACAACCCCAAATGTTCATGCTCCTTTGAAGCTGCAGCTGTTGAACCTCTATTGGTCAAATGTGCAACATTTTCAATTGCGAGCTCAGGAAACTTGGAAGAAGATGAAGCATCCAGTACAGCATGACTTGGGTAAGGCTTCTCTGTATCTCCAGAAAGTTTAGAATCCAACTGGGTTGCATCTGGCCTCTGGGACTGGGAAACTGAAGGGTGTGTTGATTCTAGAGTTCCAGTGGACAAAGGATGGTCAAGCCTAACCTTAGAAGGATCAAGTTGACCGGAGTGAGAAACTGGTTTTTCAAATTGCATAGAAACAGTGCGAAAAGGAGGATCCAACTGGCCAGATCTTGGCCGTGGAGCTGCACCATTCTGTGGAACAGACCCACCTCCACCACATAAAGAGGCCAGTCGTGCTGCCTCATTCAAGCTGTGAAGGGTGTTGACGAGCCTAAGAAGTATGCCATTCTTTGCCGCTATGCGACAAAAGTCATTCCTTGGAGTTGAATGCTGTAGCTTAAAGACCTGCCACATGCCATCTATAGCAAGATGAACCATGTCCCTGATGATATGCAACGGATCAGTACATTAAGAGAAATAGAAGGTTCAGGAAATGCACCAAATAACCCTACTAGAAAGACTGAAGAATAAAAACTTGAGTCAAGTGCTTATAATAGAATATAGGTGAAGTAGAAACCTATATTTTGCATAATCAGCCTCAAGAAAACTCACTAAAACAGGTATCCCTCGGCACGCCATAAACATCTGTAATGTCAACGTGCTGTATGGCGGGAAAAAAAATTTGGATACCATTAGTTCAGGTGTTTTTCCTACCGAAAGGTAGAGGGTTACGTATTACTCAACAACAATGGATGTGCAAATCTAAACCTGGACTGACAAAGCTGCTGAACAAAAAATGCTGCTTGCATTCGAACTTCTCGAGGGCGATCAGGTACTGCAAAGTTCATTACAACTGGAATCTGCAATTTGAGTTTAAAATCAACACAGGTCCCATTAGAAACTAAAAATGGGTTCCAACTGTAGATGTACACAGAAAAAATAAATAAATCAAGTATAGTGATCTCACAAGGCCAATGAGGCAAGCATTTTCTTGGAAACCAACATTATCTTTGACTATTTGATTGATGATTTGAAGCACGGAACATATAACCTGCATAAACTCTTGAGAGTTAAGACCATCATACTTTGAAATGAATATCCATGTTAACATAAATTAATAGAGAAGTTCTATTCATAAATGCAACTACAACATGCATTCTCCAAAAGTAAATTTCTCATATAAATAAATGACAAATTCTCAAATAGACATAATGAGTTAGAGTACATACACGGTTTCTTGGAACTTCAAGAAGTTCAATCAGTGGGAGAAAACCATGCTGGGACATAAAAACATGTTTTTGCTCGGGCCGCTGAGTAAAAAATGCAACAAGCTTCTGACATGCTGAAAGAATTTTATCTTCGGATTCTTCTGGCTTCAGCAACCCAACTAATTTGCTAAATTCTACAGACTAGAGGGGAAAACAGAAGGGAATAAAATCCATAATAAGGTAAAGATGACCAAATATCTTCTCAAAGAAAAGATGCTCTTACTTAGTGATACTTAGGCATACGAGTATCTGCTTATTATAATCACAGTAAGTATAACAATTACCAGTTCAGTGCGCTCAATCAGGAATGTTAAAAATTCAAAAAATAATATCTAGTATCTCTTATGAGCTGCGGGTAAAACAATCATTAGTCCCCTTCAAAAAAAAGGGATAAAGATTTTAGCAATCAAATCTGAGAGGTGCAGATCAAAGATCATCAAAAATATGAATGAAATCAAGACAGACCCAAAACTGTACTGTCTATGATACCTGTAAACCATTAGAGATCCAGTATACCAGTAAGTATGTGACGAAGGGTAAAAGTAATGCAATTTATCAATTTCATTTATATCTTATGTATTTTGACGTGTAATTGAGTTTGACTGCATGACCTCAAAGTTAAGATAAGCCTGTAAAAAAGAGTTTGGGCTGAAACACACTTAATATTCTTAGTAGTATCTAGTTGATTTATATTAAATAAAAATTATAATCTAAGAAATTAAGAGCCATTTTATGAAAAAGGATGTTGGTGTTTCTTAAAAACTTGGGACACCACAACAATCGAAATAATCAACAATAAGTAAATACCCCATTACATGAGGTTCAGTTACTTCGCACAATAAATGAACTAATTAATGTGGTACAATATTAGTGACCCAGATTCAGACACATGTTGCAGAACTATAATTTTCAAGGAAAAATGACGATATCATATAGGCATACTATGAACTATTATTCTCAAAACACTTGTTTTAACATTTGTAAACAATAAATACTCGAAAAACACAAAAGTCTAATTGGAGGACATTTGTATCATTTGAAAAGCATTAAACATATATATTCCCACCCAGCTCCTTTTTCCCCTTTGTTTTTACAATGTACAAGTAGCTGTAATATATGGAGCACATAGTCTGCTATGGGAATTATGGAAGGCAGTAAGTAATCACATAGTAATGCTATGGGAAATTACGGAAGGCAGTACAACCAAGAATAGAGCCACTTAAAACACAAAACATATGATAAATTTTTTTAACATTCCCCAGATCCTTAGTTATTTATTTGAATAATGTACATAAGAATAAAAAAATATTCATCATCAAATGATCTTCCATGTAGTAAGGATGGTTGCTATAACAGTTTAGCTTCCTGAATATACAATACTAACATATAAAGAACACAACTTGATTCGACTTACGTATAAGAGACTTATCATTAGATTGACACTTGGGTCCAACAATTTCGACATATTTTAAATTAATGCATGCCATATATACAGATGTCAAACCATGGTTATTTGCAGGAATTTAACTCCTTTATGTCAACAAATTTGGATGTGCTAAGTATCCAGGGACTATAACAAAGCATTCATCAGTTTAAAGAATTTGATGTTAAAAGAACAATGAGCACCTGTAGCGGGAACAAGTTGTCTCCAGGCAAGTTTTCATCAAAGACCTGCTAAAAAGAAAGTACAAAAGTGCCGCAACATCATGAGCAGTAATAGTGGAAATCATCTTGAAAAAAGATCAGAGCACACATACCCATTCCAACACTAGTAATTACATATGTACATGTGTAAAGGAAAATCTAAGTATAAAAAGTCCTCTTGATTAAAGCAAGTGCACTCATAAGCCAAAAGGACATACCGAACTGTCAATGTCAATCACATCCTCCCTCAAACCACCCATCACAAATTCTAGAAGCTTCCCACCATTCCTGTGCCCTGCCTCATTTTCAATTTGCTTTTGAGCCATCCTAGCCTTCAGCTCTTTTGCAAAGTCATTTTGCCCACCACTATGCAAAACAACATTCTCGTGGCTCATAGAAGAGGTTGAAGCCTCGGCACCTCGATCAACCGGAACCCTACCCAAGGTTTGAAATAGATCATCCAGCGAAGCATCTCCTGGTGTATCACTAAACCTACTTAGCTCATGACCTTCAGTTACAATTGCTGACTTTACGACCTGCCAGTAAGCCATATAACACAGTTAACTGACAATGCACTAAAAGAAAATGGCAAGCATTTGTAGCTGTAAAAATTGACCATGGAATAGCAACAATTAAATAAGATTCCATTGTAATTCAAGATAATAAGAAAAATTCCAGAGACACTCGACAGATAATATTTAAAAATGGTAAATTATGATCCAATAAATATGATACAGCTTCAATGGAACATAACCAGCCTCCAAGAAACTTAATCAATTACCCGATTAACAAAAAAAAGAGAAAGCAAAGGATATAGGGATGCAACCGGATCACGTTATATGCATTTGTTTTTGTGACTATCGTCTGTCTCCGGGTGAAAATCGGATGGTCGGTTATTTAGTTATGACATTTGCATGTTTGCTAGCATACGGGGAGCTGTTGTCGCAATTGAATTGACTATCGGGTTAGCCAGTTTATTTCCTTGAAGTGAACTAATATGTTGTCACCATGCAGGATCAAGGAAGGCATCAGATGAAGCATCCAATAGTAAAATAAGCAAGTCATTAAAGCCCAAATAGAAGGGTGCCCATATCAAATTTTAAAAGCCTATTGAAGCCTTTTTTTTTACGCCATAAGCAGTGCCCTTATCAAATCCCCCCCCCCCTCTCTTCACCATACAATTGCCGTAAGGTACTTTCCCCGCGAGAGAAAAGAAAGACCATGCGGTCTTTCCCCGTTTCCTCTCTCTCATGGCACGCACCTCGAGACGTCCCCTAGTATATATGGGATGCCCAATCCACTATAAAAGAGAGATGAAAACCCTAGTATCAGAGATCATGTGAGATTGAGATTGATTCTCTTTGTGAGACTGTGAAGAAGTGTGCTGAAATTCTTATTTGCAACATCTCTGAGTTATAATCTAATTCTACTCAGTATTTGCAACATCTCTGAGTTATTTTGCATCAGTGCTTATTTTGCAAGATTCTTCACATTAGAGTGATGTCTTATCCGCTCTACGTAGGCCTCTGGACTTGGAGTCGGCCTATTGGACTTGCTAGTGCTTGGCCTGGTGAACTTGGGCCCAAGTCGAATCACATCACAGAGCCGATGCATACCAGTGGGATCGAGGATGTTACTATCGTTCGGGTTACTAGGACGAGGCGTGGAGAGCATCGGTAGTAATTGGTTCGCTAGTGTAGGCGACCATCTTCAGACGCTTCTTGGATCAGTGAGTTGGAGTTATGACATTGTCGAGAGGACCTCTACCAGCGCATGCATGACATCACTTGTCAGAAGTCGAGTTCTCCAAGTCGGGGGAACTGATGTAGGTGGATCGTGCGATAAACAAGTTATCTTTATTTTATTGCTTAAATTTGTGTGCATTGTTTTTGGATTTTATCACCTGTATCGGATGGTCGGTTATTTAGTTATGACTTTTTGCATGTTTGTTAGACAACCGTGCGGGGTTGTTGCGACTAAATTGACTATCGAATTAGCCTGTTTATTTCTTTTAATTGAACTAAAATGATGTCGCCATGCAGAATCAAGGAAGGCTGGAAGGTATCAGATGATACATCCAACGATGAGAAAAGCAAACTGATGCAGGCTCCGATAAGGGGCGCTACAATCTTAAGCCCTTTAGGGTTTCCCTTTGGTCAACAACTAAGATTTAATTATCAATATAGCGCCGTATGACTTTCAAAGACAACAAACACTAGCTATTTCACGCAGTACTAAGGTTCTATGCATTCAACATAAAGTAGAGTTTAAGATCTAACAAGAGAAGATACAATATTATCACGAAAACAAAATTCAGCATATAATAATTTAAATCACAGCAATAGATATCGAATTTTAAAGAGAGATTTGCATCAGATTTTTACTAGAAAATAGGCTAAGTATGCTTGCTAGGGTTACCAACAGACTAAAGATAGCAAATATAATGATTAGGCATATATTAGGGCTTCAACTAGCGATGAAACGGGATGGGCACGACTGCAATGCGGAGCAGAGGCAATGAAAACAAAGGAAAGATATGCGGATGCGAAGGAAAAGTAATATAAACGGATAGATAGTGTCTGGGGTTTCCGCCGTGGGTCGATGCGAGCATAGTTACCAAGTTGGAAAACGGGAAAAAAACGGCAAAGGAAAAAATCAAAAAGATACGATAAAAACGGAAAAAACGGGAAAAAAACATGAAAACATCGGAAAAAACAACAAAAATCTTAAAAATTATACCAAGTATGTATATATGTCATTTTCCAACATTAAGTAATCAAAAGTTCAAAACATATAGCATATGCGTTTATTAAGCACGAATAAAATAAAACCCGAACCCAATTTAAACCCAGACCAAACCCGATGTGTTTTATACGTGTTTTATACGCGTTTTTTTCGTTTTAAACGCGTATAAAACGCGTACGGAAGTTTTTTTTCAAAAAAACGAGTTTCTTTTTCTGTTTACTACGTCTTCGGATCGATACGCGTTCTATACGTGTTTTTTTCAAAGAAACGTCTGATTTGGTAACTATGGATGCGAGGATGCGCCGATAATGCCGCACACGGAGCAAGACCGGACGTAGTGAGAAGCTGGATCCTTCGGAAGAACAAGCAAAGGCCTTCGCAAGGCGAAGTCGCGAATGCGACGAGGGTCGGGGACACGTCTCTCCCGGAAGTTCTCACGAAGAGGCATACAATTCAGCAAGCATCAAAATCTGAAACCTTCTTCTATCTTCCCCTTTTTGTAGAGTTAGGGTTTTCTTTTTGGATGGCCGAGATCAAAGAGAAATAAGGGGGAATAGTGGGGATGTAATGGGCCAAGAAAGGAAAGGAAAAGAGAGAGAAATAAGGGGGAGAAGAGAGAGAGAAGCGAGGGGACGGAAGAGGGGTCGGGCGGCTTGGGTTTCGCGCGGACAAGGGGGCGGACGGTGGGTCACGGGAAAAGAGAGAAGGGGGCGACATCTCAATGTGAAGCCCTATTGGGCTTAAGATGAGCCCACGTAGCCTTAATTGAAGCCCAATTGATGCCACGTCATCAAATTTAAGTTATTTTGCTATCTAACCATCGGTTTCAAGACATAATCTCGTCCGTCGGCACCCCGCAAGCACACACACCCAAATTTTATTAATAAAATGCAGAAAACTCACCCGAGAAGACCCGGATTCCATCCGAAAAGCCTTTGGATGAGATCATGGACATCCCCCATGAATTGGGCAAGAACATAACTAATACTAAGTGCAGAAATTAGTCCACAAACATAGAAAATGGGCCAAAAACTGAAATAAACGCTACTAGTTCCATATGGATAATGTCCTCCAAGCATAAAATAAAAATGACTGAAATAAACGGTCTCTAGTGATGAACTAAAGATGCGGCGACGATCTGATGGTGCTAATCATGCTGCATCACAAACCATTAAATCCCAAATAAGAGGGTGTCCATATCAAATTTTAAAAGCCTATCTGAGGTTTTCTTTTTATGCCATGAGGGTTGCCCTTATCAAAACATGTGCCCCTTTATTTTCATCGCACAAGTGTCGTATGGTAATTTTCCCGGGAGGGAAAAGAAAGGCCATACAGTCTTACCCTGTTTCCTCTCTCCTCCCATGGCACGCACCTCAAGATGTCCCTTGTGAGTGTCCTTTAGTTCCATGCCTTCTTTCTTTCATTTTTCTTTTTCCCTTTTATATTTGGAATGCCCAATCCTTTATAAAATAAAGATGAAAACCCTAGTATCAGAGATCATGTTAGATTGAGATTGATTCACTTTGTGAGATCTTGAAGAAGGGTGATTCTTTGTTCTTCATTGACCCTGTGGATTTCTTCCGGCTTAGAACCCTTGTCTTCCTCGTCATCTTTTTCCTCGTGCCTTTCATTCGTTTCGGCGAAACTTCTTCACATCAGAGTTTGTAATTGTTGGTATTATCTATTCTCTGTACTTTGATCTTTCATTGGCTTTCATCAGTATTCCTCGGAACCCCACTATCATTGTCATATCAAATTTTTTTCACAATTATTACTCGATACATGTTCTAGTTGACTTGCCTTAATCCCGTTCGATTATCATTTGTGTTTTTTTTCCTTGTTTTGCATTAGATTATTTAGCTGAAATTTTTATATGCAACATCTCTTTGAGTTAAAATCTAATTTTATTGTTTGATTCCTTTATGTGTCAACTTTATAGCAAGCTAATATAGATTAAGTTGCTTGTTAGATATTAAAATCTGATTAATGTATGTTTGGAGTTCGCTAAATTTTATATTTACTAGTCCTAAATAGACCATAAAATTTTCCATCTTTAATTTGGCTTTCGTGTTTCGCAACCCGGTTTGCATTATATAGCAAGTAAAATAATAGCATTACCTGACATTAAAGGTATAATCATTGGGAAACGTATCAAACCAACCCTTATTATTCAAAGAGATCTCACAATAAACTGGAAATAGATAGAAGACTATAATCAACATAATGAAATATTCACCTTTTGAGAACTAGCTTTCTGGCTTCCCGTTCCAAAGGAAAATAAACTACTTTCATCAGGACTCGAACTTCCTTCGCCTCCATGTCCTACATCAACATTTTCCATTCTTGACACTAGAAAGTTCATTGCCCCAGATATCTCATCATGTACCAGTTCATTGTGCACTGCTGGATTGCCAAGAACCGCTTCTCCAGCAGAAAAAGATCTCACTGATGTATTTTCATGGAAGATTAGGGTAGGAGCTTTCACAGAAAGCACATCTTCTGTTAGATTATTTACACCCATTGAACAAGTATCCTGAGTAAGATTACACTCAACACTCTGATCCTCATCAGAACCATTCCTTTCCTCAGAATCAGTAGCCAAAGACTCTTTTATAGATCCTTCCTGGAAAACAATAGTACAAATGACACATAATTTCAAACAAGAAGCTAAATGCTTCATCCTAACATTGGAATTTATTGCACACTTGAAAACACAAAATCAACTGAAGCTATCTAAAAGTTTATATACTTTAATGCATCAATTGAATTTCCCAAAAGACTAACTTGCTCAAGGTCAGAGGCAATTGCCTTTTCCTTTAATGGGCTTTCGTCACCAATATTATCATCCCCAGTTGAGTTCTCATCAGCTATTGTAGCGTCTTCATCAATGTTCCTGAAACCAAGTCAAGTCAGTGAACAGCTATGAGGGTAAGCTTTCCATAGCATATAAAACAGTGATAACATGAACAATAATAGCAGATGGCGATGAGTAAAAAACTATAGATTTAATGTAGCAGATAAGCATGACAGGTGCTAAAATTAAGAAGATTAAGAAGCAGAATAAGCATATGAAAGATACGGACATAAGTTGAACAAGTAAAGCAACACAGGGAAACAATTTGCGGACTGACAATGTCTCACAGCTTGCAAAAAAAATCACTACTTTTAATACTACCATAAACAACTTAAGTGAACATTCCTACAACCAGCATGACCTTCCTTACTTTGATATACACCAGCCTCTATAGCTGTAACCAAAATCAGCAATATACCAGTGACTATAAATCCCTGTCACATTTCATTTATTAATCCCAATATCCTCTATAAACAAAGCTTTTCAAAATCTCTCCCCCACCCATATCTTTATTACACATGTGACATGCCCACAATATTTAGCTCAGTTCTCTAACTCTAAGAAATATCCACATCAACATCCTTGTTTCCACTTTCCACTATGCTCATCATATTCACCACCACTCTGAGATACCATAGATCAACCAGACCTTCACAAATATGGTCCACACCAATTCCCCACACGTATCAAGACCTTACGGTCTGCTTGCACACACGAGTATCTCTTCTCTACAATGCACTCTCTTCTTCAGTCAAACGGGACCCTCATCTAGCAGTCATGTCCGCAAACTAATAAGCGAAATGGGGTTGCAAAGAGGAAGCACTGTCATATACTTAAGCCAGCTCGTGCTCCTCTTCTCGCCTCCTTCGTTCCTCGCACTTTCTAGGCCGAGGCCCGAGGGCATCCTGACCTCTGTGACTCTGTCAAACACATTAATATCATACCCTTATCTATCATCTCTGGTGTCTTCCCACGAATGAGTCTACTCCACTCCACCTAACTACGTCATGATCCGCACCTTTGGATGCTCATACTTTGCCCCCCCCCCCCCCCCCAACAAGCGCACAAAGTTGTCCTCCAGGGCATCCAAGTGTGTACTATTGGGGATCAGTTCCGAGCACAAGGGGTATCGTTTTTACGATTGCCTTAACATTGTTCGTCATGTTTCCTTCTCGAAGACTTTCCTTACTACTCGCTAGAGCCTCAGGACCTCATTCTTTCTTCATCCTTCTTCTCCTACCCTTCTCCCCTCCCCCGAGCCTTTGACTCCTAGTCCTCCCTCCACCATAGTGGCTTCTCAAGTTTCCTCCCCACCTCCTCCCCTACCCATTACTCTCTTTTGTCAGGTGTACTACCGTCATCACGATTTCGACCACCCTCCTCCCTCACCACATCTCGAGAGTGGCACTCTTGGTACTCCACTAGTTCCAACCGACCCACCTCTAAGCAATGTGGATAGTCGTTACCCTCAGAGCAAGCGTCTGCCGAATGAATGCTTTGGCTCTGTTACAGTCACCTCTTGCTCGCCTCAGTTCCACGCCTTCCTTGTCACCCACCATGTTGACCAGGAGTCCCGATCCTATCGGAAGGTAGTTTAGTACCCTTACTGACAATAGGCCATGGGAGAGGAGTTACAGGTCATTGAGCAGACTCAAACATGGGTCTTTAAGGTCAAGCACCGACTTGTTAGATCCATTGAGCGGCACAAGACCCGCATAGTCGCCAGGGGTTTTACTCAGGAGTATGGGATCAACTATGACGAGACGATTGCTCTTGTGGCATAGATGAGTACAATCGTACGTTCCTAGTTATTGCTGCTGCTTGTTACTAGCCCCCTCCTTCAAATGGACGTGAAGAATGCATTTTTCATGATAATCTCTTTACGACAATCTACATGCAACCTCCCCCGGGTCTTGGCACTCCTCAGCACGTCTACTGCCACCGTCATACCATCAATGAGCTCAAGTAGGCCCCTCGAGTCGGGTTTGAGCATTTTTGCAATCACGAAAGTTGTTTTCATCGAGAGCTTCAAGGATCATTCTTTATTTGTGCGGTCATCACCACATGGGTCGGGTCATTCTTAAGCTCTACTTGGACAACATGAACATCACAGGTGATGACTCAGCAACAATCACCTCTCTTTAGTAGCACATTCGGAGTCAGTTTCAGATGAAGGGCCTTGATCCTCTAAGCTACTTTCTTGGGTTGGAAATTGTCCAGCGTGAGCGAGGCATTCTGCGCTCCTCCCAACAGAAGTACACAGATGATATCCTCAGTAAAGTCGCTCTTTCTGACACTCGCACCGCTGATACTCCTCTTAAACTTCATGTGAAGCTCCGATCTACGGACGACTAGACTCTTCCGGATTCCACTCGGTACATGCAGCTAATCGATCAACTCGTCTACCCCTATATTACCAGACCGAACATTTCTCAAGCCATCAGCATCGTCAGCCAGTTTATCGCATCCACTTTCCGCTAACTACGACACCCTTCTGCGAAGTCTTCGATACCTTTGAGGCACTATACTCGGCCGTTCTTCATGTCCTCGACCTCTACTCTAATTTTGTCTGCCTGCTCCGATACTCACTAGGTTGGAGATCTAACTACTCGTCGCTCGACTACTAGCTACTGTCAATTTCTTGAAAATTCTCTTATTTCATGGTGTAATAAAAACAAAGTGTTGTTTCTCTCTGCATCGAGATCGAATACCAGACCATGAAGACCACCATCATGGAGTTCGTTCACCTGCGGTGGCCGGTGTCTCCTTCGGAATCTAGAAGTTGAGATCTCTAGGCCCATAGCTCTTCACTGTGACAACCTGAGTGCCATACGCATTAATAGCAACCCGATTTTTTACGAGAGCACGAAGCACATCAAGATTGATTGCCATTTTGTCCAACAGCACTATCTGGCCCAGACTCTCTTTTCCACATGTCTCCTGTGCTGATACTTCTTCACGACGTCGCACTCGACTCCTTGGTTTCAGTTTCTTGTAACTCTTGGTGTTTGATCCACCGTGAGTTTGAGGGAGGGGGTGTTTAACATATTTGTATAGATAAGTGTTATACACTATTCTTCTGCATATGAACCTCACATGAGACAAGTCATATAACTCAAAATATACGGCTCATTGATCTCTAATGCAAATCAATTCATTCCCTCCAAATCCCTAGCCTCTTCTCTCTCTCTCCTAGGATTATAACAAAGAAAAATGAATATCAATCTCGAAGAACTGTTCTGGTTTAATGCTAGCAAGGTCTGTCACGGAGGGTATTTTCTAGCTTAAGAGATTGATGGAAGAAATTTGGGAAAAGAAGAAAATAGGTGAGTTAACTTGGAGAAGCATGTGAGAAAATGCAAAAAGAGAATTTAGATGGTTTACGAAAGAAAATGTTACATGAAGAGTGTGATGAAACTGTTAATGGCATGTACGTAGGAGAAAGGATGAGCAGTAGAAATAGTTCAACTCAATTTTGGGTAACATACACAATAACGGAGAAAAATTCTGCAGGAACAAGCTGTAATTTCCATAAAGTTTCATGTTAACAAGGAAACCACAACCATAGCTCAGAAGGCACAATCCTGCTATTTTGGTTTGGCTTATGTACTCTGTTTTTGTCATTTTTACTATGGAAGTCATGCCGTCAGACCATTCATGTTCTTTTTTCCATCCATGGTGTTTCCCTCCTCATTTCAGACTATACACATTCAAATCATATCTTACTATGTTTCCAAAAGGGACTGAAAGAAAAAGAATTTGCAGACTAGTCCAGTTCAATTTTATTCTGTGGCAAGGATTTCTTTTTCTAATAGCAAATGTTATACATTATTTTATTATTAAGACAGTTGCGAAGGTGCTCTTTGATAAATCAGTAACCGTACTATTTGCCGTGACATAACATTCCAAACAAAAGAGCCTTATGTTCAACATGAAGCTACCAATTACCTTGTCGATCTGCCTGTTTGCCGGAGAGAAGATGGCAAAGCACGCCTTGAGTTTTGGATCCATGGGTGCAAGAGCAATGTCTTTGCATCTGGTCTCTTCATTGCATCCTAAATATACTTCTAGATGTCAGCTGTTAACAAAGTTATCTAAAAAATAATGGAGAGAGAGAGAGAGAGAGAGCGGGGGGGGGGGGGGGGGGGGGGGGGGGGGAGGCATGTGCTGTAGTGGTTGGGGTGTAAATGGAAAATGCTCCAAGTGACAAATTTACTCTCTTACCTTCTTAAAACATTGACGGAGAAAATCAGTAATGTCGGGTGATAGACCATCAGGTATGGGGGGATGTACATCCTAGAAAGGCACACAAATTATGAGTACATTACTCACCCTACAAAATTTATGTCAGAAAAGATGTGACTTGAAATAAACTCAAAAATATTATGTTCTTTCATAATCAAAGAGATAAATGGACAAAAGGTGTTAGAGAAGAAATTGGTTAAAAGTAGATCTGCAACAGTCTCTTTTAATGGGGAGTCAAGCTGTGAACCATCTGAACCAGAACCAAACTTATACCTAACATACCTGACTATATATGGATTCAGAGATCTTGGATAGTGTAACAGAACCATAAGCTAACTACAAATATGTATGATATGGTAACATGGCCAAACTGCTGAACTGTTGGGGATGAGGGGCTGCTTTTTCCAGCTACTAGCAAAAGAATAGTGAGGCTATTCACAGTCTACTCAATGCCAGTCTATTTCCTTCTAATTCCTCTTATATTGTAATTAATGTACTAACTACTCACACTATCCAATTGTAGAAGCTGACAGCCAGTAACAGGAGCAGCCATAGGAACTCAAGTACAGAAGTGTTCACGGCACACGTCATTAAGGATTATTTTTCATCTGTTTGCTTTTTAACATGGTATATGATCCCCTCCATGGGTGACAAACACAACAGCCAGCTTAAAATCTCAATTGGAGGATGATAAGCACTTAGAGTAGTTCAACTTCGTGAATGATTTGATACGGTTTCATATAATACGAGCAATAAATTTTCTATTTATCATCTCAATTTTGTCGTCAATTGGAGGATGATAAGCACTTGAGTAGTTCAACTTCGTAATAAGTTTCTTCCATACTCATGAACTCTATTTTACGATATACGACAATTATAGAAAGAAACTTCATGCAAACACGCAAATTCCTTGAAGAATATTCAAGGAATATGTAAAACATTTGTCGTATTCACATGTTATACTGAGCCGTCTTAGAAACCTTGCCCACCATGATAAATATAGAAACATAACCTCATGATGCCACTGACAATCCCAATATAAAGTCCATGCTGATGTGAACCCCTGAATGATTGGTACAACTGTACAGGAAAAGGTGTATAATTCATGTATTTTGAGGTCTCCCCTTGGAAAAAGACATACAGTACATTTTCTATATATTTTCTACAATATTTCAAAATTCATAGGTTGCAAATTCCAGAAAATATGGAATATAGAAGATATAAGAGTTAAGATTGTCCATGTAGGAGACGGATACCTATATTTTCTCCAAAAATCGCGCCACATTATGGCAATGTTGACAAGGTGGCTAGGCGATGCCTAGGTGACTAGGCATGCTGAGACGAGGCGTGGCTTAAGAGGCGCCTAGGCAACATATACTTTGGTTAACATATAATGAGAGAATGAAAAAAAAAAAAAAAAAACTAAGAATCAGACATAAATAAGATAAAAATCGATGGAAATAGAGGGAGACAAAAAATAAGGGCGTAGAGGGTTAGATATAGGGAGTAAGAACGGAATATACCAAAAAAACAAATAAATAGGATGATGTTGGAGCTCACCAGTAGTTTTCTGTGGTTGATTATGGTCGTTCCCACCTATTATTACTCATGAACCTCATTTCTTTTTGAAAAAACACTCTGACAAACCTCCCAAAAAAGAAAAGGCATTGTGAAGGGCTCAGGTGCAAGGGGAAGTAATGAGAAGGGTAGGGTTATAACTTATAAGTATCGCCCTCCTAGGTAATCGCCTACGCGATTTTGGTCGAAATCGTCTAGGTGATGCCATGACAACACTGCTTTATGGCTATATTATAAACCCAAGGTGTGCAAGGCTTCTAACCCGAGGGACAAGGGAGGAGTCAAAAGACTCCTCTCTCCTATAAAAAGTAGTCACAGGAGAGTTCCACACCCATCTCCATGCTGGGAAGGGACTACGTTCCCTTTATCCCTTATTTTTAGAAATTCAAATCCCAAGGTGTCTGGGATTAAAAACCCCATAGTTAGCACAAAACTCCTCTTTTGTAGCAAAAGGGGCATGCTATATTATCTTAATGTTGGGGCATCTTTTACAAAAAAATACATACTTCAAGTTTTTCAATTAAGTCCCTATTTCCCAAGACTAAAACGTTCCTAATTGAAAAAAAAAACCTAAAGTCTCAACAAAAACAAAGACCAAGGAAAAGGTCACTAAACGGACCTCCATAAGGTGGACTTGACTAGTTACATGTGCGCTTAGAAAGCGTTAATGATTCTCATGCATGGAATCAAATGACGACAAATTTCCTACGAAATCACCGAAATGTCTTTTTGTTAAGGGTCCGACATAGAAATTTACCAAATTTTTAATAGCACCAAATTTCCGTCTGGCATAACGATATGTCGGCCGAAATAACCGACATTTAATCAAAATCCGACATTTTTGTCTTTTTCCAGACAATTTCACTGAGATATTTTATCTTTTTAGTAAAACAAAACTCATCTTTATCAGTGAGAAATTACATTTTTTTTTTCTCAATTTCGAGTTTTTTCATAATTGACAACATTTTGCTAACATTTGAACTTGGATTTATCAAAATTTGACCAAAATCTAATGAATTTTCACCGAAATCTTTCCTTAAAAATTACAAAATTTTCACCAACATTTAACCGAAATCTGACAAATTTTCTTTTTTTGACTTACCGAAACCGACATCGAAATCGACATTTAAAACCTTGTTCTCATGCATCATGATCTCTTTCTAGACAATACAAATATAATCTCATTAGCTAGCTTTGGGTGATGTCCATTATATTACCATAGCAAACGTCTATTTGGAGGACTTGGATTTGAACCTATCTACTTCTATTTTATTTCTCAAAAAAAAAATTTACCATAACTAACTAAGAAACATGTGCTTTCAACAAAGTCCTAGCCGCCTAACGAGCATGTGCTTTCAACAAAGGTCAATTTCTCTAAAGCTAAATAGAGGCTACCAGTTGCGAAAGGAAAGTTGCCCAAATCTGTAAACAGAACATGATAGGGGTATAAAAACAGCCCACAGCTCGCCCCGATCTGACTCAACCCGGGGGACCCATGGGACGAGCTTGGGCCGCCACCCTCAGCCCGTGGCCCGGATCAAAAGCTGTCCCAACGCAACCTTAATGTAGACCCGTTGACCCGGCCCGCAAGCCCGATCCATCCATATATATTATATAAATATAAATTGTGTATATCACAAAAAAAAAAAAACAGTGGATAGATGTGTTGGTGATGTGAAAGGTGGTCTTGAGTTCGAATCTTACCATTCCTAATAAGAGTTTTTCACTAAAAATCCACCTCGAACCCCGCCCAAAACTCGGCTTGACAAGCCCTGGCAGCCCATGCCAAACATGTGAGTCGGGTCTGGGTTCTGGCCCGAGGGCCAAGGCATGGCTTGGCTAGCCCAACGGGCCTAAATAGGCAACACACATGTCGGCCCGACCCGTGATTTTTTCCCGGACGGATTGTCCAGCCCAATTTACAATCCTAACTCAAAGCAAATATGATAAACAAACCCTTCTAATATAATCTTTAGAGACCAACAACAGGGTCCTGGTATTACCTTTTGTCAAAAATAATATCCGTCTCCCTGATAGTTTTCAAAGCCTTCGGGCCCCGTTCAACACAGTTGCCTGTCCACCTATCTAACTATGATTTTGCCCAATTATAACTCTGCCCCACATGAGATGAAAGAATGTATAAATGGGGATTAACTTACAAAATCTCAATTTTATGAATAATAAATCCTTTGTCACAGACAAAGAGTGGCGTATGCTCCATTAGGATGTGTAGGATACATGGCATAACATAAAGGATGGATAAATGGTCATCAACATACAAAATCACTACTTTATGAACCTTAGTACATCCTATAAATCTCACATGTAATTCACTCATCCTTGATGACATGAAACAGGATTAACTAAACCCTCAAGATTTTTGTTGTTATTGCTGTGCAAAGGTTCTATCATCTTCCACATTCCATAAAAGTTATCAACCAACAGCAAGAACATCAAAACATGAAAGAAAACAAAGGCAGCATTAACATAACCTATCAAGTAATGGAAGAAATTAATAATACAATAAGTGAACATATAGTTGACAGTAAACCTGAACAATTCGAAAAAGTGCAGGCATAGGCTGCAGATCGTAATATGGGGGAACACATGTGAGTAGCTCGATAACAGTGCAACCAACACTCCATATATCTGATGCAGCACAAACCCCAGACATTTCGATCACCTGAAATGATGTTATTTAGAATCATACATGAATAGCAGCAATATGAAAAATAGTTAAAACACAAGGAACTGAATATGATATTGGTGGTCGTAATAAAATATGAAAAATGGGTGACATAAGGAACCAAATACTTGGTTACTTTCAAAGACCAGATAGAAATAGGGGTAACAAGAAGTTGAGTTAAGTATTATTCAATTTTGTAAACAGAACAGCAATGATCATAATAATCACCCAAAGATTGTTCTATATGTAATATATCTTAATAGTTTTGTTAGAAGTATTTAAACGATGCATATAAAAGAGGCGTTACAAGAAAGATGTAAATTCCACATCATACACACAGAAAGATGGAGACACCGACAGAAACAAACTACATACCACACATGTATGTGTGTGCATGTTTTGAGAAGGAGGCTACATTTCATTTGGCATAATAACAATAGGCCACAATTCTCCCAAAGTAGAATATGAATAAAACATATGACTAAAAAATGAAAGCATACAATCAAATACAACAATATGAGCATTCATTTTTAGCAAAAATATCCATATCCTTCCATTAAAGGATCGTGTTTCTCGATACTCACCATATCTAAGCTCGTAATAATATTCCTTCATCTAAATCAATCTAGGTCAAACAATCTACTAATCTTGTAGAGTAGTGTAATATGGAATGGCAGCAATGGACATTTGTAAGTTATCTGTATTACCATGTGCTCTCTAAATGTGTTGATGGTAGTCCATACTTGTGTCTCTTGGATAAAATAAAATTTTTAAAAAATTATAAATTTCATTTTGGATTGGCTAGTTGTAATGCACACATGTCAGTGCATATATTATTTCAAGTGTACCATCGTACACTCTTGCCATAGCCAAGAGTCCTATAATGGCCCCCAGTTCATGTACCTAAATTGTACACATGTTGCACGTGGCGGTACCATATTATTCCAAAACTTGAAAATTTTCCAAGTGTTGAAGTGCCTCTGCACAAGTCCGGACAGTCGTTCGGACGGGGTGCCAAGGTCAGTCTGAACAGTGGTCCGGATCGAGAAGACCTGGTCCGGAATTTGCTTAATTGTCCAATAGATAAGCTGATTTTCCATATGGTGTTCGGACGGCGCACAACCATCCGGACCGTTCCTAGTGGGTTGTAGAATCGATGAGCCTGGCATTCGAACCGCCTAAGGCAAGTTGTTTGGACAATCATCTGGACCGCGTCGGTAGCAGTTTTACTACCAATGGGCTTCACTTACCTACTTTGGGTGTTCTCCACTGTTGGATGTCTTAATTCTATAGTCCGCGTTAGGGGAGCAAAACCCTAATATATATAACCCTTATGAGGATAGAGGGATTTGAGGATTTTTAAGAACAATCTACCAATTAGGAAACCTAGTCTATCAATCTTCTTGCCAGCTCGATGCATCAATGATTGCTCTTGTGATTGGATCTCGACTTCATCCTTCTATTGTCTGGAGATTCAATCCATGAGGTAATGAGCTTGCCTTCTTTATTTCGTTGATATGCAAAGCCCTTTTTTATTTGTTTTGTTTTCCTCGTGGGGGAGATTGTCTCTTTGGTGCGTTCATCCAAAGATATTCATCATCGATGTGTAAGCTCCAATTGAGGGCAATTGGTGTGTAACAACCGGTTGCAACCCCTTCTTGGTGTGTGCATCATTGAGGTCGTCTGGTGTGTGTGCATTCGTGTGTCGCTACTTCACTAGGGATCAATTAGTGGGAGCATCAGCCGTGGAAGAGCAATAGGGGGGAATGACATTGTGATCGTAATTCATAAGGGCATCGCTCTCGACCTAAGAGTAGCGTTCTGAACTGTTGTAACTTCGAATCATAGTGGATTAGTTGGGTCTCAGTATGCTCTGCGAAAGAGCAAAGAGAGAAAGAGCAAATTTCTTGAGGGAGCACTAAGTGCTTGTTGAATCGCTAAAATTGTTTTTAATAGCTTCCACACTTTGCTTTTAGAGAAAGGATCCCATAGGATCCCATCCTTGGGGTTTTTCATTTTTATGCCTCAAAGGACTAATCAATAAGGCCCCTTCATGCTTGTCTCTGAAATGAGCTACTTCAGCAAGCCCATGGGAGTTTAGATGAAGCCACCCCTGTGTTTCATTTATGGAGTGTCATGTATTGAATATGAGCCTTTGCTAGTGTTGGTGTTGAATTAATTAAGATGCTCCACCCAAGCATCTTATTTTGATGTCATTGCAGTTTTCTCGTGTAGTATAATGATGCTTATGTGTTGCAGTTTTCATGTCTATTTCAGTGCCTTTGCAGCCTTTTTCTTCCCTTCTAATTAATGCTTGGGTCTTGTTACTTTATAGTCTCAGTCCAAACCTTTGATACCACTCTTGAAGATGAAAGACTATGGGACTGAAGAAGGGAAAGTAAATTCATTTTGTTTCTTGTATAGAATTTGTGATGCGCTATAAATAGGTAGATTATAAAGGGATTGATGCTTGATGTTAGAGATGTACTTGTGAATAGCAATTTGATGGTTGATGTCAAAGATATACTTCTGAATAGCAACTTGATGGTCATTGTTAGAGATGGGTTCTCTTTAAGTATACAAAATCCATAACCAAAGATGTTGGATATAGTGAAGCAACACTACTAAAGATATCTACCACATTGAATTACTTCCAATCCAATGGGTCTCTTTATAAAACTATAGTAGCGTTGATGAAAGGTGCTTGAAAGATGGTGGTAGAACAGTTAACGAAAAAGTACAGGGCATTCTACAAGCAGGACAAGCTCCAAAACAAAAGTGGCTCGAGTTGGCATCCAAGATAAAATATGATGATGGCGGAAGATGCGGTTTGGGATGTAATGATGGCAGTTAGTTTTATTACAAGTAAGGTAGTTATAATTCTTTTTTTATTTATCGATAAACTAACCATTCAAATAATTATGTGTCGACAAAACTAAGCATGAGGATTATAGGGAAAAGGTTTCTCCTCTGCGGGAGAATCTTGCAACTATATTTGGGAAGGCATTACGAATGGGCAAGCCTTTTTAAGACGAATCGAAATAGGGGCCGTCGGAAGCACAAGGTGTGTCCCTGACTGCCAAGGGGTTCCCTTTGCTAAGAATCTTGAATTGGATGGGTCAAGTGGAGAAGCTACTCCACAGTTTCCATAAAAAGTTCGTCATCGAGCCCCAACCAGTGGCTCTAGAGGAACAAGCAACCTAATGAATTCAAGATTCAATAGCAAGGATGTCTTCCGCATCTAAAAAGTTCCAGCTATTGTTAGACCTTTTTATGTGCCTAATCGTAATATGATGGACGCATTAGATGAGACCCCAGGACTACGAGGTTGACTATACAAGAGTTGTCAATATGTTTGCTAAGCCACCAAGTTAGCATATTACGTTGTCCTTCTGACCCCGTGATACAGGTTGATACGACAATTAGATTAGTGCTTGCATCATTTTCGTGCTATCTATAAAATAATCATTTTGCCCCTTTGTTTTTCTAAATTGTATCTATTGGATATGTTTTATTTTATGTTAGCTTTCCATCAATTGTCTCTAGGCTCCGATCAGACAGACGAATCTTGATTTTATTTGTATTTCGCCCCAATGCGAGGGTTGTCCCACCATATATGACTATTATGATGCATGAGTGTATGGACCGTAGGTGGGGCTAAGCTGCTCTTGGTTGGCTCAAATTAGATTAGCTCTGAATTGTTTATGGTTCCGCCATTTAGGGCCTCGATTCACACCCATTATGAGATTCATGCATGCCACCGATAAGGAAGGGCGAACCCACGACCATCGTTCCCTCTTCTTGGTACATCCCTTTTTTAGTGCATCCTCTTTCTTCAATTCATTCACTTTTATTTCAGTTCATTCCCATTTTTCTTCCATTCATCCCTCCCTTTTATTCCTCCCCAATTAATGAACCAACTTCATTACTTTCATACCTGCATCATCCCCCTTTCTAAGTACATCCTCCTTTTTTGGATCCTTTAAAATTCATCCATTCCCCCTTTCTATCTCTCTTTTCTAAAGGGCATCCTCTACTTTCAAAATAGAAGATGCTGAATTTGAATACCCCTTTGTGCTGGATTACACCTCTTTTCCCCTCCGTTTCTTCTATATTATCTAGCTTCTTTTCTTTATCTTCTAATTCATCTCCTACCTCCTCCTTTCAAGCTCATCTACATTCTTGCAAAATCTGCA
Organism: Chamaelirium japonicum; assembly: GCA_947650365.1. NCBI lineage: Eukaryota > Viridiplantae > Streptophyta > Magnoliopsida > Liliales > Melanthiaceae > Chamaelirium > Chamaelirium japonicum. The sequence goes on along the minus strand of OX393559.1, from coordinate 18,651,593 downwards.
CTATATCAAGTGCAGAATATTGCTACAACTCCTCTCTTTCTCCATACAAGCTTCATCTTGCCTCTTCACCTTCCCTTCTATCTCCTTATCTATTCTTCCACTTCATCCTTCTTATTTGAGGCTGTTTGAAAATTGAAGCGTCTCTGAAGGACATTCGAGGACCATCCAGGAATTACCATCGCTTTTCAGCCTCTTCAACTTTCACGGTATATTTCCTTGCGACTTGATTTTCACCAAACATCATTTGTTGTCCACTATTTGTAGATCTGGTTATCTGATTTATTGAGCCTTACATGTTATATGTTGAGCCCACCAAGAGCACTTAGACTTAACCTATAGAGTTCTTATCTTTGTTATACATCTTGCGTGTTAATATGGACTGGTTTTTGCTTGTTTATGTCTCTTTTCATGCTCTCATGCTAGTAAGCAAATTCTATATGATAATAACTCACAACAGAAATTATTGTCAAGAAACAATCACAAGGGAAGAAATTCAGTGCAAGTATTGTTTTCTTCCCTGTTTTAGACAGCAAGCAATAACTTATTGTTTGCATACAAAATCAAGTCTGGAGCATATCTAAAGAGGCTTACTTTAAGTCCTCAGCAATTTTGGGTTTCCATAGGGCCGTTTGTTGATTAATACACCACCAAATTGGGGCCTAAACCTTAAAATCAGCAAACAAAAGAAAACTTAGAACCAACCCAAGGTTTTTTAAGACTTGGAACCAACCCAAAAAAATTTCACATTACCCCAACCCGACAGCTCACTATTATTTTGGAAAATAAAAATAGTTGCATGTATTTTGTACAGGGATAAACTTTTGTCTAATTTTGTATGGCCTGTAATATATTATTATATTCAATGCTAAACTTAAAATACTCTTCTTTTTATGGCATGCAATGTGATGTAGAGTTACTTTGTGATGTAATGATGTTGAAATTATTCATGAGGTCTTGCTATCATCTGAGCCCCATGAATTTATTAGAGTGAGCAATTGATTCGTCCACACCCATTTCTTCAAGGTATATTCCATAAGACCCTGAATTCGCTAGACCTCCAACGTTTATCTGTAGTCCTAACAGTTTTCAATAACTATTTTATAGGATTGTGTTGAAGCTATAGATGGGACTCCCATCACAATAAATATTCCAGAGGACTAAAATTTGATATTATAATCGTAGCAAATTACTTTCCCAAAAGGAGTGGTTGTGGTTTATTTTGATATGTAGTTCAGTATGTGGTTGTGGGATAGGAAGGATCAATAGAAGATTTGGCAATTTTAGATGATGCCTTAAGTCAAACTACGTACATATTTACATTTCCAAAAGGTGGATGTGATGTGTGATTAGATCTTATCAAATAATTACACTAGAAATAGTAATTTTCTTTGATATTAATAAAAAAAAGTAAAATACTACTTGGTCGACGTTGGATATGCAAACACATGTTCAGTTATCGCACCATTTTGTGGGGTGCATACCACTTGGGGAGTATCTTGGCGGTGATAATCAATTAATCATATATTTACTCGGGTACAATTACTTAACCCTATGCCTCACTCGGAAATGTGGTGGAGCATACCTTTGGCATATGGAAAGCACTTTATCTTATGCTAAGAACTACAACATGCGGGTATTCTATTATAGGCAAGCGAATTCCAACAACTATTCTACGTAATTTAATTTTGGTTGAGGGTTGTGGTGATAACATCGTACAAGTTATGGACGACATACCAAAGAACATACCACAGGAGTATTATACTGTTGTCGAACCCAGCTAATCAAAGGGAGGAATCACAAAAAAAGGGGGCTATATGAGAAGCAAATAGGTATACAGATGTGGTCTTATAGAGCAACCGATGGTATCATTGGCAATGTCTGTTAGAGTAATGGTTGTTTCTTGTACGAAATTTCTATAAACCATTGTTTGTATGGGAATTTTATAAATTGTTGTCTTTAGATTGTACGAACAAATGAAGCCCATGTTAATTATCTTTCTTTATCTACTTGAATAAAGATATTAACTAGGTATGCGTAATTCTCCAAGAGCATATTAATGGCTGCAAACAAATATTACAATGTATTTGCGGGGAGGAGTTTGGCATTTACTACAACAAGGAGTGCCATCTACAGGTTATTTGCTCCCAAATGAGCAAGTTGTTGCTCCTTTTTCACCATGGAGACTGAAGAAAATTTCATGATGTTCCATAATCACCACAATCGTGCTCAACAACAGTATGAGATTGCCCCTCGTCATGACAACAATGCTCAACAATTAAATGGACTACCACATGAGATTTTGGATTTTGCCTTTTAGGGTCCGTTCTTTTGGCGAGTAAAAGATCACTTAGGAAAATTAATTTCCTAGGCAAAGGATTACGCATGCAATTGATTTCCCAGGGAAAATTTTTCCATTGTTCTTTTGAACTGGAGAAATTCAACAATTTTTTCATGGGACATCAATTTCCACTGTTCTTTTTGACCCTGGCAAAATTAAAATTTGGAAATTTTGTTCTGCTCTAGCAAAAAATAGACTCTTTGTGATCCAAGCTCATTTCTTTAAGATCCAACTTCAAATGTAGAGTTGTTGCACCATTTGCAACTGGTGGCTGAAACCCACTAGCGATTTTAAAATCTTTAATAGCACCATTTTGCTAAGAGTAATACTATTCAAACCTTCGAGCTGAATAGTATTACTCTTAGCAAAATGGTTAGCAATATTGCTAACGAAATTAGTTAAACAGTATGTAATATTATAAATCAAAATTATGCAGTATGTAATATTATAAACTAAAATTATGCAGTACATCATAATTTGGTTCATAGAGAGAGAGATGAAGAAAAAGAGAGAGAGAGCACTTCAAAAACAGAGATGCCCACTACAATACAAAACCAGAGCTAATCTCTTTCACCAAAAAAAAAAAAAAGCTGATCTCTTCAAAACCCGTGACCCCCCCCCCCCCCCCCCCCACCCACCCACCCACCCAACCCACTCCGATTCAGAACCCATGACCCACCCCCCCTTCCCCACACTCCTGTTCAGAACCAGTGACTCCCCCAATCCGGTTTAAAAACTGTGAACAATGAAGACATCGGCTTCATTCACAGATGAGGACTTGGGAGAGAGAGGTGAGGGGGACGATCGACACACAGGCAGCCCGTCGGCGACCCAGCGATTGGGAGGCACGGCGCACCGGTGGCCCGACGACGACCCAGTGAATGAGAGGCGCGGCGCACCAGCGACCCAACGACGACCCGGCAGCCCGACGGCAAGTGGGAGGCGCGGCGACTGCGACCCCACGAATGTCCGACTGCGATCCGACGACGGCCCGACTGCGATTCGATGACGACCCAGTGAATGGGAGGCGCGGCGCATTGGCGACCCAACGACAACCCGGTGGCCCGACTGCGACCCGACGACGACCCAACTGCGATCCGACGACGGCCCGACTGTGATCCGACGACGACCCGACAACGGCCCTCCAACGGCCCGACTACGATCCGACTGCGAACAGATGACGACCCGACGATGCCCAATCCGTCGGGGAGGGAGGGTTACCTGATGGTTGATGCGAACCCTAGCCGCTACGTGGGAGAAGTGAGGGAAGGAGAGAACCAGGAATCCGCGAGACGAAGGAACGAGGCCTCCCGATTTTTTTTTTTCCCGAGCGATAAGTCACTTTAAATTGACCTCTTTGGTTGGGGAAAAAATTTCCCGTAAAACAGGATAATTAGGTTTCTTAAGAAATACATTTCTCATCAAAAAAAGAAAAAGAACAGTGGGAAAAAAAAATTCCCGGGAAATGTATTTCCTAACATCTTTTACTCACGAAAAGAACAGACCCTTAGGGGAAATTTGGTTATACTGAGCTTTTTGATTATTTTTATTATAATAAGGCATTTGCAAATGAGCGATGATGGTTCTAGAGTAAAACGAAAGTGGGTAACATGCACTAATTTTAACTTTCTACCATTAAATATATTTTAAAAATTTATTAAAATTATGTCAATTTATGTGATAAACGAGTCAAACCATTCAAAATATTTGTTCATATATGGATAGATTATATTTGAAAAATCAAAGCTTTTGACCATGGATTAAAACAAATAAAAACAAAATCATACGTACGGTTTTGTTATGTTGCATTTCCACAGAAACCGGCATCCGTGTTATCAAACAAAAATCAAAACAATTATTTTCTTGACCAAAAAATTATCAAAAAAAAATCCAAGATGGTTTCTTCCAAGGAGACAGTCATCAGCATCCGTGTTATCAAACAAGCGGATCATATCCACTATTATCTACATCAGTTGGGATAATAAGATAAAGGAATTGAAAGCTTGCATTAAGATGAACAAAATATGGTATGCAATCAACTGACAACAAATTTACTAAGAAATGGTCGAAAATGTCCTTTCGAGGATCAAACATAGAGATTGTCAAAACTTACCATAGTATCAAGCTTGACATCACGAAATGTCGGTGGAAATGACCAACATTTGACTGAAATCCGACATTTCATACTTTATCGGACAAATTCACTGAAAATTTTCTATATTTTTTAGCAAAAGATTCAAACTTTTTCAATAAAAAAATTCATTTGATTTCTCTATACTTTTTTTCATAACAGACTGATATTTGATCAACATTTGACCAAAATCAACTCATGTTTAACTGAGATTCGATAATTTCCATCAAAATATTTCCTAAAAAATTCAAACTTTCCACCAGCATTTAACCGAAGTCGGATAAAAAAAAGCATATTTTGCCCGATCGAAATCGACATTTAAAGGACCTTTATAGTGTGAAAATTAAGTTATAGACATGTCAGATTTAACTCAGGCCTATGCAATATCTAATCTAAGAAAATTAATTTAACCGCTTTTAGCTTCAAAATCAGTTATCTTCTTTCTTGAGTGAGATTAAAAACTATGTCCAATTGTTAGTACCTCTACAGAAGATCTCCTAAATATTGCTCCGTTGATCTTCTCCCAACTAACTTCAACGTTAAACTTTTTTTTGAGAATTCTCTTTGAAGTTTAAGATGACAAATGCTTTTAGCATAAAGCAATTATATGACCTTTTATAAAGATTTCTTAGCTGGGGTCGAGTGGAGTGGTGTGGGTGGGTGGGAGTGTGGGTCACATCATATTCTGTGATTTTTATGAATAGGAATTGTTTAGCATGACATTTTCTACAAAACAAGATTTTATAGGTTTCCACCAAAATCCAATGGATGATATTTATTACAAGACCGGTATGCATATAAGTAGCGCTTCAATGCATATGCTTCACACCTAAATACTTACTACAAAATAATTAATATTACATAAATTGCTATTGACTTAGTTATCGGGCTATTAGTTTGGAATCTTGGATCCACCATAACTAGTGTTTTCAGAGGCGGGGGCGTAAAGCGGAGCGTTTTGCCTACCATGGGACGAGAGCGTAAGCCCCACAAATTTTTATTTTTAATTTAATTTATATATAGTGAAAATAGATTAAAAAGACATAATAAAAAATACTATGAGCAAATTAAGCATTGAAGCCTATAAACATGATTAATAAATCACAAATATATAAAAACGATAATAAAAATGAACTTGTCAGTTTTTTCAATATCATTTAAGATTTAATTTTAAGTTTCTAACCAAAATTCAAACTGTCTATGTCCAAATTCCATAGATTCTATAATTTCATACATGATCTAGAACCAATTTAAAACAACTTTAGTTCCCAAAAAATCATAATTGTCATTCAAGAGAGTAAAATGCATATAAGAGATCGCACAATGGCAATCAAATTATTTTTTTTCAAACTATACAGACAAACTCCAGTGGGGCATAAGTCCAAACCATTGGGGTGTAAAAGACATGCCCCGGGCGTACGGAGCATACGCCCTAGTGGTTCGAGCGTAAGCCCCACAGGAAAAAAAAAAAAAACCCAATATTGGGATTGCTCGGGCATTTTAGGACCACCCTGCCTCGAGCGAGCCTCGGGGCACGTTTTTTAAAACATTGACCATAACTAACTTACTAACCCTAAACAAAAGGGAATAGGCTATATTGTCAGCATAGGTGGGTCCCTGGATTCCTTCATTCCCCATTGTTCATCAGTTGCCATCTGGATGAAATTCACACGGTTAGTGATTTAATTGATCCGTTTTCTTGGTCATGGAAATTGGAGGTGATCATGCGGAATTTTGATCCTGTTATTTCCAATGTCATATTCCATATTCCACTCTCTAGTATCGATAGGTTTGCTAGAGATTCTGTGGTTAGAAGATTAACAAGGATTGGAACTTTCACAGTTAGCACGGCATATTCTCTTATCAGGGATCAACTAGAAGATATTCCTACTTCATCTCATAACTCTCTTATTGACCCTATATGGACGCTTATTTGATCAAGTCATAAAATCCCTCCACGTATAACCTTATTTATTTGGAAGGCTTTAACTAATGCCTTACCAACCAGAGCTCTTCTAAGCCGATGTATACCAACAATTGAGGATGAATGCCCAATGTGTTCTGTATCATCTGAAACAACAGACCATCTTCTATTTACTTGTTCATTTGCGGCAGCTATTTGGTTTGGCTCCTCTTTGGCTATTGACTCCAAATCTTCATACCGATCTTTGCGGGATTGGATTCTTATGGGATTGAGGAAATCTGATGATAGCAAGTTATTCTACTTGATGTCTACAATACTATGGTTTATATGGAAATCCAGATGTACTAAAGTTTTTGAGATGAAGAATATTCACCCTGTACGTGTTCTCCGTGATGTTGTGGTTTTCTGTGACTTCAATTCACAGGCTTGGTCTTCAGATCTTCCTCAATTAGTACCAACTACGGCTATTTCCAAACCTCAGCCCCACTAGATTACTCCCCCAGAAGGTTCTTATAAAATAAATGTTGATGCTGGAGTTGGCACTTATTGGTCTGTAGCAAGCGTTATTATTCGAGATTATTTCGGCAACCTGCTTCTTTCGAGTCAGTGAAAATCAAATCTGGTGATCCAATGATTGTTGAAGTTGAGGCCTTCAAGCTTGGGAATTTTTGGCGATCAGAATTTCACAAATTCCTAATATTGTGGAGGGAGATGCTCTAAACGTTGTTGAACTTATCAAGATGGAGGATCTCATATGCCCGTGGAAACTTCTTCATGTTATTCACGAATGCCGTTCTCTCCTCCGGTGTTCTGTTGAGACGGTGGTTAATCATACATATCACTCAGGAAATTCGATTGCACACTCTTTAGCTACTTATTCCAAAACTCACTTCTACTTTGGTAGTTGGGGTTCTTCGACGACACCGACCTATGTCAAGAAAGCCATTTGTAATGATCTTTTAAATTCAGCTATCTAACCGAGCTTTAGGCTCCTTTTCAATAAAAAAAATAAAAAATACGCTTAGTGGTTCTGTTTTTAGGATCCAAATAAGCCTAATCCAATAAGCCTTAGTAAACCATACCCATAAATGTGCTTGAAAGTTATTTCTAACATTGTCATAAAGAAAGTCTTTGCAAGGTAAAATAAAAGAAAGTCAACTAACACTCAAGAATAAACTACAACAAAATGCCCAATTACCTCAGGAGCCATCCAATAAGGAGTCCCAACCACAGAATGTGTATTAAGGTCTGCTTCATTCAATTTTGTTGCAACTCCAAAGTCAGCAAGTTTAACAAGACCCTAAAAGAACAAACCCATTTTAGGTATCAGGATCATATGATTGATAAAAAAAAAGAGTCAAAAAGAACAAGGAAAACACAAAAAACCAACATATGCGGATTAAAATAAATTGAAGGCTGTTTATCAATTATATGAAGATGCACACTCAAAATTGAAAAAGAAAGTATACATTACTATAAAAACTATTAGCCCAATAGGTTCATTCACAGCATTACACACTCATAAGAAGATAAAGCTTGGTCATAAGAATATAAAGCTTTGCGATTTTCACATACCTACACCATTAACAAAGAGCAATAATAAATGCCCTCATGGACCTGATGTATGCAGTAGAGTGCATGCACACACCCGCGCACGTGCATAGATATCAGGGTTTTTCACCATCAGCAGCTTGATAATGAACTTATTCGAATTTTAGTTGGAAAGTGTGGTCGGAAATGGACTGAGCCAATTAATAATTAGTAGGTTTGTAATCAATAATTATTGGCATTTTGCATTTGACTACATTTTTCATATCTGATGAGCTTAAGATATGATTAAATTTACTGCTAAAATGCAAAGAAGAAGAAGAAGCGGATAAAGAAATAAACAAGAAAGGAGCATTGTTTGTCAATTGTCACAGCCACAGTTGTGATACGATACCCACCCGAATTATGATTTAACACCAATATCTTATCGCCAGGTTGTGATACGATACCCACCCGAATTCACCTTTTTCGGTTATATCAGAGAATTATCCCTAATATATCATAGATATATCACCAATATCCCCATTTTATTGCTGATGTCCCCGATACTCCCCCCCCCCCCCAAAAAAAAAAAAATATATATATATATATATAGCCAAATTTGCCCTCTGGGTTATCTAAAGTTGTTGGCTGTGGGGAAAAAGTCGCCCAGTTTCGCTCAAGAAGGGTTTTCTCCCTCTCTTTTTTTTTTTGTTACATTTGTTTTTCTAAACCTAATCTAAGGCCTCCATACCTTATTCTTTGTAGTTTTGGGACTTTTCTTTACTGACCTGGGGATTTTTCAAAGCTTCAAAGTTGGGGTATTTTTAAAAATATCTTTTTTTTATTTCTCTAAAGTTTTTCAACAAAATTAGATGATCAACATGTTACGCATCAAGTTTGATGCGATTCAACATGTTTATCATGTAATTAACAATAAATTAATTGAGATTCCATTTTCATGGGCTTCACCTAGATGTTTATCATGTTTCAAATTGTTTGTTATCTTGTAATAATTGTTTATTTCCCAAATTGTGCTGGAAAGTGTCGGACCGTTCACTGACTCATCTATAGAGCCTCATTTGAATGTCCCCAAGAACAAATGATTGTTTTTTGTATGTTTAATTCACAGGCCGTGTTGGAAAGTGTCAGACAGTTCAAAGACTCATCTATAGTCTCATTTGAGTGTCCCCAAGAATAAATGATTTTTTTTTGTATGTTTTTCGTCATAATGGCGTATCCATACCAAGGTTGGTAGTTTCAGTTTCGGTCCCACCACCGATGATCGGTTTCGGTCAATTTCGAAGTTTCGGATCGGAGTTTCGGTGGTTTCAGTTTCGTTTTTAAAATTTAAAATAATTACAAAATATAAAAGGATTACATCGGTACCCACTTCATAATGGTCTTGTTTTCAAAAGATCGTGGCTTTTGCTTTACCCCGACTTTTGTCAAAAAGTTGAAAAATCGTGATTCTGAATTTTGGCTAAGTCTGGAGAAAAAAGAGTTTTTATGAAAGAATTTTTTATAAATTCAAAATATTTTACCGGACTTTGGGTTTTTAAGTTAATCTTATACTTCTAGATTTCTGATATTTTTTCCGATCCAAAATACTTTAAGGTTTTTTTTTTACCGAATTTTCTTTTATAGCCAAAGCTGTAAAGTCTGATTTTGTATAGGATTTGGAAAATTACATTTTGATTCCTTTGTATTTTGATTTTTCTGATATTTTTATTAAATCCAAATGGGGGGTATTTGCTTATTTACATAAAATAACTTAAAAGTAAATGGAAAATATTTACTTAAATATTTTTTATGTAAATATGCATGTCAAGCTGTCATGCTGAAATACACTTTATCCTGAAGCATGTCCTGCTTTTACTGAGTGCTGAGTTCCGATACCCGAAACTAGAGGATTACGGGACCGGTTCCAACCGAAACCGATCCGTTTAGACGGAAACTCCAAACCTTGATCCATACATCATAAATGGATATATGAAGGAACAAAAACCCCAAAACCTTTCATTTTGCATTATTTTCACCTCTTGTCCATATTTTCCCCAAGTTGTAGTGATAATGACGATATATAATCGATAAATCTCTGATTTTTCTCTCAGGACACTTGGCGATAACGACATCAATGACGACATTTAGAACACTGTCACAAGTGCTCTCTATTATGGGTGTGCGGACCAACATAAAATGTGTGTGTGATGTAGAAGCCTCATTATGGTACTTTAAGTTCCTAAAAGGGTAGTTAAAATAGTCAACTAGGGGCCCAATATGTGTTTTTTCTAGTCGTTTCTTTGTTTTTATTATTTTGAGGTACTCTTTTAATCTTTACAGATCTTTCGACATTTGTGTTACATTGTTCCAACTTCCAACAATAAGGGACTCAGGTTTGGTAGACAGGGGCTTTTTGGTCATTTAATTAGTTGGACTTTTATGGAATGAAGGTGCCAGTAAACGGTATAAGCAAGACTTACCGGCATAGCTTATGGAAGGATTGATGTCATCTTGAGGGCCAATCATAAAGCTTCTCTTTTGTGAAGCCTTCTTAGTTAGAGTTATTTATCTTTAGAGGATAATATTTCAATGACTAATGAATTACACAAGGGGAAATAAGAAAAAGATATTTTAACTTTTAAGTTGGACAAAGGTTGAACTAATCACTTTAGGGAGATAGGTGGCATGACACAAAAAATCAAAAAAAATTGCAAAAAATCGCAAAATATTTCCTTGTTTCCAAACATCAAGATTTGCATATTTTGTGAAATATGCCGTTTTCAATGATGGTTGATATTGAAATTTCGAACCTTGATAGGAAGTGTTCTGAAATAATGTATATCTATTGTTAGAAACTTCTATTATTGCTGCAAATAGGGAATGGCGTGATTTCAACCAAAAAAATCTTCCCACACAAATTCAAACCACTTAGATTGGAAGTCTCCTTTTGGTCTTTGTTTCACAGAGTAGATCTGGAGATGGTTGGCATAGACCTATACCAAGTTAGGTATGCAGTGGACCTGAACCCAATTGCACATCTCATGCTAAATATGGAGGCAGATATTAGAACCAAATCCCTTATCTAGTTGATTGAAAAACATAATCTTCTTGTCCAATGCAAACTTAAAATAATGTGCAGAAATATATGCACATCTATACAACTGCATGCACATATGATTGGACAAGTATAAATATGGAGATATCCTTACCATTCTAGATACTGATGTAAGTATGCAAAAAAGAAATAATAAGATATATAGGATCAACAAGTTATACTAACAATCGATACACTCACCGGTAAACAAACAAAACAAAGAGTAAAAAAATGAGAACTTGTTCCCCTTGGAAATTAGAGATACAAGAGCATCAATTAGAAATTAGGAAACAAGCGATGCAATAACAGATTGAGAAAAGTTGTGAGTTAAAAGATTGGGAGAAGTTGTGAGTATGATTTAGAAAAAACCTAGCACATTTATGCGACCCTATTATGTCAAAGACACAATAATTATCTGAAAATACTGAGTAATATCATTCAAGTCAACGATTACCTCTTTGGTAGTTAAAATATTTGCCCCCTTAATATCTCGGTGTATAACACCTTGCTCATGTAGATAGACCAGACCTTCCAAAACCTGTTCATTGTGAATTAAATGTAATAACTAGCCAGATTAATCCTTAAAAAAAATTCTCTACTAACTCATATACACACCTGAGCAATGTAAACGGCTACCAGTGACTCGGGGAAGGGTCCAAACTTATTGGGCTTGATAATGTTTGCGAGAGAACCATTTTCCACGTACCTGCATGAACTTCACTTAGCAGATGACAACATGCATTGTAAGGTAAATTGCTTTCTCGACATAGTTTATCATATAGATCAGCAATACCCACGGTAAAGGAAGGTGTATTCATGATAAGATCATTCTAGGTTGAAGCTTAATTACTCTAGAATTATGTGCAGGTGGGCCTTTGTCTTCAAAGATCCAAGATACTTCACAATGTTTTTGTGGTTAAGATTCTGCAAGCAAAATTCAACAGCTTGAATGCAATAGAAATCAAATTGCATAACTGAAAGGTGGAATACTCTATCAACTAGATTATATCAGCTGACTGTCTTAAAGTCAACCGCCTACACCAAGTTCCCACTAGTTCTATATATTAATACCAACCGGCTAATCACTAGTAACATGTTTCACAAATCACAATGTAGTTCAACAGGCATATATAAAGGGTTTCTACTTTCCTTTCATTCTTCTAACTTATCTCTTTCTTAGCAATGATATCGATGTATAAGGAACTAGCAACTCCTTCACTTGATAAGGATTGGCAGAACCAGATCAGAATCCCAACAATTCAACAGAACTATAGTCATGACACTAGAATTGATGAGCATATTACAAGGGCAAACAGAGTTACCTTAAGTAGATCGATTTCTTGCTGGTTCAACATAAGATACGGCAGCAAAGAGGTTGCAAAAAAGAAAATATCGTAAGAAACATTTAAGAATCTCAGGAAACAAGTATCAATAGAACAATAACTATTGTAAAAATGTACAGTGCAGATTGGCATTGTTTATCAACCCATAATTTATAGGATAAATATGTATAGCTCACTTCCAGAGAGAATAAGAACCATACAGAAATATACCTCCGGCTAATCATACAGGACCGCATGGAAATAATGATAACAGAAGAAAGCAACCAATAAGTCCAATAACCAGAACCATATATATCACTTTGCACAAAGTTGCCTCCTTGTTTGGTGGTCACGGTTTCTAAACTTGAGTATAGTACAATCCATGCCCCCCCCCCCCCCCCAAAGATAATCCGCACTTTTGGGTCCTTACACCCTTGACCCTTCCATCCTTTTGTATAAGTTCCCATTTACCCTTCACCTTATATATTAATCCATACCCAGTATTTTGAATCCTATGTCATGAAAACAAACAAAAGGGTTAGGACCGTAATATGTCATTTTTGCCCTTCCAGCTCTATCCCTACACAAATCACAAATACCATCCAAGAATATTACCCTTTTGCCACTAATCAATTGAGTCTTATTTATCCATTTAAAAAACAAAGAGCTATTATGGGAATAAATCCCACTAACCCATTCTTCCTTTCATCCTACTTTTTGTTTTCCATTTTGCCCTTCTCTTCTATGCGATTAATCAATTGAATCTTATTTATCCATTAAAAAAACAAGGGCTATAATGGGAAGGACAATCCCACTAATCCACTAACCCTTTCTTCCTTCCATCCTACATTTTGTTTCCCATTTTACCCTGCTCAATCCTATGCTTTAAAACAACATCAAGGGAAATGTTTGGGAAGGGTATGGGCATTGGAACTCTACCCAGTTAACTTTCGGATATGGGTATGAATACCCCAATACCCATACCCGAAACCCAATTGTCCCTCTAATGTATGACCCGACCCCGACTTGAAACTTCTGGTACAGGTATGGGTACAAATGTACTTTTAGGTATGCGTATGGATTGTACAAGGTTTTTGCAAGGCTTGGGTATGGTATGGGTATGGATTGTACAAGGTTTGGGTAGGGTATGGGTACAGGAACTCTATATGGTAGGGTATGGGTATAGGAACTTTAACCTATTAACTTTTGGGTATGGGTACCTTAATACATTTTACAAGCCTTGGGTAAGGTATGGGTATAGAAACTCTACCCGATTAACTGTCAAGTATGGGTATGGGTACCTTAATACCCAAATCTGACACCCGAAACCCGATTGTCTCTTTAACTTGTGTAGATAATACAATTTGACATATATATAGTGTACACATATCCCATATTTGCATCCTATGTCATTAAAACAAAAGCAAGGAAGTGTTGTATTCATGCACTTCCCATTGTGACCCTACAAAAATTACCAACATGCCCTTATGCCCCTATCATCATTTCATGTGTCCATATCCTATACTAAAATTACTATTTTTAATGTGTACGTGTAAAAGGGCCCATAGATCAACAATTGTTGCACGTGCCCAATACACCAGTTTTAGTACATATCGCACCATATTATGTAATACATACCATGCCTCCAGCTACCAGCACGAGGCACCATATTATGTGATACATAACCATAACCATCAAGCCATGCCCCATATTCTTGGGGTTGGCTTTATGAATTCTTCTTCGCCATTCAATTCTATTTAGGGCTATATCCGTTGTCAAAGAAAGTTTTTTCATGTCCTTTCTAACAGCTTCATCAATGTTATTCTAGGCCTTCCCCTCTTTGGACCTTCTACACTAATCTGGGATCCTCTCCTTATCAGGTCGCCTCTGTTCCACGTTGTACATGGTCAAATCATCTTAATTTATTCTCTATTATCTTGTACTCAATTGGTATCACTCTAATTCTTTCTCTAAACTAACTCAAACTACGAAATGAAACTCCAGTCACTGTATGTATTTATAATTCATGTTAGATAATTTCACCATGTTGACTTGCTTTATTGATGCTAAATACTCTAACTGATGCTTAAAATTTTTTACGAGCTTGAGTCTTGAATAGGTAAATTGTTGAAAGATTTGGGATTTTTATTTTCTTTACATACTCTGAAACTCTATTTGTTAGTATCGTATGATACACGATACATATCGTATGATACGATACAAGAGAAAAACGATACGTATCGTTTTTCACTGTATCGTATGATACACAATACGATACGATACACGATACGTTCGATACAGTTTTTTTAAAAAAACTTTTTATTAAAAAAATCTCTTAATTTCCCAAAGGGCTACATAGGTCTTTTAGAGTTAAAAAAATACTTAATAACCATTTCTAACTTAGAGTGAAGAGAGACTAATTATTTTTAGAACTTTATAGGGGTTTTACAAATCTTTCTCTAGAGTTGTTGAAGCCCCATGCCATTTGTTTTTTAAAGTTTTCTAGAGCTTGAGGCACCAAATATCTACAACTTTTCTAACTTCAATGGTTATATGATTCAATTTCCACCTATTATAAATATATATATATGGGAAAAGGGATGCTGGACCTGGGGTGCAGCGTCGTTGCTGCACCTCAGGCATTGTTTTATCATCCTAAAAGTTTTGGAATTTGATGAAATTTGGTGAGGGTGTTGTCTAGGGTAAGATGATCATCCTCAAAAAATTTCATCCAATTCCAAAACTTCTAGGGGGGTCAAATGGTCGAAGCAAAATCAGCCGTCTGCAGTCACCGTTAAAATCTGCAGATTTTACTTCGACCATTTGACCCCCCTAGAAATTTTGGAATTTGGTGAAATTTGTGAGGATGATCATCTTACCCTAAGCAACATGCCAACACCCTCACCAAATTTCATCAAATTCCAAAACTTCTAAGTAGGTAAACAAGCAAGACGTGCAGCGTTGTTGCTGCACCTCGGGTGCAGGCTCCCCGCCCCCTATATATATATATATATATATATATATATATATATATATATATATATATATATATATATATATATATATATATATATATATGGGGAGGGATACTCTTACTCATGACCTCTTACTCATATAGTTACCTATGATCCGAGCCGTCCATTAGATCCCGACGTACGGTTCGGATTAGATGGGGAGTTAAAGCAATGGTTTTCGCATTAAATGCCCGTATTAAAAGCCCGCATTTAATGCGGACACCATTGCTTTAACTCCCCATCTAATCCAAACCGTACATCGAGATCTAATGAACGGCCCGGATCACAGGTAACTATATAAATAAGAGGCCATGAATAAGAGTATCCCTCCCCTATATATATATATATATATATATATATATATATATATATATATATATATATATATATATATATATATATATATATGTGTGTGTGTGTGTGTGTGTGTGTGTGTGTGTGTGTTACTTCTTTGTAGTAGGGCTAATAGATCTATGATCATAAAGGAAGGCTATAGGAAACAAGTGAATGACTTTGAAGAAGACAATGAGGATGAGAATAAAGATGAAAAAGAGATGCATGAGAGAGAAGAAAAATAAAGAAGCAAGTGGTGATGAATTATCTATTGGTGATGATCAAATTGATAATGTAGATACGATGGAGATTAAAAAATGAGGTGATGCGAACATCTACATCGAGCCAAGCCCGAGGCGCTTGTACCAGCATAGGAGGCGCCATCTGAGCTTGTGGTTATGATCGGCTAAGCAGAGCCGACCCTAGTTATTTGCATTTATTTTTTCTTTTAGTATTTCCTGCTTTGAGTTTAGTCCCACCTCGCCTGTCGGCTATTTGGGTTCGTCATTGTAAGCCTATATAAAGGCCCCCCCTCGTTCCTTTGTAAGCACTGAATGAATAATAAAATTTTGTTTTTCTCTACATGCATGTTGAGAGAAGCCAGGGTGAGGTGTGTGAAACCCAAGCCCAAACCCTAGGTGTGTGAAACCCTAGGTCAGAACTAGAGGTGTGAAACCCTAATCTGTCTTACCTCCCTTTTCTTTTTCCGCCTGCAGCCACTTCCCTCTTACCCCTGCCGCAGTCTGCCTCCCCCTCCGCCCGAGCCGCTGCTGCCTGCCCGCCAGCCACCCCGTTCCCCGGTCCCCTCTCCCTTGCCCGGTAGCCCGCCCCCAGGCCGAACCCAACCCGATCCGTCCCCCTCTCCCCACGCCCCAGTCCGGCCCCCTCCCCTCTCCCCGCGCTACAACCTGACCCCCTCTCTCCCCTGCCCGGTAGCCCGCCCCCAGGCCCGACCCAACCCGATCCGCCCCCTCTCCCCGCGCCCCAGTCCCAACCCCCGCCCCTCTTTCCGGCAGCCCAACCCCAGCCCCACCCCTCCCGGCCTCCCCCCCCCCCCCCCTTCTCTGCAGCCCGATCCCAGTCGCCCTCACGCCGCTCCCTCCTCTCCGCTCCACCCCCCTTCCCAGCATCCCGACCCTATCCCCACCAGCCTCCAGACCGTTTCCCTCCTTTCCCGCAGCCCGTGCCACCTCTGCAACCCTCACCACCCCTGCCTCCTCTTCCCTACCCGATCCTCACCACCTCGACTCCTCCCTCAGCCTCTCAACCAACCCCAACCCATTCGATCCCACTCCGCTCCGAACCCGTAACCCCGATTCCATCATCCTTGGCTAACCCGGACGCTGATCACGGGTTCGATTGAGGGCGCTGACAGCTGACGCGAACGCTGATCACGGATTCGATTGCGGATGCTGACGGCTCCCCGGATATTTGATCACAATTTTCAGAGTTCCTGTTCGATTCGGTTTCCTAAGACCAAGCATGATCCTCAGTAGGTGAGTTTTCATTCCCGATTGGTTATTATCAGATGACACCAATAATCAAGTCTTCATTATCTTATCTACGCTGCCTGCTGTCCACCATTCGTGAGTTGAGTGTTCCACCTGCCGGTAAGCTCATTAGGTCCTGATATTGCAAGACGAAATCTTGTCTCTTAAGTTAAGCATGGTTTATTTTAATTCTTAGAACTGAGATCGAACTACCGGATGCTTGTATTTTCTTTTAAAATCCATCATTTCCTACTAATGGCTTGAACAAAATTTCCTACCTGAAACTTTTAATTTATAATGACACACTGCTAGTACAATTGAACTACTAATTTCCTGCGCATCTGCATCGTTTTGCATCATGAGGCCTTCCTAATTTTTAAGTTTTTGTTTTGTCTTCATTGACCATTCGAATATATTGAAAACAGTATATTGATAGATCATAGATAATACTTATATATACTTTTTTATAGATATATATGTATCATACTCTTTGTATAGGCCAATGTTATGTTTGATGTGAAATTATAGAGAATGTCTTAATCTTCTACTTGACTTTCCATATTTAATATTCTAGTATGTTCTTTATATCTTTATAATGTGTTTATATATATATATATATATATATATATATATATATATATATATATGTTACTTCTTTGTAGTAGGTCTAATGGATCTATGATCATAAAGGAAGGCTAAAGGAAACAAGTGAATGACTTTGAAGAAGACAATGAGGATGAGAATAAAGATGAAAAAGAGGTGCAAGAGAGAGAAAAGGAAGATAAAGAAACAAGTGGTGATGAATTATCTATTGGCGATGATCAAATTGATAATGTAGATACGGTGGAGATTAAAAAATGAGGCCTTCCTAATTTTTAAGTTTTCGTTTTGTCTTCATTGGCCATTCGAATATATTAAAAACAGTATATTGATAGATCATAGATAATACTTATATATGTTTTTTTATAGATATATATGCATCATACTCTTTGTATAGGCCAATGTTATGTTTGATGTGAAATTATAGAGAATGTCTTACTCTTCTACTTGACTTTCCATATTTAATATTCTAGTATGTTCTTTATATGTTTATAATATATACATATATATATATATATATAATATGTAATTGTATGTAGATATGTAAAAAAAATTAGTATCTCAAGATTAAGAATTGCATGCTTGTGCCTCTGAAGTTATGTTGTTGAGTTATGGCTTTTTAATAGCATTCCTTTATTTTGATTTAATATCTCAAAGTCTTTTTCTTTACTTTTCTAGCATTTCTCATTGATTGGGTTCATTTCTTCGGACTGAGTTAAGGACCTACTTTGATTGTAATTATATATATATATATATATATATATATATATATATATATATCTATATAATAAGGGACGACGGTTGTGGGGGGGACAAATGAACTGAGACAAAGGAGCGGCTCAGATTTATCTAGAGGAGGGGGATAAATCACAGTCGTCCGTTTCCTAGCCCCACAGCCTTAAATCAGCCTCTTAAATCCCCCTCCCGAGACCCCCAATGCCCCCATCTGATCCGTCCGTCTATTCGAACTCACCTGATCCGCAGCCCCCATCCCAAACCCCATCCGTCCGATCAAACAGCCCCCATCCACAGCCCTATCTCTCTATCTCGGTCTGCACGCTGTGCGCCCCCCCCCCCCCTCGGAAACCCAAAGGCCGCCCGAAAAACTCTCTCTCTCTCCCTCTCAGCCCGCTGTGCGCCCCCCCCCCCGGAAACCCAAAGGCCTCCGACGATAGCGACGACCGCCCCGACCTCGACTACCCTGATCTCCTCCTCCTCCTCCCCTGATCTCCGGAGAGATGAGATTAGGGTGAGGCAGAGCTCGCAGCCAGTAGCCGGCAGCCGTGGCCACGACCGACTCCTCCTCTTCTGCGATCTGCAGCGCCCCCAGGTGAGTTGGGTTTCCTCCCCCTCCATAACCCTCCTCCTCCCACATGATCCCCCAAATCAAGCACCCAAATCCTCCTGCAATTCCTGTATGGAAAGCCTTAATTGCCCCAAACCCTTCAACCCAATTTGGTGTGATTGTGGGAGAGCCTGTGATCGTGTGATCGTGTAGGAGGGATCGTGCAAAAGGCATCGACCCCTCGCTGTACCATCGTGCACTCCTTGCCTCCTCGCAGGTATGGACTCGCAAATTCTCACGAAAAAAAAATTCTGTTAGTTTTTTTCCAAGCAACTGAATCCTCTGTTTTTTCATAAAAAAAATTCTCTGTTTTTTTTTTTCAAGCAACTGTATCCTCTGGCCCAACACCGAAGAGCCCTCATGCTCCTCCTCCAAACCCACAAAACCTCTCTTACTCCGATATGCAGTCGCCGCACCCCACCGCCACCAAAGACAACACCCTCGCGGAGGAGGAGGAGCCGAATCAAGCGCACATCCGACCCCTCGCGGAGGAGGAGGAGCCGGATCAAGACCCCGCCCCTCTCGACATCTTCATCAGGTGGTCCGCGCAGTTTTCAGGAGTTTACGTGTTTTTTTTTCCATCTTTCCTCTGTTTTTCATTCCTTCATTTTTTTCAAACAACTTTATCCATTTTTTCAGAAAAGAAATTCTCAGTTTTTTTTTTCAAGCAACTTGATCCTCTGTTTTTTTAGGGTTTTAGGGTTTGTTCTTGGAGCCGGATCAAGACCCCGCCCCTTCCTCTCGACCTCCTTCAGGTGGTGACCCGCACAATTATCAGTTATTGGGTTTTCCGTTTTTTCCTTCATCTTTCCTCTGTTTTTCATTCCATCATTATTTCAGGAAAAAAAATTCTCAAGTTTTTTTTCAAGCAACTTTATCCTCTGTTTTTTTGGGTGCCAGATCAAGCGCACATCCGACCCCTCGCGGAGGAGGAGGAGCCGAATGCGGAGGAGGAGCTGGATCAACCTCGAGGTTCTAGAAGGGCTTGGGCCCTCCATACTCACAGCTACCAACACTTCACAGCTATCAAAACTTTAATCATCTTCCAGGTATGAGATGGCCCTACCATATTGTAGCACAATCAGAGATGCTCCCGTAAAAATCTTCATCCATTGAGTAGTCCCAATCTGCATCAGCAACTCATATTCGAACATTAATCTATAACAGTCCCCACCGGATAATTCCCAAGGAGAGTTCCCCCATGGTAATGTTTCCCCAATGGTAATGTTTCCCCAATGGTAAATTTCCCCAAAAACAAGAAGGCTGGATATGCACCCAACCACCAAAAACCCAGGAAAACTTAATTGGTCTCATATGCAATCAAACCATCTAAAACCCATAGGCTAGGATGGCATAGAACTTCACCACCTGACCTGGCAGCTACCTCCATGCTGAACTCCCCATACAATCACAACAACACCGGACACTGCACCAAAATCCCATCACACTATAGTCTACTGCCAGAATTAAGCATTGCTGAAATTCTGATGTTCAGATTCTGAGTCTACCACTCCACCTAATCTGGCAGCTACCTCCATGCTGAACTCCCCAAACAATCACAACAACTCCGGACATTGCACCAAGATCCCATCACACTATAGCCTACTGCCAGAATTAAGCATTGCTGAAATTCTGATGTTCAGATTCTGAGTCTACCACTCCCAAATGCCATCTAAATTCCGACTGGATGATAGGGGCCCATTCTCGAGCTATAGATTCAAAAATGGTGTGCACTGCTGTACTTGAGCAGTTGAATAGGATTTCCAATACTCGAGAAGCCACTTTTTTAGACATAATTCTGAAATGGAGCTAAAGTCACCTTCATACAGTCTACTATTTCGTTCCCCCCAAATTACAAAAACAAATGTAGTCAGAAGCACCTGACCAACTAATCTTTGAGGTCCCTTCAGATTGGTTCCCAGGAATTTGCAAGCCTTCTTAATTGTATTTCCCAGTAATCTATGTTACAAATTACAATAGATCAAGTGGCTCTAAGATGGACATTGCAAATATTGATCTGCTGATTTTTTTTCCTTTTGTTTCTCTTTTCTATGCAAATGTTGATCTGCTGATTTTGTTTTCCTTTTGTTCTCTTTTATGCTGTTGCTGTCAAGTGGCTCTTTCATGCTTCTTTTTGTTTGCAAACCAATGCAAAACAATAATCTGATTATAATGTTTTGGGATTGACATTGGCATTTGGATTAGGCTTATCGGGAATTGGCATTGGCCAATAAAACCAAAATCTGATTTATGGCCGACAAAACCAAAATCTATCTTTGTTCCGCAGCACTGCCAACACACTTCAATCTAATTTAGGGAAGGTTTTGCATCTCGGAGCTTCTTTCCTTTCTTCTATACCTTTGCTTCTTTTTGTTTTCAAAATGCCAATTTGTCTAAAAAATGTCAAGATTTCAAAATTCAATTTGATGCCAAGATTTCAAAAATACCAATCTGATTTTCAAAATGCTCGGGGTTTTTTTTTTCATTAGTAGTACTCAACATTTTATTTCATCCTGCATTTTTTTTTTTCAATTCATTGGATTTTTTTTTTCATACTCTTTTTTTTAGTTTGAAGGTAACTAATTGTTGTCTTGCGTTTTCACAGAAAACGATGGAGATCGACATGGAGAAGGATGATGTAGTAATCACCCATGAAGCATTGCCTGTGTTAATTGGTTGTTTCAAACATTGGACGGAGACACTTCCAATCAGGGACATCAACATGGAGGAAGAGGAGGATATCATAACCACCGAGGTTTTGGGGCCGCAGCAACACACTTCCAATCAGGTACGGATTCCAAAAAGCTTAAATGCCAATCTGATTTGATTTTAAAATTTGATGCATCCGATTTTAAAAAATGTGGTTTTCCAATTCAAATGCATTAAGTAAGGTTTTATCGGCTATAAGTAAGATTTTGAGCTTATCGAGCTCGGGCTCAAAATGCCAATGCCAATGCCAATCCCACAACATAGTAATCAGATTTTCCTTTAAAATTTCAGAACGAGCATTGACATTAGTATTGACATTTGGATTAGGCTTATCGGAATTTGAAATCAGATTTTGAAATATAGGCTTATCGGATTTTGAAATCAGATTTTGAAATATAGGCTTATCGACCATAAATAAAGTGCAACACATATGCTTATCGTATTTTAAAATCTGATTTTCAAATACGCAAAAAGTGGTTTTTCGATTCAAATGCATTAAGTAAGGTTTTCCTTTGAAATGCATTTAGATTTTGCAAATCGAAGAAGAGAAGGAGAGAGGAGAGGCGAGGATGAGGGATTTTGATTTTCAGTCAGGTGTATTCCGATTTTGATTTTCATTTTGCATTCAGATTTTTATTTTCATTTTGCATTCAGATCTTGAGCTTATCGAGCTCGGGCTCATTTTGCATTCAGATTTTCCTTTAAAATGTGTTGCGCATGCAAAAGATTTTCCTTTAAAATTACAGAATGGGCATTGACATTTGGATTAGGTTTATCAGAATTTGAAATCAGATTTGCATTGACATTTGGATTAGGCTTATCGAAATTTAAAATCAGATTTTGAAATATAGGCTTATCAGATTTTGAAATCAGATTTTAAAATATAGGCTTATCGACCATAAGTCAAATATGCAAAATGTGGTTTTTCGATTCAAATGCATGAAGTAAGGTTTTCCTTTGAAATGCATTCAGATTTTGCAAAATGAATTCAGTAAAATGCATTCAGATTTTGATTTTCATTTTGCATTCAGATTTTTATTTTTATTTCGCATTCAGATCTTGAGCTTATCGAGTTCGGGCTCAAAATGCCAATGCCTGATAAACCTAATCCAAATGAAATTTGTAATCAGATTTTCCTTTAAAATTTCAGAATGGGTATTTGCTTTTGGATTAGGCTTATCAGAATTTGAAATCATATTTTGAAATATAGGCTTATCGGATTTTCTTATCGGCCATTAATCAAGTGCAACACATATTCTTATCGCATTTTAAAATCTTATTCTCAAATACGCAAATTGAGCTTTTTCGATTCAAATGTATTAAATAAGGTTTTCCATTAAAATGTATTCAGATTTCGCAAAATTAATTCATTCAAATGCCTGATAAGCCTAATCCAAATGCCAATGCCAATCCCACGACATTGTAATCAGATTTTTCTCTAAAATTTCAAAACAGACATTGGCATTGGCATTAGGCTTATCGGAATTTGAAATCGGATTTTGTAATATATGCTTATCAGATTTTCAAATAAGTAAATTTTTTTAAAAAAAATCTGATTTATGGCCGATAAGCCTATATTCAAAATCTGATAAGCCTATATTTTAAAATCTGATTTAAAATTTTGATAAGCCTAATCCAAATGCCAATGCCAATGGCATTCGGATTAGGCTTTTCGTTGCACTTGATTTATGGCCGATAAGCCTATATTACAAAATCCGATAATCCTAATCAAAATGTCAATGCCAATGCCAATGCCAATGCCAAAGTGGTTTTTCGATTTAAATGCATTAAGTAAGGATTTATCGGCCATAAATCAGAACCATTCAACTATGTACTCATCAATCATTTTAAAATCAGAATTCAAAAAATGCCAATTCGTTTAAATCAGATTTCAAAAAATATCAATTCCTTTAAAAATTTGATGGATCCGATTTTACAAAATGAATTTGGATTTGGCTCGGGTATGGGCATTTTGAATCGGATTCTCAAATTGGCATTTTGATGAGAAAATCCGATTTCAAAATACCATCTTTAAAAGAAAACATTGTCCGTGTTTTGGATCTGATGCTTCTCGGATGTTAAAACCTTACTTAATATTCAAAACAGCATACCCGTGTTTTAATGCATCTTTAATTGTTGGAAAGCATTGTCCGATATTGAAAAGCACTGCCTGTGTTTTGTATTCTCAGCAGGTTGTGATGGAGGAAGAGGAGGATGTCATAAACACCGATGTTTTTATTCCGCAGCATTGCCAACACATTTCCAATTAGGTGTGGATTTCATTTCAGATTTTTAAAATGAACGAAATTTTCCTATTTCTCAAATCTGATTTTAACAAAGTGAGCCCAAATCCAACACAAAGTTGGATTAGGCTTAGTATTAGTCCAAATCCAACACCAATGGTTTTTCCTTTAAAATCCAAATCTGATTTTAAAATTCGATGATTTTTTCTTTAAAATCCAACTATGTGTTGGCTTTAGGCTCATTTTGTAAGATCATATTTTCATCTTACGTGGGATTTAGAGTTTGATTTTAAAATCAGATTTGGGAAATAGGAAAATTTGGTTCATTTTAAAATCAGATTTTTCTATTTCGGGTATTGGCTTTTCCCTTACATGGGCTTAGTTTCCCTTCATATAAGATGGTCAATTTCCTTATTTCATCTTACATGGGTTTTAGAGTCCGATTCAGTTTGAAATTGGACTTCTTTTGTCTTAAAGCTCTACTAAGTTGGTAAGAAATATTATCTTTTCACTTAGTTCTCTAAAACTATCGTTCATTTTCTTATCACTGCATTCCATCTTTTTCAATGAGATATTGTCGCTAAGATAGGTGGGTAGTTTTATTCCAGTGAATGATTGATTTTTTGCCTTTGTTGCTGCAATTACCAGGTTGAATGAAGGCCTCGAGGAATGCAATGGAGATGAGGCTTTGAAGGCAGAAGCGGGTTCAGAAGTTCACTGAATGAGCATTGAGATGCATCGGGTTCCACTCTCGCTACCAAGAGAATAGAGATAGAGGGAACCACGGTACAATTGTTCAGATCCAACTCCAGCTGACGGCGTTCAAGGCCTTCTTGAATCTTGCTGGCAACAATCTCACAGGAAAAGACTTCACGGAGGCCTTTGATGCGGCATTCTTCCTGCTTACTCTTTTCTCTAGATCAATTGACCTTGGTTGGGCATCTGATCTATCAGCAGCTGCAATACAAGAGCTGCTGGGAATGTCATTCTTAACTTTGGTGTGAATAGTCATTCTTAATCTGCATCTTTACTGTTGCGTTATTTTTTTTCTTCTTCTAGCTGTGTTCACAGCATTACTACCACTACTGTTGCGTATTGCCACATCAAGTGTTTTATTCTTTTTTATTTTAATTGGTTTACTTCTTGATAGTGGGGTAAGATTCAATCATTGATTGCCACATCAGGTGTTGGAGCCCATTGCTCCAACACCTGCTTGAGCCAAGTATTGTTCTTTTAACTATCAAATTGATTTGTTGCACTTGCTTATGGTCCAATCGTGGTATGCCATGTCGTCCAAAAGAAAGGGCATAATGGACGAATGCAGTCTGGTAGCAAGTATTGTCCCCATTATACCCTTTCTTTTTGCCGACGAGGCAAACCATGGTTAGGTCATAAGCAAGTGCAGCAAATTAATCGGGTAGCAAATATGCTCTCCATTTAGGTTAGGGATTTGCAGCACTTGCTTACGGCCCAATCACGGTTTGCCACATCATCCATTTAATGGTCACAACGGGAACTACACTTGGTACTGTAAATCCATGAGACAGTTTGAATGAGTTGGACGCCTAACCGTTGGGTGATTTCATCGGATGGTTGTGCCTGATGTGGGCGCCACGTCGAATATGGGAGCCCTCACTGAATGTGCGCCTTCACAGAATGTGGACGCACCCACACTGAATGTGGGCGCCTTCACAGAATGTGGACGCCCCTACCGAATGTGGGCGCCTTCACAGAATGTTCCTCGGCCGACTGAATGTGGGCGCATTCACAAACTGTTGTCATCCTCAAATATTATCACCTTTTTCAAAATATTATCACCACTTTCAAACTTTATTGCCACCCTTAAAATATTGTCTCCTCCTTCTAAATTTAGTCACGCCCTTGAATTTTTTTTTGTCGCCCTCGAAATCATTTGAGGGATCGATATGTAAATAGTCTAATTTGAGGGACTTATACGCATTTACGCTTAATTTGAGGGGTTGATTTGCGAATCCTATTATCTAATCCAATTGTTTCGTATCCTTGCTTTATTGGCAAGACTTGACATTCTGGTATATACGTTAATTTACGTATTTCACTACTTATTTGGGGTTCTTTCAAACTTGCAAATAATTGATGGATTTCTAACAAGTTGTTATGTTTGCCTCTTAGTTGAACATCCTTGCGCACCCTGAAATGTGATTGCTATAATTGATTAGCTGCAGTTATTAGGCATGCTTATTTCAGAGTTATTAGCTGCAATTATTAGGCATGCTTCGCCAATCGGTCTACGTGGCGATCAAGTAATGCCTATCGGTCTACGACGACCAGCTTATGTCCATGTTCACGGATGATGTGGCACCTCACTTGGCTCCCGTGTCCTCCACTCTGTCCGATTACGACAACATCAACGAGGAGAAGCAGACGATGTCATCCAACGAGCAAGCAGTAAATTGAGTCGAAGGAGGTCAAGAGTGTGCTGCTGGCTCCAGTCCAGCTCGCCGCCTCACCCAAATCGGTGATATTTGATCCCAAGATCAAGAGGTAGGTACCAGTATAACAATGTACAATGTAGGTCTTTGTAAACCAATCAATCTTGCCCAATGTGCCCTTATCTTGATATGTGTCCATGTATAATTTTAGGTTTTGATTTTGAATCATGTCAAGATATAGGGTTGGCAAGAGATATGGTGGTTACATGCTCGATTAAAAAAACTAATTTTACCTTGAATAAAATTAGTTTTTTCACTCTTCATTTCATATTGGGCTTCATGTTGGTATCGGTTTTTGTTCTGTGATGATTTTCAGTTTCAGTTGTGATAAATTTCTCTTCATATCAAAATTTTCTTCGTACCAAATTGAGCTTTTCTTTACAATTTTTTTTTATTATGAAGCATGACAAACAAAGAGTTTGATTTTTATGCATAGTCGATCGAATAGATTTTTTTTTTTGTGGTTTTTTGGCCAAACGATGGTTGATGGTGGCGGCGGGGCTGCACCGTTATTTTTTTTTGGGAGTTGAACTAAAAAGGACCAAAACATATAAATATACACCAATTAGGAGTCAGGACCTGTCCTCAAAGTATATACGAAATAGGATCAAAAGGTTGCTTCGTAAATAAGGAGATGGTTAGTAATACTGCAAAATTACTAATATACCCTGATTTTAATTAATCCATTGCAAGCGGGTGTATTCCCATCGACGGTCCTGATACGATGTGGACCCTCCGATATGACAAGTTGTAATAGTTGTTGATTAAGAGGAGATCGACTTAACCCCGACATGGATGTGTGTTGACAAAGTTCGAAGAGAAGGAGAAGCAGTAGCCAACATTAAAATATTGTAACCTCTCTTGAAATATTGTCACTGGCCTCAAAATATTTTGTTTCACCCTTAAATTATTGTCACCTCCTATGAAATATTATCGTCACCCTCAAAATATTTTTCGCCGCTTTCGAAATCTTTTCCGTGACCTCGGGCACGGGGTTTTCACTAGTATATATATATATATATATATATATATATATATATATATATATATATATATATATATATATATATATATATATTTATGTATATATATATATGCCACATATATATACGTATATACCACATAAAAACCCATCTTAAGGAATATCTTATGCACTCTAAATCTACATACCACATAGATATATACATTTATGCACAAGGCAACGCCTAGGGGCCCTCCAGGGGCCTTGCCTTCCCTTGTCACCTTGACAACTATGGTAGAGACAGAGAATGATGAATGATGATGGCGGATGGTAAACGATGGTCGGTGGATGGCAAAACGGTGGACGACGGATGGTAAATACGTAGAGAGAACCGTTGTCGAGAGAGAATGATTAGAGAAAATTATGATGTAGAGAGGAAAAATATTGTAAAAACATAAAGTGTCAGAGAGAATGTTCCAGAGAGAAATGTTGTAGAGAGAATATATATTGTAGAGCGAGAAAATATTGTCGAGGAGGCTTTTGAAAATTAGCTAGTTTTTGTATAGCCATTTGAAAATTGCTTACGTGATGTATACTCTAAGAATCTTCGCTCAACCGGTACGTGCAACACATGCACCCACCAACTACTGATTTGTAAAAAGGTTAATTCAAACTATCAAAATATTCATGTGAAATTATGATCACCATAGCATGCAATAATGAATTAGTAGGTTAAACATGGTTAAAAGTTTAGTGTTCGGGAAATGTGAAACTTCATTACAAGTTTGAGGGTGTATGGATTCTATTTTTATATTAGTTTGGTTCAATATTAGACACAATGGATAGAAGCTAAATCTTTGTTATTACTCACATGGCTTTTGCTCCTTAACTTCATAGTTATATAACTCTCCTTCTGGCATTTTTTTTTTCTCAAGACTGACTGAAAGATTTGGCTCTAGCTTACCAAAAGTTAATCTATAACTGAAACCCTAAGCCTCAATCAAACATGAATATCTAAATTTGATAACACTTTACTTCTCGGGCATGCACCAAAAATGGGCAATTAACACTTATTTAAAAAACACAAGAAATTACGTAAACTGAATTTCTTACCATTATGATGTTGAGATCCTCTTGGGGGATATTCTCCAACGATACCTGCTTGATAGCCACGAAGTCCCCATTCTCCAAGTCCAGACCTTTATACACCCGCCCGTACGCTCCCTTCCCGATCTCATCCCCGAGCATCTAAAACCAAATCCGACGCTGTTTACTTCGAGATTGGAACGACGGATGAGAGAAAATTCCATGGCGACGGATCGAAACGCTTACGTATTTGTTGTCGAGCGTCTTCGATTTGTGGAAATGCGCCGCGCTGGCGGCGTGGCGCGACATCTCGGGGTGGGCAGCGGAGTGCCCGCTGGAACCCTAGAATCGGGCTGCTCCGCGCCCTAATGCAGCAACCGACGCGTTCGAAATGGGCGGAACTTGCCACCATTGGGGGAAGCCTCTTCCATTTCCGAGAGTCTGGATCTTAAGGCTAGGGTTAAGGTTTTTTTTTTTTTTGGGGGGGGGGGGGGGGGGGGGGGGGGGGATGTTCAAAGGCCTCTCTTCGATGATGGAAGGGGTCCAGCTGTGGGAAAAATTTTAGCACATCCTGCGTACCATACAACCGTGGGGCCCACTGCCCTCAGAGCCTATCAGCACGCCTGAGTGCTGGGGGTCACCACCCCATGTGCCGGGGCCCTGTACTCTGAGTTCGGATCTCCCGACTGCTCCAGTCGGTCGGCCCCGGTCGGTGGGCCCGGCGCGCATCACAGCCGCATGCGATCGGGCCGGAGTACGATTCACTTTGGATCACCTGCCGTACGGGACCACCGACCGGGGCCGACTGTACCCCCACGTCTCTTGAATCGCAGTGGACCCACGGTTGCATGGTACGCAGGATGTGCTGAAAATTTTCCAGCTGTGGAGCGGGTTGAGATTTCTGCGTCGCCGAGTCGTACCTTACAGCCTTTTTGGTTCGTTGCAACTTCAACCGTGGTGTTGCAACTCCCGTGCCGAGCGTTTTTTGGTCTGTTTGGTTTGCGGATAAGGTCGGGGTCATGTAAAAAAACCACCAATCTGAACCAGACCCGCAAGTCAACGGCCCGAGCCCGACCGGGTCTGGTCAACGGCCCGGCCCGGCCCGATCCGAAAAATGCATTGGCCGAGCTCGGGCTGCCATCTTGAGCCCGCAACCCGGCCCGGCCCGGCCCGAAAGGAAGCCTGTGAGTCCGACCCGAAAGCCTGATCCAAATACTATAATTTTGGTATATATATACATAAACTGTACATATTGTTCATTTAGAATAATTAGTACAGTGGGTTTGACTGTGCTATAAATTCTGTGTGGTCTTGAATTCGAACCCACAAAAAAAAAATTTATTAAAAAACATACGATTTTTTAGCCTAACCCGACCCGACCCGAAATGGAATTCTTAATATATTTATTCACGAGCCCGGACTCATACCCTTGGCCCAAGGCCCGACCCGGCCTGGCCCGTTTTACACCCCTATTTACGACTCCTATGTTGTAGTTACACCCCTAGTTACATCCTATACATTGATGAGGAATCGAAATCCATGGTTTTCTGGTGCGAGTTTCAATTCACGCAGTTGGGGAATAAAAGTTTGAGCTCTGTTGATCCAAGCGAGGTTTGTGTTTTAACTTTTTACCTCATGTTCGGAGCGATCGGCTCGACGGTTTTGACACCTCTCTTGCCTGGGATTTCATCCACGACGTCGAAAGCCGGTGGTGTCGAAGGTTTCGGCCCTTTTTCGTTGTCCCTTCGTTCCCATGTAGTGTCGATATTTTCTCATCTTTCTAGAAGTATGGTTTTTTTTTTATGCATAAGAGTTTTTGCCGATGTTCTAGTTGATTGTCGATTACTTGATCTTCTTGAGGGGTTTCTGGACCCTCCCCGTGGCCTGATTTATGAATTGTCGACAAATAAAATCTCTAAAAAAATTAGGGATTATGCTCTTGGATTTTTTTTTTTTTTTTTGGATGTTTTGGGCTTACAAACTTGTCATATTCAGATTGTTGATAAAATAGGGGATCTTGGCGGCCTGATTTATGGATTGTCGAGAAAAAAATTTTAAAAATTTTAGGGTTTATACTGTTCGATTTTTTGTTTGGATGTTTTGGGCTTTCAAACATGTATGTCGATGATTGTCGCATGCATGACACTAATGACACCACAACCATCGGGGGGAGCGCACAGTAAGAGACAAGCGTGAATCACCCATCAACTATGATGCCGCTTGTGCCATGGGGCACACATTGAGGCCCCTACCAAAGATTACCTGAGGAACCCGATATCGGAGAGGAGTTACCTCCAGTTAATTGATGTGCGAATGCAATAAAAGAGGCCAATAAATTCGGGAATGACTTGCACCACACTTGAGGTAATTAACTAGATTGAATCTCTCCCTATTATTTCTTGTAAAGACCAAATGCTCCTCATCCGGTTATCTCATTTCAAACTCTCGCAGGGGGTTCGAAAAGCTTCTCTGCTCTGTTCGCCAGCTAGAGCAGTAGCAAACTATAAAAGAGAAAAATATATGTTAAGTCCGTTGTGTTAGTGGATTTTATTCCTGATCATCCATGAGAAATCCTACATCTAAGAGTATAAGATCGTTACCAAAAGCGAAAGAATCCATGGATGAAGAACTTGTACGAATCACGATCTCCGATGTGTGTTCTCCGGACTTGGTTTCCACTCCCTGTGGCAAGAGGGATCTCTCTCTCTGGTGTGGACAGAGGAGGTATCCAGAAAACTCACGTAGAGATGTCGTTACCCGGGAAGGGGACCAAGTACCGGTATTTAGAACCCTTTATGATTTCTCCCCATCGGAGAAATCAACAGATCCAACGGATGGGATTGATCTCAAAATTAGGCCCAGTAGCCTAGAGCATATATAATTATGGTAAGCCCAATCAACAATCACCCAGGCCCATCCTTTATTGGGTTTAAGCCTTATATGGACTGTGGACCTCACATGTGGGCATGTGGGCCACATCTGGAAGCCCATAGGCTTACAATCTCCCACTTTGACCACATTGACCACAATTTAAAATACATAATATACTTTTGTATATATAAAATAAATTTGAAACAAACGTTATGTGGTCAGGTGATTGGATATTAAAAAGAAACTTTAAATGCCGGCCAAAGAATTAAAAAACAACATTTATGGCTTTTCCATAATGCTCTAGGCCCCTTAACTTTAATGAGAAAGCTCAATGGTAAGGGCCAGGCGGTCCTGTGCTATCCATTTTAGAGCCATACATTTTCTTCCATAACCACGAGTACCACTAAGACAAACCCACAAAGTAACTTTATCTGGGAAGCTGTATGAGTGAACTTGGTCAAGATGTTCACTCCTAGAATAGACGTATCTTTATGTCTATAATTGGTCCTACTTTATAATCCCAATGGAT
Organism: Chamaelirium japonicum; assembly: GCA_947650365.1. NCBI lineage: Eukaryota > Viridiplantae > Streptophyta > Magnoliopsida > Liliales > Melanthiaceae > Chamaelirium > Chamaelirium japonicum. Next base: position 18,619,602 of record OX393559.1, on the reverse strand, counting down.
TAGAATATAATTTCCTTAATAATCCCAATGGATTAGAACACAATATCTTTATAGTCAATCAGAAATAATATATTTAAGCAACTAAATGTCTTACACATTAAATGACTCAATCAGACCCATGGACTTTACATGCTCAGTATAGATGCCAGGTGCTAGTCCCTTGGTCATCGGATCTGCAATCATATGGTCTGTACTGATGTGCTCAACTGAAATCTGATGACTGTCAATCTTTTTTTTAACAACAAGAAATTTGGTGTCTAGATGCCTAGACCCACTGGAGAACTTGTTGTTATTGGAAAATGCAACCGCCGTTGAGTTATCAAAGAAAAGACTGAGTGGACGAGAAATAGAGTCCACAATCCGAAGGTCTGTGATGAAGTGTCTCAGCCAAATCGCCTGTGATGTAGCCTCATAACATGCAATGTACTCTGTGGCCATCGTGGAAGGTGCTGTAATTGTCTATTTTTGACTCTTCCACGAAACTACTCCTCCAACTAATAGGAAGATGTATCCAGAAGTGGACTTCCTAGTATCTGGGCAGCCGGCAAAGTCAGAGTCCGTGAATCCTATAACCTCCAACTCATCTGATTTCCTATATGTTAGCATGAAATCCATAGTCCCTCGCAGATACCTGAATACCTTCTTGGCAGCATCCCAATGCGCTTTGCCTGGGTCACTTTGAAATCTGTCAAGTAATCCAACTGCAAAGGCAATATTGGACGTGTGCACGTCTGTGCATACATAAGGCTGCCAACTGCAGATGCATAAGGTATTTCTGACATGCCATCCCGCTCCAATTGATTTCTTAGGCTTTGGGATTTACTAAGTATATCCCATTTATGTACAGGAGCTGTCCCGGATCTGCTTTTATGAAAATTGAACTTTTTCAGAATTTTCTCAATATAGGCTTTCTGAGATAAACCTAAAATACCCTTTGGTCTGTCTCTCCGAATTTCTATGCCAAGGACATAGAAAGCCTCACCCATATCTTTCATATCAAAATTCTGGGATAGGAAAATTTTCGTATCATGCAGTAGTCCAAGATCATTGTTGGCAAGCAGAATATCATCAACATATAGGACTAGAATTATAAATTTGCTCCCACTGACCTTTAGGTAAATACATTGATCAACAATGTTTTCCTTAAAACCAAAGGTCAGTATTACCTCGTTGAATTTGAGGTACCACTGTCGGGAGGATTGTTTTAGTCCATATATTGATTTCTTTAGTCTGCATACCATATGCACTTGTCCTTTATATGAGAATCCTTCAGGTTGTTTCATGTAAACCTCCTCACACAAATCCTCATTCAGAAAAGTAGTTTTGACATCCATCTGGTGTAACTCAAGGTCAAACTGAGCCACCAGAGCCATGATAATTCTGAAGGAATCCTTTCTAGATACTGGAGAGAAGGTCTCAGTGTAGTCAATGCTTTCTTTCTTAGTGAATCCTTTGGCTACCAATCGGGCATTGTACCTTTCTATACTCTTGAGTCCCGTTTGGTCTTGAAAACCCATTTACAGCCAACGGGCTTCGATCCTTCAGGTAATACTACAAGGTCTCAGACTTGATTTTTAGCCATAGATTCAAGCTCATCATTCATGGCATTGAACCACTCTTCAGAGTTAAAACTGTTCATGGCTTCAGAAAAACTGAGGGGATCATCCACACAATGGCCATCCTCATGAAGGTAGACAAGATAATCATTCGATATGGCAGGTCTTTTCTGTCTGGAGGATCTCCTCAACTCTAGTTGTGCTCCCACTGGTGATACTTGGTGGATTGACTCTGATACCAATTGTTAGTGGATTTTATTCCTGATCATCCATGAGAAATCCTACATCTAAGAGTATAGATCGTTACCAAAAGTGGAAGAATCCATGGATAAAGAACTTGTACGAATCACGATCTCCGATACGTGTTCTCCGGACTTGGTTTCCACTCCCTGTGGCAAGAGGGATCTCTCTCTGGTGTGGACAGAGGGGGTATCCAGAAAACTCACGTAAAGATGTCGTTACCCGGGAGGGGAACCAAGTACCGGTATTTATAACCCTTTATGATTTCTCCCCATCAGAGAAATCAACAGATCCAACGGATGTGATTGATCTCAAAATTAGGCCCAGTAGTCTAGAGCATATATAATTATGGTAAGCCCAATCAACAATCACCTAGGCCCATCCTTTATTGGGTTTAAGCCTTATATGGACTGTGGACCTCACATGTGGGCATGTGGGCCACATCTGGAAGCCCATAGGCTTACACGTTGGAGCACTATTTTAAACCCATTGCTTGATGGTATTTATTTATTTATTTATTTTGCTACAATACCGAAGGATGAAAGGCCAAGGGGCCGGTTGGAGATGCTCTTAGCCTTCCCTCAAAGCTCTCCTTCAAGAGGATTTCCCTCCGTTTACTTGTACATACAAGAGAAAAAAAAGAGCTTGGAAAGGAAGAGAACTCCATTATTTGTTGAGAGATTAGCACTGCCCTTGAGCAATGAGAAAATAAGGCTTCCCCTCTATTTATAGATTTCTAGGAGTCTACTAAGATGGCTAGGATTGTGCCATTTGAAACACATCTAATAAGAACAACATTTTAGTACTTTTCCGTTAACTATATAAAAAAAATCCTATAATGTGCTAGAATATATATATATATATATATATATATATATAGAGAGAGAGAGAGAGAGAGAGATAGAGAGAGAGAGAGAGAGAGAGAGAGAGAGAGAGAGAGAGAGAGAGAGAGAGAGAGAGAGAGAGAGAGAGAGAGAGGGAGTTGTGTAATTTCATTTAGAGCTCAAATTAATCTTTTAACACCTCTTGTTTCAAGATTATCCTAAATCTTGGTTAATTTCAAATTTAACACAAGACAAGGTAGAAAAAGGGCCACGGCCTATAAACCCTAATTTCTTCCACTTAGGGTCTGTTCTTTTGGCGAGACATAAATGGGATGAAAAATGGTTGCTTGAGACATTCATGGGTAAAGACAATGGTGTCTCCGGAAATTAAATGTCCCATGTAGGGCCGACAATGGGTCGTGTCGGGTCATGTCTGGTTTTCGGGTTGTGTCCATAACCCCTAGACCCAAACCTGATCTGTTTAATTAATCGTGTCTAGATCCTAAAAACGTACCCGACTTGTTTATAAACGGGTAGACCTGATAAAACCCGTTAGACCCGTTTACCACATGTGCCGGACTCAGTTGACTTTCAAACTAAAATATTTGGCTTAATTACAAATGTGCCCCAAACAAAAAATACTTACGGTATTAGCCTAAAGCCCTGCAAACACAACACAGGATTATAGGTAGACCCGACACGATCGTTAAATTTTAAACGGGTCTTCTCGGGTCTGCCGTGTCTAGACCCTAAACCCAGACCCGACCCATTTATTAAACGGATCTATCGTGGACCCGTTTACAACCCGAACCCGTTTAGCTCAAACCCAGACTAGCAAAATTTGTGTCTGGTTTGCCGTGTCAAGTCCAGAATTGCCAGCCCTAGTCCCATGTTCTTTTATTCTGGATAAATCCATCTAAATTTCCTGCGATGGGTAAATAATAGATTGTCCGTGGTGCATAAATAATGTCCGACCAATTTTGGTGAGACTTTAATGTGTCACCAAACTAGAAAAAAAAAAAATTAAAATCTATTTATCCGATACATTGGACAAAAGAACATAGCACAAAGTGAGATTATCCGAGTAAATCAATGCACAACCTAATTTACTTGCCAAATGAATACGGCTTTACATTTTACTTGCTCCATGTCACCTGTTCAAGTTTCAGGCATCAGCAAGAAGCACGACAATCTTCTTTCAGTGATGGTCTCAATTCTAATTTCTCTTTTCTTTTTTTTTTATATTAAACAACAGTGGTTCCCATGGGGGTGCAACTCGGGTCGGGTTGGTTCAGATTTGAGCCAACCCGGAACTGAACCAAAATAGATTGGTTCTACCATATTGAAACCCAAACCAATGCGACTTGGGCATAGACCCAAACCAACCCAACCCACACAAGGTCGGGTTGGTAGTTGGTCTAAAAAAATAATGATCATTGGCTATTTAATAGCAAGCTGAAGGTCTAGATTGGGCTTTAGCGACCTGTTGAGCTCTTTTCGTAGTTGGTGCAACATTAGCAAACAACAAACATTTACTCAGGTGCTAGAGTGATGTAACCCAAAAGTCCAAACCTATGACATATAGGTGGTCTAATATATGCGAATTCGGTTCTTGGGTTGGGTTGGGTTGGGTTGGGTCAGGTCTACCCCAGCCCCAACCCGGAACCGTCGCGTATTTAGTCGGGGGTCCACAAAACATAGAACCGAACTAACCCATTGAGTCATTATACTCGAACCAATCCGATCCATTTAGGTCGGGTTGGGTCGGTTCTTGGTTTTACCCAGCCCAAGTTGTATTACAACAAACTGTTAAGAAGCTCTTACGGCTACTTATTATATTGGTTTTAGTAGAGTGCAAGTTTGGGTAGAATTTAGGGAGGGTTATAAGTTCAGTTAGAATTTAGATATATGACAATGAGTTTGGAGTCCAACCGTATTATCTATTATAAACAAGTTAGATGGGAAACCGGGTATCGGGTTTCACATATGGGTATTGAGATACCCATACCCAAACCCGAAAGTTGGTCGGGTGGAGTTCCTATACTCATACACTACCTAAATCCTGTTTCGGGCGCAGAATCTATACCCATGCCCAAAATTTGAGCAACGGCTCCATTGCCACCCCTACATAAAAAGCAACAGCCATTAGGAAGATTCTCATGCCTTATAGAATACTAGTGCATGCCCGTGCATTTCGGCACTGTAGCGGGCCGCCTTTGGCGGCAACATACCCCCCGAACATTACCACCTCCACCCCCACCGTATTCATTTGGCGGCTAATGGTCGCCGGTTTAACCATAGTTTTGGCCGATTCCTTTTTGCCTTTGTTCCTTTTTGTGGTAAAAATATAATTAACGCAAAATTTCTTTTTGTGATAAAATTATAAATAACACGAACGGCCTTAGCATGTTATTTAGATTAGTACTATTTGTTAATTATAAGCTAATAGCTATAAATTTACATAACATTTTGTTCTGTGATATACACTACAATTATAGCATGTTCTACCGTATAATATTACAATACGTAAGTATTGGTACACTCGGAAAGCACAACATATAACAAAGTAAATAACATATTTACTACTGATGTGATACTATTACTCGCCTTACGGTTACTAATAAAATTACAAATGTCTTTCACCTACAAAACGTGTTTTAAAATTTGTTGATTTTTCACTGTCATGATATCAATGGCAAGTTGATCATCCTTACCAAAAATAATTAAATTTTGAAACCTCGAGGCAAAACAAATGTGTTATTCAAATTAACAGTTCAAATGGACGAATGATAAAGTTTCTTAACATTTGAGGTTCCTAGAGGTTTCAGAATTTGATGATTTTTTATGATATGATCAATTTGCCATAGATATCACGCCCACAAAAATCAGCAAATTCTAAAACATTTATGTAGGTAAAAAAAAAGTATAAGTTCATTAGTAACCGTAAGACAAGTACGTATAACCCGGCCATATTTACTGTATAAGTAGGGGTAGTTATGTGTAGGTTTAGTAAAATAAGAATGTACTTACATTAAATCCAGTAAAAAGTTTCGGTCTACATCTAGTCCACATAATGGATTTAGTTTAAGAGGTGACCATGTATAACTGTTTTAACGCATAAGAGGCATTCTTCCAACTGCTTTTGACGTTATTTTTTTGAAAATACCAAATCTACCCTTTAGAACCTCTTCCACGTGAATTCAATGCAGCGCTATAGTAGTTTGTTGCTATAGTGATTTTATTGTAGCAACTATAGTGATTTTACTATAGCAGCTATAGTGATTTCAGTTTAGTTGTTAAGTTAGGGTTAGGGTTCACTAATATGGGTATAGAATTAGGTTTAGGGTTAGAATTCACTATTTAGGTTGTAGAATTAGTTTTACGGTTAGGGTTCACTATCTAGGGCATATAATTAGGTTTAGGGTTAGGAATTCTCTATTTAGGTATAGAATTAGGGTTGAGGTTAGGTTTAGGACTACAGTTCACTATTTAGGTTATAGAATTAGATTTAGCGTTAGGGTTTACTATTTAGGGTATAAAATTAGGTTTAGGGTTAGGGTTTCACATCACGACAAAAACGTCATAAAATTCCGAAATGTTATTGTCGTGTTGTGAAACAGGTTTAACTAGATGGCTAATGGAAGGGTATATGAGTAATTTTACTAGCCGTTGGACCTATTGCAATTAAAACTTTGAACCGTGGATCTCTCTTAATAGGAAAGTTTTGTCAGGACCTACAGTTAATGGAATGTTATTAAATGGACTTAGTGCAAGCTGCGCCATATAAATATAGGCACACTTGGGAATCATAATTAATCCCAAATTTTAGTATATATTTTTATTGCTATACAATAGAGATGTTTTGCTAGCATATATAAAGACATAATATCACAAAAGGCCTATAAATACATGATATTAATAATTAGTTTCACAGTCTGTATTATGATGTAATTTGATGTAATACTATCACATGAACATTTGTAGATCTATGCCCTTTGGCACTATTATCTCCCATTTGGGGTACAACACACTGAATTACACACACGCTAACACGGAATAAACCATAGATTTAAGAGGTTCTAAAACTATTTAAGCATTATGAGGAAATATTAATTGTCACTTCAAGAGTTCCAATTCACAACCTAAGGATTATCTATATAGCCTATTTACAGGATGCATCAGTTAGGTTGTAAAATTAACCAAATTGCTGGTCCTGAACTAATCGACAACAAGGAAAAAGGCTTCAACAGAGAGACAACCGAACCGGGCTTGGGACTCGATCTCATAGCTTCAGCTGAGTATCTACAGCTCTGGCTGCTCCTTCTTTGACCTTCTGAGCAAGAAATTTCTCACAATCGGCCCCTTTGACAGTGAACTCCATCAACAGATCCTCGAAGAGCTTTCTCAGAGTTTCTCTGAATCTTGACGAGCAACTCTTGTCGCCCGCATCAACATCCTGAACACCATCCCCGACTAGACATCCAACCTGCGCACCGTTCATGTAGGCTTTGCATGCCACGAGGATAGCGTGCCCGTGCTTCCGAAAGTGTCCGGCGACGAAGTCCTCAAAATGCTGCAAATACAGCCATGGTAAGGAACCGAATTATATAGCATGCAATTCAGGCGAAAGGCTTCAGACGCTAGCTAATATGGGATCACCCAAATTGCAAGAGAAAATGAAGATTCCAGGGGATTTTTTTTTAGCAATCAGCAAAGAATCAAGGGTTCAGGTGGGCATTAAAGTATTCGTCCGTTCGTCGAACGAACGATGCAACAGATGAGGCACTCAGTGCGTACCTTTGGCGGCCTGCGTAGACAATACAGCATTGTCTTGCAGGATAAGAGGAAAGCTTCCTCGTTGTAAGCCAGGGACTGCTTTTCCCCATGAGGCGTATTAGCTGACCCGGCGAATCCTGGCTCGTTGAAGTAAGGCTTCGTGTTCAGGACCAGAGCTTGAATGGAGACCAAAACCTGTAACATGGTTGATTTCGTCGGGCACCATTTCTCGCAGCCACTGCCGGACCAGGTGTTCAACAGGCTAAGGCAAACCTTCCCGCAGGCGTACAGGTTTGGATTGAGTCGAAGCCCGCCCGCGTGGTAATGTACCATCTGCACGGCCTCGCATGCTGGTTTCAGCTTGTAAAGGAAAAAATACGATAATCAAGAGCAGAAACTTGAGACCATACGGGGGGCTCATGGGGATAGCCAGGAGGAAAGTAGAAATCGAAGAAGAAGAGGCCATCATGGTAAGGAGTTCCAGCCGGTCCTACAATAACAGCCCTAAGAAGCTCCATCTTGTCTTCGTAAACTCTCACACATATGCTCTCTGGTTATGTCAGAAAAAAAGTATGTTGAGTTTAACGTAAAAATTTAATATTATCAAATAAATATCTAACATGACCTGTAATACACATTTCTTTTAATCTAGATTTTATATAGAATCACAAGCAAAATGTTAAAACAATCATGACCATTTACTTGTCAGGCTCCTTAACCTAGACATTATCATAACCTGCTAGTCTTTATACCACCCTTGTGATATGAAACTTAATCACAAGGGTGGTATAAAGTGGAAGGAGCGGTGCTGAGCCTATCATGGAATAACATTCAAAGCTGACTGCATGAACAGGGAGGAACACAAATGTTGTTCAATCAGCTTATGAATCTGGGGGGAGCTATGGGTGAGATTTGTAGGTAACTCTTAATCTTAGAATCAAACTAAAATGACTTATAACTATTTTAATGTGCAAGCAGTATTAGGCTTGCCATGGGTAGCTTTAATCTTCTACAATACTTGACATGAGAGAAATATGAATAATATTGATTGTTGCAAGCCCAGCACAAAGTAAGATCTAGATGAAGGTTCAAAAACTAGGTATCAGGTCCCGTATCAACTAGCGAAAAACCAATACGACTCAGTATCGCCAATACAACTCGATCGAAAAACAGATTGAAGAATATATAAATATATATATATATATATATAGGGGAGGGATACTCTTACTAATGGAATCTTACTAATGAAAGTTACAAATCGCTTTTTACCTAATCAGGGGTTTCAGAATTTGATGAAACTTGGTGGGGTTGATCTCTATGGCAAGTTGATCATCATCACCAAAAATCATCAAATTCTATAACCTCTAGGGGTATCAAATATGTTATTCAAATTAACGGTTAAAATGAACAGTCGATAAAACTTCTAACATTTGATGCCCCTAGAGGTTATAGAATTTGATGATTTTTGGTGAGGATGATCAACTTGTCATAGAGAGCATCCCCACCAAGTTTCATCAAATTCTGAAACCTCTAGG